>JARQOD010000004.1:267356963-267452978 GCA_033576555.1 Oophaga sylvatica | reverse complement strand
TCTCATAAAGTTTTCCGAATGGTCTGCCATTCATCCTGTCTGCAGATAGATAACTAAATGTTCAGACCTGCCCTAGAGGACTTATTGGAAAAGGCTTTGGACAAAAAGGAATCCCTGCCCGAGCCAAGAAGTTCCAGGAAGAGGTCCTTTCAGCCCCCTTAGGGACAACCTCCCCAGTATAGGAGGTAAAGGGACAACGTGGAGGTGGAGCTACCCCAAAGGCGGCCAGGCAGAAATTTATTTCTCTCACAGGGCCAGTGTCAGAATAAGCCATGACACCAAAAGGAGAGTGTGGGGTGGTGGGGGTCGCATTGCAGGATTCCTTCCACAGTGGCAAAAAGTGTACACCAACCTATGGGTCCTAAAATCCATCCAGGAGGGAGTAAAGATAGCGTTTGCCTCCTACTCCCCCCTCAGAGAGTGAGAGTAACCTGGCTTTCTTCACAAGGGCTCCAGAACACCTTAAATTCCGGTCCAAAAGATCTGCTTGCCACAGGAGTGGTCTCACTAGTCACAGAAATGGAGAAGAATGGGGGGCACTACTCCCATCTGTTCTTAATAAAGCAATTCCTACAGGATCATAATCAGCTTGAAACCCCTGAACCAGTGCATTATATATAGGAGGTTCAAGATGGAATCCATCAAATCAACAGTTCCCTTGATAGGGAAAGATTTTGCCATGGCTACAATCGACCTGCATACTATCATGTCCTGATTCATCCAAACTATCGAAAGTTTCTAAGGTTCGCAGCTGTCCAGGGGAAGCAGATAATTTACCAGTTTAATGTGATCCTGTTCAGAATAACCTCAGCGTCACAGATATTCAAAGATTATGGCAAAGGTCATGGCTTACATCAGAGGTCGGCAGATCTGCATGATACCATATCTCAACGACTTCCTGCTGGTGGCTCCCTCGGTACTATTATTCCAGGAGCATCTACAGACAACAACCCAGATTCTGACATCTCTGGAGTGGCTAGTAAACCAACAGACGTCGGATATGGTTCCATCCACAAGGTAAACATTCCTAGGAGGTTCTTCTGGACTCTCAAAAACAAACATCCTTTTGGCCCAGACAGAAGTAGATCCAGTTGAAGTCAAAAGAGAAAACATCCTACGGAGCAGGAAATCAATATCAATGAGGTTCGTCATGTCAGTCTTCGGCTCTATGACATACTACATCCCGACAGTGGTCTGGACCTAAGCACACACCAGAACCCTTCGGACCTACAGTACAGACCAAAAGTTTGGACACACCTTCTCATTCAAAGATTTTCCTGTATTTTCATGGCTATGAAAATTGTAGAATCACACTGAAGGCATCAAAACTATGAATTAACACATGTGGAATTATACATTACACTTTACAAAAAAGTGTGAAACAACTGAAAATATGTCTTATATTCTAGGTTATTCAAAGTAGCCACCTTTTGCTTTGATTACAGCTTTGCACGCAGAAAAGGTGAACGGTGGATTCTACATGCCTGGTTCCCACCGTGAAGCATGGAGGAGGTGGTGTGATGGTGTGGGGGTGCTTTGCTGGTGACACTGTTGGGGATTTATTCAAAATTGAAGGCATAGTGAACCAGAATGGCTACTACAGCATCTTGCAGCAGCATGCTATTCCATCCGGTTTGCGTTTAGTTGGACCATCATTTATTTTTTAAACAGGACAATGACCCCAAACACACCTCCAGGCTGTGTAAGGGCTATTTTACCAAGAAGGAGAGTGTTGGAGTGCTGCGCCAGATGACCTGGCCTCCACAGTCACCAGACCTGAACTCAATCGAGATGGTTTGGGGTGAGCTGGACCGCTCACCGCTTCAATTTTGAATAAATACCCAACAGTGTCACCAGCAAAGCACCCCCACACCATCACACCACCTCCTCCATGCTTCACAATGGGAACTAGGCATGTAGAGTTCAGCCGTTCACCTTTTCTGCGTGCAAAGCAGTAATCAAAGCAAAAGGTGGCTACTTTGAAGACCCTAGAATATAAGACATATTTTCAGTTGTTTCACACTTTTTTGTAAAGTGTAATGTATAATTCCACATGTGTTAATTCATAGTTTTGATGCCTTCAGTGTGATTCTACAATTTTCATAGTCATGAAAATATAGAAAAATCTTTGAATGAGAAGGTGTGTCCAAACTTTTGGTCTGTACTGTATGTTCCAACAAACTGGGATGGATCCCCAAAGTCTCTATACAGGAAGATACTGAAATTTTTCTGTTCAAAAGCCTCTCTATCTTGGTGGAACAACCCAAAGAACCTAAACAAAGGAAACCCTTGGATTCAGGACCCACTGATAACCATAGAGGTGGATGCCAGCAAAAGAGGATGGGGTGCCATTATTTCTCGGACCTTCTTCCAAGGTTGCTGGTCAGCCGAAATCAGCAGACAGTCTTGCAATTTCAGAGAACTGAAGGCAGTGTAAGAAATCCTCAAGGCAGCAACATCGATTTGAGACACCCAAGTGAAAATCTACTCGAACAGTGTTACTATGGTCACGCACCTGTCACTAGGGAAGCATGAGGTACGAAGACCTGAAAGGTATCTCGGCGAAAATATTCTCCTGGGCCAAGGAAAATCATCTTTGTCAGCTCTCCATATAAGAAAAACAGCCAACATACAGGCCGACATCCTAAGCAGAAAGGATCTCCACCCAGGAGAGTGGAGTCTGAGTTCAGAGGCCGTCCATATATTGACCAAGAAGTGAGGTTACCCAGAAATGGATCTGTTCGCTGGACACCAGAATGCGAAGATAGCCCAATACTTTTCATTAATCCCAAACGATGCCTGTCTAGGTGTGGACACCTTTGCCCACCAGTAGGAGTTCAATCTGGCATATGCCTTTCCTCCTGTTCCAGCTCTGCCAAAAACTCTGCAGAAGATAAGGATCGAACAGATCAGAGTAATTCTGGTAGTACTACTCTGGCCAAAAAGGAGCTGGTTCTGCACCATAACCAGCCTCTGTGTCGATTGTCCCCCTGAACCTTCCACCAGTCCGGATTTCCTGTAGCAAGGGCCAATCTACCATCCGGACATCGATAATTTACATCTAGCAGCCTGGCTTCTGAATTTTCAATTTTAAAAGTCAAAGGTCTCTCAGTGATAGTTATTAAGACCCTCAAGAATAGAAAGTCAGCAACAAACCCATATACCACAAGACCTGGAAGACATTTGTATCATGGTGTGCACCAGAACAACCATATCCTCGACAACTCAACGTTGCCCAGATCCTGGACTTCATACAAGAAGGCCTTGAGAAGGGTCTCAGACCCAGTACGCTAAAGTTTCAGGTGGCAGAGTTAAGTTCTCACTTCAACCAGAGCCTAGCCAAACATAGGTGGGTGAAAAGGTTTATGACAGCAGGCACCCATATATGCCCCAGACCAGGCAATCTAGTCCCCTCTAGGGACCTTCATATCGTCCTTAAGGGTTGATACTTCCACCATTTGAGCCTCTGCCATCAATAATGCTAGACAAGCTATCCTGGAAAATGTCGTTCCTAGTGGCAATCATGACATCCAGGTGGGTGGGCGAACTCCAGGCTCTCTCAATAAACAAGCCATACCTGATGATACTGGAAGACCGACTGGTGCTCCGCCTTGACCCTTCATTTTTACCTAAGGTAGTCTTAGACTTTCATAGACATCAGGAGATAATTCTACCTTCTTTTTGCCAAAACCCAGGGAACAAAAAGGACAAATTCCATTCTCTTGACACAAGGAGAGTGGTCCTTCATTATCTCCAGGAAACAAGGGAGTGGAGGAAGGACAATAATTTATTTGTTCAACCTTACGTCAAAATAAGGGAAGAAAGCTTCCAAGACTACAGTGGCCAACTGGATAAAAAGGGCAAACACCGAAGCCTACCAGGGCCAGAATCTCTCACCTCCACAATTCACAGCTTATTCTATCAGAGCGGTAGCTGTCTCCTGGGTTGAGAAAGCCAGCACCTCCATCGAACAGATCTTTAGACCTGCTACCTGGTCATCAGTCTACACCTTTTCCAAACATTACAGGCTTGACTTTACATCCATTAAGGATTTGTCTTTTGGGAGAAAAGATCTCCAGGCTGTTGTCCCTCCCTAGGTATTCCTCCTGTGTGCTGTCATGGGGGGTTATTAGAGAAAATAGAATTAGACTTACCGGTAATTCGGTTTCTAATAACCACTCAACACAACAGCACGGTGAATTCCCTACCCCTGCTCAATTATTTTGATCTTATTTGGACTTGAACCTTGATTAAGTGCTATAGTATCATAGTGTATAGTGTAACTGGTGTTTTACAAAGCGCAGGCAGAGTTGCTTCACAGGTGAACCAAGATGGGGAGGCCTGCTGCAGCCTCCAGCAGCTATGGTCTCCCCTTAAATCTCCACAATTGATGAGTAGGCAAGTGAAATGACACTAAGTGGCAGGGCCGGCGTCAGCACCCGGCACACCCGGGCAAGTGCCGGGCCCTGAGCAGGCGGGGGGGCCCACTCGCTGTCTGGCACCCCCGCGCCCGTTAGTGGAGGAGAGCGGTGTCAGCGCCGCCACTGGGCCCCCCCCTGCTTGCTCAGGGCCCCGGCATCAGCTGGCACAATACTTACCTCTCCCGTGCCTCCGCTGCCGCAGCTCCGGGCTCCAGGGGCGCCGGCGCTTCCTCTCACAGCAGCGCCGCTGAATGACGTCTGTGGCAGAGAGCGCGCGGACGTCAGACAGGTAAGACTTGTGTGTGTGTGTCTCTGTGTGTGTCTGTGTGTATGTAGTGCGGTGCTTTGTGTGTGTGTGTGTATGTGTGTGTATAAGTATGTGAGAGAGTGCTTGTGTGCTGTCTGTGTGTGATGGTGGGCAGACATTGCTGATAATGGGGAGGCATTGATGATGATGATGGGGAGAAGATGATGATAATGGGCAGGCATTGATGATAATGGACAGGCATTGATGATGGGGAGAAGATGATGATGGGCAGGCATTGATGATGATGGGGAGGAGATGATGATGATGATGGGCAGGCATTGATGATAATGGGGAGGCCATGATGATGATGGGGAGGCAATGATGATGATAAGGAGACAATGATGATGATGGGGAGGCAATCATGATGATAATGGGGAGTTTTTCCACAGCGCCCTTTCCTGAGCCGTAACAGTGCAGAACGCAGTACAGCGCAGAGGAGAGCTCCATATTTTGTATGGAGCATTATATGGGGACCAGTATCCTGTATGGAGCATTATATGGGGACCAGTATCCTGTATGGAGCATTATATTGGGTCCAGTATTCTGTATGGAGCATTATATGGGGGGTGACATCCTGCATGGGGTATTATATGGGTGATGAGGGGGAGACTGTGGTGCCCATAATATTGTATGGAGGACTGTACTGTCCAGTCTGTTCTGTGCGCTGTGAGGATTTGGCGGTTTTTGAGCTATTGTACAATTTACAATAGATATCACTCATGTAATGTAAGAAGAGAAGTATTTGGCCTTGTACTGTACCTATATTTCTCTGCTGTATCTGTGCATCATGAATCGTGGTCTGTGTTAAAGGGGCCCACTGAGGCTCCTTCGCCCGGGGCCCATAAAAACCTGGAGCCGGCCCTGCTAAGTGGCAGCATTTAAAAAAAAAACTGTCATGTCACATAATGTTATTAACCTTCAGATGTTCATATTCTGAAAGTGCAAGGACGCTGTACTGAAAGTATAGCATCTGGGAGAAAATTAACTTTTTCCCAGGAACCACTAAGCGTTCAGTCACTCAGGCATGCCCAGACCTATTAGTCACAGCACAGAATGGTAGCTGTAAAAAGGCTTGGTCATTCTTAGGGTCCCATTACACATAGCGACTCACCAGCGATCCCGACAACGATATGAACTTGTCAGGATCGCTGGTGTGTCGCTACATGATCGCTGGTGAGCTGCCAAACAGGCAGATCTCAGCAGCGATCAGGACAGCGACTACGCGGATAACAAGCGATGCACGTCGCTTAGTTACCCACAGTGTACGTTAGATACCAGTGCGCTGGTGCAGGGAGCTGGTAACCAAGGTAAACAGCGGGTTTCTAAGCGCCAGGCGGCGCTTAGAAACCCGCTGTTTACCTTGGTTACCAGCTCCCTGCACCAGCGCGCTGGTATCTAACGTACACATCGGGTTTCTAAGCGCCTCGCGGCGCTTAGAAACCCGATGTTTACCTTGTTTACCAGCTCGCTGATCGCTGGTCTGCCGCCTGCCACACGCAGCGATGCGTACTGGCCAGCGGGAGACCAATGATCAAAAAATGGTCCAGGACATTCAACGACGACCAGCGATACCCAGCATGGGGGTTGTTCGTCGCTGAGTGTCGCACTAAGCGATATCGCTGGCTAGCTCGCTGTTGCATCACAAAATCGGTGACGTTTCAGCGATATCGCTAGCGATCTCGCTTAGTGTAACGGGGCTTTACAGTGACAGTCATAACTCGCAGTGCCAAGAGTGGTAACTAATTGCTCCCGGTATGCCTGCAAGACTGAAAGCAGACAGTTCCCAGGAGAAATGAAGTTGATTTTCGCCCTGGAACCACACTTTCAGTACAGCGTCCAGGTCATTTCACAACCATTATTAACCTGCATTTGCAGGTTAATAGCTTTATCAGATCTGAGAAGTTCTCTTTAAATGACAAGACAGAAGCAAGTGAGGAAAGCTCCAGTCGCTGCTGTTCGAACAACACTGAAACTGCTGCTGTCTGCCTGGTATAGAGTGGCTTTAGCTTGTGAGCTCACTCTAGATTTGTGTTATCAGCTTTGTAGAGACTTTAACTATCATTCTTTATCTTTCCTTTGATGAGACATCCTAAAAGGGAATAGGTCACTTCCCCAAAAAAACACTACTTAATTGCAGCTCTAGTAGGAAACTGTAGGCAAATAGAATTTAAATCATGTTTTACTGTTAGTAGAAGTGCAGCTACAGGGAGAAAAAAAAGTGATTCTCTCTGAAGCCACTTGCAAGTGTCAAACAGTGCAGTGGCTGTAGCAGGCCGATGCCCTACTCTACACACAGCTGCAGAGCTGGCAGTTACTAAGGATGCAGGGAGTGATATAATGCATTCAGTGTATTGTGACTGTTACAGCTCCTCCATGACTGCAGAGAGAATAGAACTTAATTTTCTGCATGTAGCTGTGCACACAGTAATACAGCAAAACAACAATATTTCTTCATTTTTTCTCCTTTCATAGTCTGCTCCCAATGATTTAATTTTTATTTCCCCCTTTAAATCTGCTAGTTACACAGCGATGGGCCTTTTTATGTAGTTCTCATTTTTATGTTTTTCATTGAAGAGAAATGGCATAATAATGCAGAGCAGACATCCCCGAGAGAACCTGACCCATTCCCTCTTGGTAAAGACACAAAAAAAGAAAAAACATTTAACCCCAGGCTGTACAGTATCAGAGCGTTCAATTTAACTGAGCTACACAACTGTAAGTTCGAAATTTTAAAATAACTCAAATGCCATTAGAAAAATAGCCCCAAAAGGTCATCGTTTACATCACAAACACACACTTAAAGCCCCCGTCTCACATAGCGAGATCGCTGCTGAGTCACAAGTTTTGTGACGCAACAGCGATCTCCCCAGCGATATCGCTGTGTGTGACACGCAGCGACGATCAGCCCCCCTGCTGGGTATCGCTGATCGTCGCTGAGCGTCCTGGACATTTTTTTGATCGTTGGTCTCCCGCTGGCCAGCACGCATCGCTGCGTGTGGCAGGAGGGAGACCAGCGATCAGCGAAATCCCCTCCACTATGCTGTAACATCTGGACGCCAACGCACAGTGTCAAACACGTAGCTAATCCGGACTGTTTCCTGACGGTGGAAACATACCCTTAAAGACAGATGCAGCCGTTTCATAGGCTAGAGTTCACAGTGCCTCGATCTGCCTCATTATAGGGAATCTTCCGCCGGTGATACCATCTGAGTCATGTATCACAGATTTACGCGGAAGCCCCGGTGTAAGTGCTCAGCATAGAGCACAGGATAAATGTGAGCCAAGCCTTACTACGATTTTTTGGAGGCAAAATGATCAAGTCACTGGTAGGTGAAGAATTGGTTTTTATTTATTTTTTACGCCATTTCTCGTGCAGTATAAATGATTAGGCGCCTTTATTCTTCGGGTCGGTGTGATTACAGTGATACTAGGGTTTTTTTTTTTATGTTTGGTTGCCATCACACACTAAAAGATGCTTTTTATTGTGCATGGCAGTATTTTGAGAGCTATAATTTTTCTTTACTGCCGACAGTCATGTAAGGTTTGTTTTTTGCGGGATGAGTTGACGTTTTTCATTAGTACTATTTTTGGGCACAATATTTTTTGACAGCTTTCTGTTCCAATTTTTAGGAGGCAGAATAAACAAAATCCAGCAATTCAGGAAAAAAAAAGTGTCGTTCAGTGTGGCAAGTGGTATGGCAGCTTTAGGGCTCATACTCACCTGCGAGGAAAACTGACGAGTGCAATCAGATTGCACTCGGACCAGTGTTAAGCTATGACTCTCAGCTCATCTGTGTTTTTCTCAGCTGAAATTGGACAGAGAAAAAAAATCTCAGAATGCTGCGACTGTCGCATCTCAGACGAGACTCACCAATGCAAGTCAAAAAAAAAAAACACTGATGTCCTTTGAAAAGCCTGCATTTCATCTGCTGCATACATTATAATCACAGCTTGACCAGAGAGAATAGATATATACATAGAATAGATATAAACATGTCAGTCACATATATTAGTGCAGTGTTCGTGTTGCTTACTGTACATGTATTTTTTTTACATAATTATTTTCAGGAAAGAAAATAGAGTGGGATCCCCCGACATTTTATTAACCAGCAGAGGGAAAGCATGCAACTGGGGCAGAGGATTATAGCCTGGGAAGGGGGTAACACCCATGGAACTTCACAGTCTATTAAAATCAGCTCACAGCTGTATACTAAGCCTTTAATGGTTGTTAAAGTGGGGGGACCCAAAAAATAAAAAACAAAAACGTAGGTTCCCCTTGTAATTAATAACCAACAAAGGCAAGGCAGACAGCTGGGGGCTGATATCACTGTATTTTTCGGACCATAAGACGCACCTTTTTTGGGGGAAAATGGGGTCGCGTCTTATGGTCGCAATATACTTACTAATCCGGTGGCGGCGGTTCTGATGCAGCCTCCTTCTGCTCTGTAGCGCGGTGGTGTCCGGGCTCTGTAGTGTGGCGGCAGTGGGGCTCTGTGCTGCGTGGGGATCTCCGCCGGCATTTTGTCATAGCCGGAAAGCCCCCCAAAGCTCCGCTGCTGCGACGCGGTGGCTTCCTGAAAGATGGCCGGCAGGGGCCTCCGGAAAGATGGCCGCTGGAGGCGGTGCATGCTCAGATACAGATCTCGGCTGCGAGATCTTGTCCCGGGAAGAGATCTCGTTGCCGAGATTTGAATTTGAGTATGCGGCGGCCATCTTTCCGGAGGCCCCTGCCGGCCATCTTTCAGGAAGCCACCGCGTTGCAGCAGCGGAGCTGCGGGGGGCTTTCCGGCTATGACAAAATGCCAGCAGAGCCGCCCACGCAGCACAGAGCCCCGCTGCCGCCACACTACAGAGCCCAGACACCACCGCACCACAGAGCAGAGGGAGGCTGCATCGGGGGGCTTTACGGCTATGACAAAATGCCGACGGAGCCCCCACGCAGCACAGAGCCCCGCTGCCGCCACACTACAGAGCCCGGACACCACCGCACCACAGAGCAGAGGGAGGCTGCATCGGGGGCTTTCCAGCTATGACGAAATGCCGGCGGAGCCCCCCACGCAGCAGAGCCCCGCTGCCGCCACACTACAGAGCCCGGACACCACCGCACCACAGAGCAGAGGGAGGCTGCATTGGGACCACCGGATTAGTAAGTATAATGCCGCCTGTTATGAATGTGCTGGAGATGGTATCTGAGCAGAGGCTCCCTCTGGTGGTTGCAGACAGTACTGAACCTTACAGCGAGGAATGGCAATCTGGGATCACGGACTGGACTGATATAAGGGAGGTTCCCTCCCATGATGGTCGCCGGTGACCTATTGTTCTTGTCTCAATTGTGGTTCCTGGTTCATTTGGAAGCCTGCTGGAGTCTTGCATGCATCTGCTGCTTTCAGATAAGATATTTTCTGCTTTTCTTTTTGTGCTTGCTTTTGCATAATTTTCTGCACTTTTGTGGAGGTCAGCCGGGTCCCCTCCTGGGGCCTGTGCTCCTCAGTTTATCTGTAGCCACTGTTATTTGTTCATTTGCTTTTTCCTGTTTTTTCAGTGGCTGCGGCTTAGTTTTGTTACACCAGAGATCTGATTTAGGTGTGGAGATTGTGTGATCTCAAGTGTTTTTGCAATCAGAAGAGTTGGCATTTTTTAGGGTTTTTTGTTGGATTGCAGTCAGAATTCTTTCCTGTACTTTTCTGTCTAGACCGATTGGGCCCCAGCGTTTGCTCATTCTATTTTCTGTCTGTGTCCGTGCTTCTTGTCTAACCGCCATTACATGTTTGGGGGCTTCCTATTTTCTTTGGGGATCTGCTCCGGGGCAGATAGCTTTCATCTTTCTGCCCTTAAGTGTAGTTATCTCTCAGGCTGTGACGAGGCGTCTAGGATCAACGTAGGAACGCTCCACGGCTACCTCTAGTTGTGTGGTTAGTTCAGGTTACTGCAATCCAATAGGTTCCAGCCTCTCTGGTGTATTGCTGTTTTTGCTTTTTCTCCTCAGCTACCTAAACATAACAGCCACCCCACAGAGCACAGCCACCCCACAAAGCACAGCCACCCCACAGAGCACAGCCACCCCACAGACCACAGCCAACCCACAGACCACAGCCACCCCACAGAGCACCCCTGCAACACAGAGCACCACCACCGCACCAGCCTGGACCACCGAATGACCCCTGTGACCACTCTACCTGTGCTGATCCCTTCGCTGGTAAGTTGAATTGACTGTAAGACGGACCCCCATGTGACACATTATTTTTTTTCCCCTATTTTCCTTCTGAAAATTGGGGTGCGTCTTATGGTCCGGTGCATCTTATAGTCCGAAAAATACGGTAATAGCCTAGAAAGGGGCCATGATATTGGTCCCCTCCAAAACTAAAAACATCAGCTCTGTCACCCAAGAAATGGTGCATCCCTAAGATTGCTGCACTGGGGAAAAGTCCTACTAGATCCCCTCCCAGAATACAGTGATGTTTTACATTATCTCCCCCCCAACTAAGGGAGAAGTGAGTTTGGAATCCCTGGCGTCTCCAGGGCTGTAGGTTTCCCATCAAGGACAGGAAACCACTGAAGCAGTAAGAGATGCTCCGCCTTTTAAATCTGTAAGTTTCCTGTCCTGGGGGGAAAATCAAATCCTCTTGTATGGTGTGGTCATGGGGATGGGAAAAATACATGTACAGCAAGTTACTCGAGCACTGTACTAATTATGTGTGAGACTGACATCTTTATTGTTATGATCTGCTACAAGCACTAAGGAAAGGTGGGAATTCTGTCCCTATAATAGGACTGAGCTGGATCCCTACGATGTAACGGGGAACCTGATCCTGCGACCAGACCCGCTAAAGTCCTCAGCTAGTCTGAACGAAGACCTATAGTTGCGAGGGAGGAATCCCTACAAGATCTAGGGACTGGGTGAAAAGGTGGACACCTCCTAACAGAAAGTGTAGCAGGGAATATAAAACAGAAAACAAATACTAAGAGATCCTAAGATCAAGCAAAACTGACCACCTAAGCACCCGGCTAGCTTAAGAGTAGATAATACAATGAAGTCCAGCAAAGCCAGAAGGGTGGAGCCAGACTAAATAGGGAAAAAAGGTCATGTGACCAGCAAACTGAAACAAAATCTAACAAGAGGGTTCTAACAGTACCCTCCCTTCTAAGAGGATCCTCCGGATCCCCTAGGACTTAGGCTTATCCGGAAACCTCTTGTGAAACGCTCTGACAAGTCTAGACGCAGAAACATCATCCGCCCTCACCCATGAGTTATCCTCGGGTCCATAACCCTTCCAAGCGACGAGATACTGCAAACTCCCTCTATACCGTCTAGAATTTAGAATGCGGGAAATCTCATATTGCCCGTCCTCCACCACCAGGGGAACAGTGGCCGAGACGTCTCCATCTGAGACCTCAGCTTTTTTCAAGAGAGAAACATGAAACACCGGATTAATCTTCCAGGAGGTAGGAAGCTCCAACTTAACAGCAGATTGGTTAATAACCTGAAGCACCTTAAAGGGCCCTACAAACTTGGGACCCAATTTCTTAGATGGAATCCTCAAGCGCAGATTCTTAGAGGACAACCAAACCATGTCACCAATAGCAAACAAAACCTCTTGTCGTTTTCTATCAAAATACACTTTGGATCTTTTGTTAGCCTCCTGAAGATTACCACGTACATCAGTCCAAACTCTCTCCAAAACACCAGAAAAATTCTCCTCTTCAGGTACAGCCGATCCCAACTTGGAAAATGACCCAAAAGACGGATGTCTCCCAGTACAACAAAAAAAAGGCGAACAACCAGCAGAAGCGGATGTATGATTGTTAAGAGCAAACTCAGCAAGTGGCAGAAACTCAGACCACCCCTCTTGATTATCAGTCACAAAACAACGCAAGAACTGCTCAACATCCTGTTTTTTCCTTTCTGTCTGGCCATTAGACTCAGGATGATATCCGGATGAAAACGACAAATGAACTCCCAACCTGTCACAAAAAGCGCGCCAAAAACGAGCCACAAACTGAGGTCCCCTATCAGAAACAATGTCAGTAGGAACACCATGTAGTCTGACTATTTCCTTGACAAAGGCCTTAGCGAGAGTCTTAGCGCAGGGCAATTTGATGAAAGGAACCAAGTGACACATCTTGCTAAAAGGGTCCACGACCACCCAGATGACAGTGAAACCCTCAGAGGGGGGAAGGTCAGTAATAAAGTCCATAGCCAAATGTGTCCAAGGTGCACTAGGGACCTCCAGAGGGCAAAGCAACCCCGCAGCAGGAGTATGAGAAGACTTAGATCTAGCACACACCGTGCATTGACGCACCCACTTAATGACCTCCTTCTGCCATCCTGGCCACCAAAAACTGCGACCCACAAGTCTCTTGGTCTCAGAGATTCCAGGATGACCTGCCAACCGAGAGTCATGACATTCAACAAACAAATCTCTCCTCAAGGTACCAGGCACAAACAACCTCCCATGCGGCGTGTTAGATGGGGCATTCTCCTGTGCTTTAAGAATCTCATCTTCCAACACGGAGTCCAAAACAGCAATAACAACCCCCTCTTGCAAGATGTTTTCCTCCTCAGTACCCACCATAGGAGAAAAGCTGCGAAACAAAGCATCAGCTTTAACATTTTTAGTACCTGGGATGTAAGTAACGGTAAAATTAAACCGTGAGAAAAACAGTGCCCACCTAGCCTGACGGGCATTCAAGCGTTTGGCAGCATCAAGGTAGATCAGATTTTTATGATCGGTGAAGACTTGAACGGGAAATTCCGCTCCCTCCAAAAAATGACGCCAGTGTTCAAATGCGAGTTTAATTGCCAACAATTCCCTATTACCGATATCATAATTTAGTTCAGACTCAGAAAATTTCTTTGAAAAAAAAGCACAGGGATGTACTCCATCCGTCTTTGCCTGAGACAACACCGCGCCGACCCCCACAGAAGAAGCATCAACCTCAACCAAAAATGGTTTAGTCACATCAGGCTGCGTAAGGATGGGAGCAGAGCTGAACCTCTCCTTTAGCAACACAAAAGCCTCAATGGCCTCAGTAGTCCACTGAACCGCATCAGCACCTTTCCTGGTGAGATCGGTCAGAGGTTTGGCAATCACAGAAAATTTTTTTATGAATTTTCTATAATAATTGGCGAACCCCAAAAACCTCTGTATTGATTTCACACCAATAGGTCTAGGCCAATCCTGCACAGCTTGCACTTTCACCGGGTCCATCTCAAAACCTTCACTGGAGACAATGTAGCCCAAAAAACTAAGTCTCTGTACAGCGAACTCACATTTTTCTAGTTTGGCAAAAAGTGAATTATCACTCAGTAACTGTAATACTTCACGCACACTCCTCCAATGAGACTCCAAATCCGGTGAATAAATCAAAATGTCATCCAAATACACAACCACACTTCTGCCGATCAAAGGTCTAAGGATGTCATTAATAAGATTCTGAAAAAATGCCGGAGCACTGGAAAGTCCAAAGGGCATGACCAGATTCTCAAAATGACCCAGTGGAGTGTTAAACGCAGTCTTCCATTCATCCCCCTCCTTCATTCATGCGCAACAAATTGTATGCCCCTCGAAGATCAATTTTCGAGAACCACTTGGCCCCCACTAACTGATTAAACAAATCAGGAATCAATGGCAGTGGGTAAGGATTGCGTACAGTAATCTTATTAATTTCACGAAAGTCTAGACAAGGCCGTAAACCGCCGTCCTTTTTTTTAACAAAAAAAAAATCCAACCGCCACAGGAGATTTGGAAGGCCTAATGTGACCGGCGGCCAAGCTTGTCTGTATGTATTCCTCCAAAGCCTTTCTCTCAGGAATAGTCAAATTAAATAAACGACTTTTAGGAAGAGTCGCTCCAGGGACAAATTCAATTGCACAATCATAATCTCTATGAGGAGGCAATACCTGCGATTCCTTATCAGAAAAAACTTTCCAAAAATCCTGAATAGGTACAGGTAACTCCCCCTTAACTACAGCAGCAATACGCCCGTTACAACACTTGTCATAACACTTAGGACTCCAGGACTTAATTTCATTGGTAGACCAATCCAGTACCGGATTGTGCAATTTTAACCAGGGTAACCCCAAAATCACCGGTGAGGGCAAATTATTCAAAACTACCAAATCCAAATTCTCTTGATGAACACCATTAATAGTAAGAGGAAATTCACAGATATGGTGAGTAACATTTTTCAAGTGAGAACCATCCACAGACACCACATTAATAGGAGAAGATAGAAGTTTGGGTTTTAATTTTAGTTTTTCCAAAAATTTCCCATCAATCACATTGAGAGTTGAACCACAATCCACAAATACCCGAAACTCCATTAATTCCTCCTCAACAGCAGTGGTAGCAGAAAGAAAGACACCTTTATTGTTTAAACAAGCTATGCGGGCAAAACTGACCTAATTTTTTTTTCTCTCTTTATTCATTCGAAGCGCACAGTTCTTAATGAAATGCTCAGATTTACCACAGTAGAAACACAAACCTTGAGCAAATCTGCGTTCTTTTTCTCGAGAGTGAGGTGTCATTGCTCCAATTTCCATCGGCTCTGCAATGTCAGTACATTCCTTCTCCAAACTTGGAGCTGACAAGGCAGATTTACTCTCATTAACCCTTGCACGCAGTCTCCTATCCACCCGTATGGCTAATTGCATAGCCTCTTGCAAGTTACCAGGTATGGGATAAGCAATCAGCAAATCTTTAACCCTTTCACTTAACCCTGCAAGAAATAAACTTTTCAAAGTTGAATCGTTCCAGCCCACCTGAGCGGACCACCTTCGGAAGTGAGTACAATATTTTTCCACATTACCTGATCCCTGTCTCAAACGTCTCAATTCTGTCTCAGCTGATGAAACACGATCCGGATCGTCATACAATAACCCCAAAGCAGAAAAAAAACTATCCACTGATCTAAAGCATGGATCACTAGGCTGCAGAGAAAAGGCCCAGTCCTGAGGTTCTTTGCGCAAAAGTGACATTATGAACCCTATGCGCTGTGATTCATCACCAGAGGATCTGGGTCTCAAACGGAAATACAACAAGCAAGCATTTTTAAAAGAAAAAAAATCTTGTTGTTCACCAAAAAATAAATCAGGCAAACATACCTTTGGCTCCACGAAATCAGCTCCAGAACAACTACTCACGTGTTGCTGGATTTCAGCCACCTCCAGAGAGAGTCGCTGCAGGCGTTGAGCCAAATCCTGAACCGACACCATAATAGAAACTGAAAATCTTTCCTTAGAGATTTTTTTTTTTTTTTTCTTTTGGCTGGACTTACTGTTATGATCTGCTACAAGCACTAAGGAAAGGTGGGAATTCTGTCCCTACAATAGGACTGAGCTGGATCCCTACGATGTAACGGGGAACCTGATCCTGCGACCAGACCCGCTAAAGTCCTCAGCTAGTCTGAACGAAGACCTATAGTTGCGAGGGAGGAATCCCTACAAGATCTAGGGACTGGGTGAAAAGGTGGACACCTCCTAACAGAAAGTGTAGCAGGGAATATAAAACAGAAAACAAATACTAAGAGATCCTAAGATCAAGCAAAACTGACAGAGTAAGGCACCTAAGCACCCGGCTAGCTTAAGAGTAGATAATACAATGAAGTCCAGCAAAGCCAGAAGGGCGGAGCCAGACTAAATAGGGAAAAAAGGTCATGTGACCAGGAAACTGAAACAAAATCTAACAAGAGGGTTCTAACATTTATATATTTTCTAGGTGTGTGTATTCTATCTATTGTTGGATCACGCTGTGTTTTTACTGTACGCGGCTGATGATTTGCTGGCTTTTTAAAGGACATGAGGGATCCCACTCCTTTTTTCAAAAGGAATTTAGTAAAAAGAAAAACAACAAAAAAAACACGTTTACAGTAAACTGCACACACACACACACAAAGCATTGATTACACTATGTAACGCAATTTTTGTCTTAAGCTTTTAAGTGCTATATTCCAGTTACTCATGCCTAAATATTCAAGAAAAACTATTTATAGACTGCTTTTGTGACCAGGACAATGAAATATTCAGTTTTATGCTTTTGCATAGGGAAATCGAAATTGTTCATCATTTCTTTTTGTTGATACAGTTACAAAAACATTGTATATGCGTTTAATATTGGCCAAGATGAGCACGAGTGGTTTAGAAGTGAGTAGCTTTTGTCGATTTACAATTATACTGCACATCACGAATCAACCCAAAAATATAGTCTCCCATCATGTTCTCGTTATACTGTCCTTGGTAGCATCCCTCAAAGTCCTTTATATCCTGATGAAAGTGCTCGCCTTACTCTTCTGAGTAAGCCCCCAATGTTTTCCTTGAATTTGTCAAGATGAGCATCCAAGATATGTTCTTTGAGAGACATCCTACATCTCATTTTTCCAAAGTTCGTTATCAAGAGTCTGAACAAGTTGCACATATCTCTCATCCTTGTGATTGCCCAGGAAACCATGCACCACTGCAGCAAAGCTGCTTTCTCTTTTCTAGTCAGCTTCTCTACGAATTCTTCGTTCTCCAGAATACGCTTGATTTGTGGTCCAACGAAGATACCAGCTTTTACCTTTGCCTCAGACAGCTTAGGAAAGAGATCTTGTAGGTACTTGAAGGCTGCTGATTCTTTGTCGAGAGCTGTGACAAACTGTTTTATCAGGCTTAACTTGATGTGCAGGGGTGGCAGCAGCACTTTCCGTGGGTCCACCAATGGCTCCCACTTCACATTATTATTTCCTAATATTAGTGTATTGATCTGTATGATATACAATTATACATGTTCTATAGCAACAAAAAAATGTTGCACTTATTTTAACAACAGTTCTTTTAAGCTGTAACGAGGAATTTAACATCTTGATATCTTAGCTATTGATAATTGTTCACCTTACCCTCAAGAGTTCTCTTGCAGTATTCACATGTGAAATGAGGCTCCCATGGTTTGTCTTGATCCCATACAGGCATGCCGAAGTAGGCTCTGTAGGCCTCACACATCTTAGAAGATTCCACCACATTATATCATTTTAGCTCGTGTTTTTTTAAATTAGCCACAAATGTAGCAAAATGCATCCACCGGATACTTACAACCTCTTGGATCCTGTATTTTTAATACTTTATCTACAGCTCTCACATTTCCAGAAGCTTCTCGAGGTCTACACAACGTTGCACGTTTTGCTAATGTTCGAGAAATCATTGATAATTTGAAATCTTTGCCCTGACCACAAAAGCAAACTTTCTTGGGAATTTTTGCCATTTTCTTTTCACTTTAGTCATAAGTGATTGGGAAAACACAATTGTAACCCAAGGACAAACAAAAAATTAAAGTTTGTCAGCAAGTGTTACGTATGTTTAAATTGCATTCGCATGCTAGTTAAAATCTGATTGTATTCGCATGAAATTCACGTGACACTCGGCAGACTTTTCTGGACCGAAATTGGACAGGTTTTTTTTTCCAAGCTTCGGGTCAGTACAAATACAAGGATACCAGATTTTCATCAGTTTTCTAATGTTTTGACACTTACACAAACTTTTATAGAAACATTTTTTTTCCATATTTGAGAGCTATAATTTTACTATATTTCTGCTGACAGTCATGCGAGTGCTTGTTTTTTGTGTGATAAGTTGACGTTTTTATTGGTACCATTTTCAGGAACAAATTTTTATTACGATTTTTTGGGGGAGGCAGAATGAACAAAATCCAGCAATTCAGGAATTGTATGGACTATGCATCAGAAAAAGGCGGATTACTTACCGGTAATGCTCTTTTAGTGAGTCCACGACAGCACCCACCGGAGAGAGGGATCCGCCCCAATAGGAACAGGAAACCTACAGAAATTAAAAGGGGGGCGGTGCGCCTCTCCTCCTCTGTTGGATTTCAGAGTACCAGGAGTACCGCCAAACATTAGTCCAATAGTATTACTATTTTTTCAAACTTATTTATTTCTAGAAAAGCAACTTTATAAAATATGTGCTATTTTAATGTAAGGGAGGAAAGTGAGTGGGTGCTGTCGTGGACTCACTAAAAGAGCATTACCAGTAAGTAATCCGGCTTGTTACCCTTCACCACGACAGCACCCACCGGAGAGATTTGCAGAGACCACCACCTGCGGGGACCACCATGCTGAGGACCATTCTACCAAAGTTCAAGTCAGAATCCGACGAGAGGTCAAGCCTATAGTGATAATAGAAGGTAGAAGGAGCTGACCACGTTGCCGCCTTACATATGGCTTCAATTGGAACGTCTCCCCTTTCGGCCCAGGAAGATGCCATAGCTCTAGTAGAATGTGCTCTAATGCCCTCCGGAGGGTTTTCATTTTTTGCGGCGTAGGCCAGCTGGATAGCGTCCCTGATCCAATGGGATAGAGTGCCCGTTGTGATTCCATACCCCTTCGTGTGGCCCTGGAACGATATAAACAGAGCCCTACACTTTCTCCAACTCCTCGTCCTTTCAATCTATTCTAACACTATTCTCCTGACATCCAGGGTGTGATATTCGTGTTCTTCAGGAGTGGAGGGGTCACTAAAGAAGGAGGGAAGAAGTATTTCTTGTGACCTATGAAATTTCCCTGCAACCTTGGGAAGGTACGAGGGATCTGGTTTTAGAATCAACCTATCCTGGAATGTTGATAAGGGTGGATCTACAGACAGAGCTTGAATGTCACTGACTCTTCTAGCTGATGTTAGAGCTACTAAGAGGGCCGTTTTGAGTGATAGGTACTTTAGGAACGCTGTCTCTACTGGCTCAAAAGGTGGTTCTGTTAGAGCGTCCAGGACTAGGTTCAGATCCCAGTGAGGAACCCTGGGAATGTGAACCGGACTAATCCGTTCACAAGCAGTGTTGAATAGGGATACCCATTTATTCCCTGAAACGTTATGAGGGCCCCTAATGCAGACACTTGGACTTTTAATGTGTTTACAGATAGACCCAGATCTTTTCTCCTTTGTAAAAATTCTTAGATGGGCCCTATCGGGACTCTCGTGGAATCAGAGGTTGTATGGAATTGTAAGAATTTTTTCCAGACTTTAGTGTAAATTTTAGTAGTAGACTGTTTCCTGCTCTGCAGAAGTGTGTCAATTAATCCTTCCGAGAACCCCCTTGATGTTAGAATCTGCCTTTCAAATTCCACACCGTCAAGTGGAGATTGTCCACTTGAGGGTGGAAGAAAGGTCCCTGAGAGAGTAGGTTCGTGTTTGAGGGGAGGACCCAAGGGTCAGAGATTGACATAATTTGCAGCCATGAGAACCATGGTCTCTTGGGCCAAAATGGTGCTATTAATATTATCCTCGCCTTCTACTCCCTGATTTTCCGAATAACCTAGGGGTAGTAGAATTATCGGAGGGAAGGCGTATGCCAGTCTGAATTGCCAAGGAACTTGAAGGGCGTCTAATATGTCCGGTTGATCTACCCAAGATAGGGAGGCAAATTTCCGAACTTGTTTGTTCTTTCTCGTGGCAAAGAGGTCTATTTGAGGTTGACCCCATAGAGACACTATTTCCCGGAATATTCGGTGATTTAGACAAAATTCCTCTTGTTGTAATGTACGCCGGCTGAGGAAGTCTGCTTCTTGGTCGTTTTCCCCCTTGATGTGCAGAGCAGAAAGGGATAGATGTTTCTCGGCTAGGTTGAGAATTTTTCCTGCGGAAGACAGAGTTTCTGATCGAGTACCTCCCTGTCTGTTTAGATATGCCACTGTTGTGGTGTTGTCCGATAGGATCCTGACATGTTTCCCTCAGAGCTGTGGAAGAAAATGACGTAATGCATAATATACTGCATTAAGTTCCTTTAAGTTAGATGAATGCTGGAACTCTTCCCTATTCCAGATCCCTTGGCAGAAGCCATCCCCCATGTGGGCACCCCATCCGCCGAGGCTAGCATTGGTGGTTAAGATATGGGAAGGAGTTATTACCCATAGAACACCCCCCACCAACTGGTTACTATCTAGCCACCATGTTAGAGAATCTAGGACTTCCTGAGATAAGGTCATTTTCTTTCCCAGATGACCATGTAGCCGTGTTTGTTCTTGAAGAATCTGATGCTGTAGTGAGTGTCCGGGTATGGTATTGTGCCCACTGCACCGCTGGGATACAAGAGGTAAGAGAACCCAACAAAGACATTGCGTCTCACATGCAAGGATTGTCCATTGCTGCTGCAACTTTGTTTCTAATGAGCGATATCTTTACCTGCGGAAGTAGACACTTTTGATTTGCGGAGTCTAGATGGAACCCTAAAAACGTCTGGAGGGAATCTGGGATAAGTCTGGACTTCTCGAAGTTGATGATCCAGCCTAGATCCTGCAAAGATGAAACTGTATCAGCTAAATGTTCCGTACACTGGGCAGCCGAATTCCCGACAATTAAAAGGTCATCAAGGTAGGGCACAATTAAGGTGTCTTTCTGACGAACGTGAGACATCACCTCCAACATCACTTTGGTGAAGATTCTTGGTGCTGTGGAGAGGCCAAAGGGCATGGCCGTGTACTGGAAGTGCCGGATCTCGCCTTCGAATGTTACTGCGACTCTGAGGTACCTCTGGAATCTGTCATGGATAGGAAGATGGTAATATGCATCTTTTAGATCAATGCCTGCCATCATGCAATTTGGAAAAAGGAGCCTAATGGTGGACCTGATTAATTTCATCTTAAATTTATGTTTTCGAAGGAATGTGTTAAGTCCGGCTTGGGAACTAGGAATAAAGGAGAGTAGAATCCTCTACCTTCCTGCCCCTCCGGCACCTTAACTAAGACTTTTTTGGTTAATAGTTTCCGAATTTCCATCTCAAGAGCTTTTTGTTGTGTTGGCGAATTGAGGGGTGTTCCGATAAAGGAGTCGTGGGGAATTTGAAGGAAATCAAATTTTATTCCTTCTTTGATTATACCTCAAATCCACGAACTGGATGTTATTCTTTCCCACTTTGGGAAAAATGATTTCAACCTACCCCCTTCTGGGGTGACTGATTGTTCAATACTTATTCTCCTTCTGGAAGCCAAATCCCCTAAACATAGTACCCTTTTGTTTTTCTTCCTTTGTGGCCCATCTTGATGGTCTCTCCGCCTGTCTCCTTTTGCCAAATGGCCTTCTTTTAAAGGCTCTCCTATAGAAAGGGATAGAAGAATCAAGGAAAGCTTTCTTCCTCTCTTTTGCTTTGGAGAAGATGTCATCTAGTTGTTTCCTAAAGAGAAACTCACCCTCGCAAGTAATAGCGCAGACCTTTGATTTCGATTGCGTGTCCCCCTTCCAACTTTTCATCCACAAAGCTCGTCTGGCATTATTAACCAAGCCTGCTGACCTTGCTGCCAGGCGTAGTGAGTCTGCCGAAGCATTGGCTATAAAGGCTGCTGCCCCTCTAATAAGGGGAATAGCTGACAGCAGCTTTTCCCTAGAGACCTTTTGCTCAATCTGCTGGTCTAGTTGGTCAATCCAGACGAGCATTGATCAGGCGGTGCATGTGCTGGCCACTGCGGTTTAAATATGACCGTTGATGCTTCCCATGACCTTTTAAATGATGACTCCGCCTTGTGATCAAGAGGATCAGAAAGTAGTCCCGCATCTTCCATAGAGAGTGTGGACTGCTTGGAGGTAGAAGCAACGGCTGCGTCTACCTTAGGAATTTTAGCCCATGTCAGCAGCTACTCATCACGAAGGCTGGTTTCACATTAGCGTTTTTTAGTGCAGCGCATCGTGCTCATCCGATCGCATGCGCCCCTATAGTTAACATGGGGCGCATGGTTTAGCGTTTGCATGCGATAATTTTCGCGCGCATGCGTTATTTTGAGGTAAGCGCCTTGGCGCGCACAATGCAACATGTTGCATTTTTTGGTTCGCCCAAAGTTGTTAAAAAGACACATGCGCTCACTTTGCGCACGAAATGCGCCAAAACAAAAAAACATTACAGTATGTGATGGCTGACGTGCGCTTGGACAGGCGCACATCAGCGTTTTAGTACGCATGCGTTGTCTAGGATTACACGTGTAGACACTGGTTTAAACCACCCCCTAAACAAAGAAACATTGTTTGGGGGTAGTGTATATAAAAGGTGTTGGCACTTCAGTCCACTACTCTACAGCCAGCTACTGAGACAGGCAGCTATTCCAGCTTGAATAAACTTGGACACCTTTGAAACTTGGATAATGTGAGTATAAAACCTAATGTCTTTCTCTCCTTTTTTCTCAATTTATCAGGTACTAATGTCTCTTTTTTTTATTGCAGCATGTCTTCCGGGGATGAATATCTTCCTGGCCCTGGTGAACTGGCCAAGCAGAGGGTGAAGTGAGTACCTTCCTTCCATACTGATTGGTATTTGCTGTTGCATGGACACATGTGGCAAATTATTTTTTATTCTTTTTCAGACCTCATCGTCCACGGCAGAGGAGGAAGAATGGGAGCAGCCAGTCCGTGTGCAGGCGGGAAGACGGCCTTGTAAGCATAGACTGACAGATTGTACTTTTTTTTTTTTTCCCCTTTTTTCTTGCCTGTTTTTCCTATTCAATCTTGCTTCTATTCTCAATCTTGCTTCTATTCTGTCTTGTTTTCTATCTTTTTCATTAACAAATCTTTCCAAAATTAATGTTTTGCTTTCTTATCTAGGCTCTACAACGGGATGAGGAACTCGCCCTGGATAATGACGCCCTGATCCAGTTGGTCCAGGAGCGAGTCCCGTTGTGGGACAGCCGTGATCCACTGCACTGTGACAACGTGGTGATCCGGCGGCTCTGGAATGAGGTGGCCGCAGCGTTGATGGATGGCTGGGACAACGCCTCTCCCGGGTCCGCAAGGAATATCGTAAGTATTTCAATGCTGTGTGATGCGGCAGTGACCTTGGCCGGGATCACACAACTGTGTGTGATGCTAGTAACTCCTGTGAGTTTCTATCTTCACACACATTTGTGTTATCCCGGCCTACAGTGCATTGTCTAAATTTTTTTTTGGTTTTCCACAGTGAACAAGGTCAGAACCCGTTGGCGCTCGATGAAGGAGTGCTTCAACAGGGACCTGAGGCATGAGAACCGGGTTGCCAGTGGTGCTGCAGCAAGGACCACCTGAAAATATCGCTACATCAGGCGTTGGCCTTCTCAAGACCGGTCCTTGCTACCAGAGCGTAAGTATTTTGTTGTTTTATTGTATTGTTTACTGTTTTTCTATTCCACAGGAGTTGGCGCTTTTACTATTGCAAATGCATGATACGAATATATTTATTTTATTTTCACAGCACCTGGTCCTGGAGCGGTCCTTCAGCGAGCTGCCTCGGACCCTCCCAGCCATCCACCAGCCAAGAAGCACCTTGTGGGTCGGCAACACAGCCAGCTGGAGATCAGGAAGCTGGTCCATCAGGTGTTCCCCCCGTCCCAGGTCTCTGCCACTGGTTTTGCGGGCACTTCCCGCCAGCGGCAGAAGGCTTCGGACAGGAATCTCATGCCTGAGTTCATTCACTTGAGCACGGTTTTTCAAAATGGCCTCAAGGCGGTGAGCGACAGAGTGGAAAGCGGTTTTGCACTAACACGCGTTAAAAAAGATTTACCGGGACCGACGTTTGGGGGGAAGATGGTGGGAACTTGGGGGTGTGGAGGGACGAGGAATGACTTAAGATGGGCGACAAAGGGGTTTGAGGGGAAGGGGCGACGAAAGTTGTGGGGGAAGGCAGCGGGTCAGACACAGTGGGAGGTGAGGGGGGAGGGAGGACAAAAGTTTAACTTCTTCTGGATTCGTCGTTCAGTCTTTGTGCTCTCCTTTTTTTTTTCTGGGAACTAGGTGACCTCAAAGAACTGGGGGACCTCCGGGAGCTGGGGGACCTGCTGCCAGGGTCCATGGTCCTGAAGACCGAGTGAGGGTACCCCAGCTGCTGCTCGGTGGTGGTGGCGGTCCTGGAGGTGGTCCAAGCAGGGGTGGAGGATGTCCAAGCAGGAGCAGCGCTTGGAATGGTGGTGGCGGGGGAGTGTCCAGCTGCACTGGGACTTGGTGTGGTGTAGTGGTGTCCGGCATGGCTTGGAATGCTGGTGGCCGTGCAGTGGTATGCAGCAGAGTCGGTACGTGCAGCAGCCAGTGGTGCCTTTCCCACCCGTGCCACCACTGACTCGCTTCACCTCACTACCGACTTCTGCTGCATATCACTGCACGGCCACCAGCATTCCAAGCCATGCCGGACACCACACCAAGTCCCAGTGCAGCTGGACACTCCCCCGCCACCAACATGCCAAGCGCTGCTCCTGCTTGAACCTCTTCAACCCCTTGGACCTCCTCCACCTCCAGGGCCGCCACCACCACCGAGCAGCAGCTGGGGTACCCTCACTCGGTCTTCAGGACCACAGACCCTGGCAGGTCCCCAGCTCCCGGAGGTCCCCCAGTTCTGAGGTCACCCAGTTCCCAGTAAAAAAAAGGAGCGCACAAAGACTGAACGACGAATCCAGAAGAAGTTAAAAACTTTTGTCCTCCCTCCCCCTTCACTGTGTCTGACCCGCTGCCTTCCCCCACAACTTTCGTCGCCCCTTCCCTCGAACCCATTTGTCGCCCACCCCAAGTCATTCCTCGTCCCTCCACATCCCCAAGTTCCCACCATCTTCCCCAAACGTCGGTCCCGCTAAATCTTTTTTTTTTTGTTAATCTTGTCTAAAAATAAACATTTTTTTTCCCAACTGTTTGGTTTAATTGTGTATTTCGCCGCCTACACACACAGTGCCGTACACTTTGTGATTTTGCAAACACATAGCTCCAGTACAGACACATGCTTCTTGTGTCAGTCCTGGAGCTATGCGTTGTCAAAACACAAATATATGACTTGAATTTTCACCACCAGTCTCTTTAGTATACAAATAATAGTAGACTGAATAGAGGATGTTGGTGAGTGCAAGGCATATCTATTCTCACCTTGCCAGGTATCAAAGAGTGAATTGAGGATGGTGTGTTTTGCCCATCAACATTTCACTCTTTGTGACACAAGGCCAGGGTATAGTAGATATACCTGTAAGGTTCTGTGTATCTGTTTCTGAAACTCAGTTTGTTCGTCGGCCATTTTGCTTTCTGTTTTGCTGCAGCTATCTTGCCCTCAGTCAAAGTGGAGTTTTCCAGCTTGCATGTTCCCGCCCTGATTCTCTCCGTTTGCTTCTAAAAACAGCCACAGCTGAGCAATCAGTGCTTCAGAATCTAGCCTGCAGTGAACCTGTGTTCTGACTCCTGAAGCCTTGGACCTTGTACTCCAGCCATTCCTACTGAGGAACTCTGAAGCACTTGTGGACTCTGAACTCTGCTCTTGAGAGCCTCACGTTTGCATGGACTTGCGGTAACAGAGAAGAAGATCTGAATCTTTTGTGGAGAGTTATTGCTGAGCTTAGATTACTCTGGCCTGCTGTGTCTCCTGCTTCTGTGTTTGCAACCTGTGTGTTTATTTTTGCCAATTTGTATGAAGCAATACAAGACTTTCTTTATCAACCTGTGTCTCAAGTATTTTCATCGCACCCAAGCACAAGACGCTATATGAACTGTACCACATACATTACAAGATTCTGAAGCCAAACGTTAGTGTCTGCTGGGTCTGGAAAGGCTTGTCTGCTGTACTGTGGATATCGGATTTCCGGTTGTACTTTCTGTGATGACAGTGGTTGTGACTTCTCACAACCATTCCAGGTGAGCAATTCCCTTAAGTTTTTTTTTTCTGCAGTGTTATCACAGGTAAACACTATGTGTTTTTTTTTTTTTTTTTTTTCTCTTCTCTTTTTGTCTGCTGAAACTCTGGATATCAGATGTCTGGTTGAAAGCTTTCTGTGATGATAGTGGTTGTGACTTCTCACAACCATTCCAGGTGAGCAGTTCCCTTAAAGTTTTTTCTTTCTTCAGTGTTGCCACAGGTGAACACTATTGTTTTTTTTTTTTTTTTCTTCTCTTCTTCCAGTATCCTGTCTTAAAAGATCTGGAAAATGGAGGCCCGCATAAAGGAACTTTGCGGAGTGACTGATAATATCCTTGCAGATTTGCAGAATATAAAGACCCGTTTTACAAATCTTCAGGACCTAAATAATCACAATTTGCAAGTGGTTGGACAGACTACCCAGGATTTGCGAGCCAGGATTGAGGTTCTGGAGGGGCGAGTCCAGGCTCCTGCCGTGGCCCCGAGTTCTGGGATTCCCAAATTGCCCCCTTTTCGTTTTGGTGGTGAACGTGAAAAATTCAGGGGATTTGTTAATCAATGCAATCTTTTTTTTTTTCTGCACATGCTTCACAATTTCCTACTGAACGATCTAAGGTGCTTACTATAATTATGTTGCTTACCAACAAGGCTTTGATGTGGGCAAACCCTCTGATTGAGACTGAGGATGATTGTTTGAATCACCTTGATGATTTTATTTCAGCCATGGGGCAGGTGTTTGATGACCCCAATCGAGGTGCAACAGCTGAAGCAGCCATGTTAGCTTTGCGCCAAGGTAAGCACTCGGTAGCTGAATATGCCTTGGATTTCAGGAGATGGGCCCTTGATACCACCTGGGACAATTCCGCCAAAAAATCTATTTTTCGAAAGGGGTTATCCCCACTGATTAAGGATGAACTTGCTCGTGCCGACCCTCCCACTGCGTTAGGTGACTTTATTAACTACTGCATCCGTATTGATACTCGTTTAACTGAACGCAGGCAAGAGAGATGGTTCGAAAGCAATCGTACTAACCTTTTCCTACCTTCCTCTCCAGCTAAGGAACCTTTGAATAGGATTACACGGGAACCTGAACCCATGCAGGTAGACTCTTTACTACGACGGGTTAGTGATGCACGCAAGGAACATCGTTTTAAGGAGAATCTATGTTTTTATTGTGGTAAGTCAGGGCACTTTATTATTAACTGCCCCAGCCGTTCTCGCAAGACTACTGCAGCACTCATTCATTGTGAGTGTTGCGAGAGGGGATCTGTCAGGTCCGAGCCTCAGGCTCCAGAGAGATCTGCAGCAACAGATCTTGATATCTCGGACTTAAACTCCGTTACCTCTGAGGACGTTGACTGTGTAAATGCTGCCATCTTTCAAGTTTCCTCAGCGGTGTCCCAGCTGAGTTGTAAAAAAAACAATTCTCACTGTTTTCTTTCCATCAAACTCTGGGTTGATTCAGCCTGGGTGTCTAGCTCTGCTATGATCGACTCAGGTGCAAGTGGAAATTTTATGGATGTCTCCTTTGCTCTGAAACAGGGAATACGTTCAGTGAAGAAGGCTACTCCAGTACAGATGGAAACTGTGGATGGCTCCCTGCTGACCTCTGGACCAGTGGATCAGGAAACAGAGCCTTTAAAGGTTCTTATGGGTAAAGATCATCAAGAGAAACTGTCCTTTATGCTTATCTCTTCTCCTCACTTTCCCATTATTCTAGGGCTACCATGGCTGCAGGCTCAGAATCCTACCATTAACTGGGAGACCAAGGAATTACACTTTCCAGAGAAACAGATGAGTCCAAAAATTTCAGCTTGCTCTGTTCCTAAAGGAACCATGTCAGTCCCTAAACTACCAGCTGTATACCAGGACTATGTGGATTTATGTGACAAGAAGAACGCTGACCAGCTTCCTCCTCACCGTCCATATGATTGTCCAATTGAATTATTGCCTGGAGCAGAGATACCTTTTGGTAAGATCTACCCCCTGGCGGGGCCCGAGCTGAAGGCTTTAAAAGAGTACATAGACGAAAATCTAGCCAAGGGCTTCATACGCCCCTCTTCATCTCCTGCAGGGGCACCCATATTCTTTGTAAAGAAGAAAGATGGATCCCTGAGACCATGCGTAGACTATAGGGAACTCAATAAGGTTACTATTAGAAACCGTTATCCATTGCCTTTAATCCCTGAGTTATTGGAGAGAGTGCGACATGCCAAAATTTTTTCTAAACTAGATCTTCGTGGGGCCTATAACTTAGTCCGTATTAGACCTGGGGATGAATGGAAGACTGCATTCAGGTCACGCTATGGACTCTTTGAATATCTAGTTATGCCTTTTGGTCTGAGTACCGCCCCAGCCACTTTCCAACACTTGGTGAATGACATCTTCAGGGATCTCCTGGATACATTCGTGGTAATTTATTTGGATGATATTTTAATTTTTTCTAACTCCACAGAGGAACATCATGGACATGTGAGAATGGTCTTGGAACGTCTAAGACAAAATCATCTTTACATCAAGCTTGAAAAGTGTGAATTCCATAAGACCGAAATTCAATTTCTGGGGTATGTACTGTCTACACAAGGAATTAGTATGGATGGAAGTAAAACCCAAGCCATCAATGATTGGCCAAGTCCTAGAAATGTGAAGGAGGTACAGCGCTTCATCGGGTTTGCAAACTTCTATAGACGTTTCATTAGAAATTTCTCTGAGGTAGTGTCACCTATCACCCAACTTACCCGGAAAGAGTCTAAGTTCTCCTGGACTCCCTAAGCCCAGGAAGCATTTTCCCGTCTAAAAGATAAATTTACCACTGCACCTATCCTAGTACATCCCAACCCAGAGCTTGCCTTCATAATAGAGGTGGATGCTTCAGACTGTGCCGTGGGAGCTATACTCTCTCAGAGAACAGGTGAGAAGAATGTCTTGCATCCCTGTGCCTTCTTTTCCCAGCAGTTGTCTTCGGCTGAGAAGAACTACGATGTGGGCAATAGAGAGTTGTTGGCCATTATTGCCGCCTTCAAAGAATGGAGACACCTTCTTCAAGGAGCTGCACAGCAAATAGTTGTTCTGACAGACCATCGTAATTTTGAGTTTATCAGGTCGGCTAAGTGCCTGACTCCTCGCCAGGCTCGCTGGAATCTTTTCTTAAACCAATTTAATTTTATTATTTCTTATAGACCAGGATCGCGCAATGGAAAGGCTGATGCACTCTCTAGGATTTACTCAGCAGAGACACGTCCAATTACTCCTCCTAAGACTATTCTTCCTGACTCTAGATTCCTAGGAGTGATTCATCATCAAGACCTAATTAAAGACATCAAGGAAGCATACCATGCGGATTCTTTTTTGGCTCAACCCCCAAGGGACGTAAGTCTTGTCTTTAAGAATGGTGTGTGGATTCTGGGACAACGTCTGTATATACCTGAAACAGTCAGATTGAGAGTATTGCAACTCATTCACGATTCCAAAATAGCCGGGCATAGAGGAATTCTAAAGACACAGGAATTTCTTTCTCGTTTCTTTTGGTGGCCCACTTGTAGGAAGGATGTTTTGGACTATGTCACTTCGTGTGAGGTTTGTGCAAGATGCAAAACACCTCGCTCTTCACCAACTGGTCTGTTACAGCCTCTTCCCACCCCGTCCCGCCCGTGGGGATCCATTTCTATGGACTTCATTGTGGAATTACCAACCTCTCAAGGGAAGAACACTATTCTAGTGGTGGTTGACCGTCTAATAAGGCAGCTCATTTTATCCCTTGTGTCGGCTTACCCACTGCAAAACAGACATCAGACTTGATGATTAAGAATGTGTTTCGCTTACATGGAGTACCGGATGAGGTTATTTCGGATCGAGGGGTGCAATTCACTTCTAGGTTTTGGCAAAATTTCTGTGCAGCATTGGACATTAAAGTAAACCTTTCTTCTGCTTTTCATCCCCAGACTAATGGACAAACCGAACGAACCAATCAAACCCTGGAGCAGTATCTCCGCTGCTTTATCTGCCACCTACAGGATGATTGGGTGGATCTACTTCCATTGGCTGAGTTCTCTTACAACAACTCTCAGAGTGCCTCCACTAAACAGTCTCCTTTTTACTCTAATCTAGGTTATCATCCTAACATTCTACCACGATTTCCCATAGAGACGCCTTTGCCAGCAGTGGCTGAAAGAGTCACGACTTTACAGAAGAATATGGATCTTCTAAAGGAGAATCTGGAATCGGCTCAGGAAAGGTACAAGAAGGCAGCAGATAAATTTCGTAAACCTGCACCAGCTTTTAAGGTAGGAGACCTGGTCTGGCTGTCAACCAGAAATCTTAAGTTAAGGATTCCATCGTCTAAGTTGGGACATAAGTACATTGGACCCTATAAAATCAGTAAAATTATAAGTGCCGTTGCTTGTCGTCTTCAATTGCCCAGAACTATGAGAATCCACCCTGTCTTTCATGTATCCCTACTAAAGGCTGCGACACCCAATACGTTTCCTGGACGTTCTTCTCCTTGCCTGACCCAGTGCTAGTCGATGGTCAGGAGGAATTTGTGGTGGAAAGGATTTTAGATTCCAGGTTGTATAGAAATCATTACAATATCTGATTAAATGGCAGGGCTACCCAGTGGAGGACAATCATGGGAGCCAGTCAATAACGTTAATGCTCCTCGCTTGCTCCGTCAGTTTCATCAGAGGTACCCCAACAAGCCTGGTCTGATCATCCGGAGGTTGTCCCTAAGGGGGGAGTAATGTAAGGTTCTGTTATCTGTTTCTGAAACTCAGTTTGTTCGTCGGCCATTTTGCTTTCTGTTTTGCTGCAGCTATCTTGCCCTCAGTCAAAATGGAGTTTTCCACTTGCCTGTTTCCCGCCCTGATTCTCTCCTTTGTTCTTAAACAGCCACAGCTGAGCAATCAGTGCTTCAGAATCTAGCCTGAGTGAACCTGTGTTCTGACTCCTGAAGCCTTGGACCTTGTACTCCACCATTCCTACTGAGGAACTCTGAAGCACTTGTGGACTCTGAACTCTGCTCTGAGAGCCTCAAGTTTGCATGGACTTGCGGTAACAGAGAAGAAGATCTGATCTTTTGTGGAGAGTTATTGCTGAGCTTAGATTACTCTGGCCTGCTGTGTCTCCGCTTCTGTGTTTGCAACCTTGTGTTTATTTTTGCCAATTTGTATGAAGCAATACAAGACTTCTTATCAACCTGTGTCTCAAGTATTTTCATCGCACCCAAGCACAAGACGCTATATGAACTGTACCACATACATTCAATACCTTGTAATTAACCACATCCTATATTCAGTGTGTGGTGAATAAACTTAAGAGATTATGGAAAAATACACGTCATACCTACATACCCTGGCCTGGTATCATAACTATTTATCACACCTGGTCAGGTGACTATACGTATGAGTTGTCATCTGCAGCGTCGCTTCATCTGCATCATCTATTGCACTAGACTGGAGAGATCTGGTGGTTAACTCATGTTTATTCACCTCCCAGGTGTCATTACATTATGAAGTCAGGATGTTTTTATTTGGCATCCTCACTTCAGCATGACACCAGGCCAGGGGATTGTAAAAAGTTGTATATACTTTACATCTTTCCATGTGCGTGCATACTGAAGCCACAGTGAGATACTACAAAGAATTGTATACTCGTATGGTTAGGTGTCAGAGAGAAGGATGCTATTGCATCCCAAAATCACTATTTGTAACATCAGGCCAGGTGATAAATATTTGTTGCATCTCCACCGTCGCTGCAATCTGCTTGAACACAGACTGGAGAGATGATGAAGGTCATACAACTTTTCTCTGTAGTCTCCCCTGGTGGAGTCCTAGTAAAGTCAGGATGCACAAAACACAGGATCCTTGACTTCACTGGACACCTGGGCAGGTGATTATTGTATTGGGAGTGTATAAAGACAGAGTGCACTCGGTACAGGTATCAAAACTGTTTTTTTTATTAATATACATACAAAAAATTTTTTTACACCATTTATCTTGCCATTCCACACGTCCCACATGAGATATAAAGTAGGCCGCAAATTCGTCCCTCATTTGGCCAACTTCAACTGATGACCTGAGAGGGTGCTGAGAGAAATCAGGCAATGGGTTGGCAGCTGGTTCATCTAGTTCAAAGTTAGGCCGCTCTTTAGCCATCACAGAATTGTGAAGAACCACACAGGCTTTCACCACCTCATCCACTGTTTCAAGTTTAAGATTAATGGCTGTGCCAAGAATGCGCCATCTGGACACAAGAATCCCAAAGGCACACTCTACAGTTCTTCGTGCCCTTGTGAGTCTGTAATTAAAGATTTTTCCTGTGTGGTCCAAGTCCCAGAAGGAGTAGGGTTTCAGCGGTTTGTGCACATTTGAAAGGTCTCATCCCCAACCATTACAAATGGCAGTGGCGGACCTTCGTGTGGGGAAGAGGCCGTGGCAGGGGGAAATTAAAATGGTTGCCATACATCCTTCGGGCCCATGTCCGAGTTCTTAAAAGTCAGAGTCATGCCCCGGCCAAATGCCCCAATGTCCACCGCAATAAACAGACAGTCTGCATCCGCAATGGCCATGAGTACTGTAGAAAAGTACTTTTTATAATTATAGTACTCAGAGCCACTTTTTGGGGCTTTTGTTATCCTGATGTGTTTACCATCCACCGCTACCAGTTGGGGAAATTGCAGACTGTCAGGAATTGATCAGATATTTCAATCCACTTTTTCTGCGGTGGGAAGGGCATAAATTCAGGACAGAGAACGTCCCACAAAGCCCGACAGGTGTCCGCAACTATTCCCGACAAGGTGGAGATTCCAGGCCAGTACTGGAAGTGAAGTGAAGATAGGGTCTCGCCAGAAGCCAGGAATCTGCAAAACAGACGAAGAAAAATTGTGATTGTCTTGGCTTTGGCAAAACACTGACATGTAAAAAATTTCTGTACATGGCAGAACTATAATTCTGCAGGCTTTTAGTAAATGGCAGAACAAAAACAATTATGCACGCATGTTTTTAAATATTACGTACCGTAATGTGACAAAGGGGACTTCCTCACCAGGAATGGCACGACGGAGCTGTGTGTCCTGTCTCCGGATGGCTCCTTCAACACAACCAAGCAAATACAGTACAGACCAAAAGTTTGGACACACCTTCTCATTTAAAGATTTTTTCTGTATTTTCATGACTATGAAAATTGTAATTCACACTGAAGCATCAAAACTATGAATTAACACATGTGGAATTATATACTTAACAAAAAAAATGTTTAACAACTGAAATTATGTCTTATATTCTAGGTTCTTCAAAGTAGTCACCTTTTGCTTTGATGACTGCTTTGCACACTTTTGTGGGATTCTCTTGATGAGGTTCAAGAGTTCCCAGAGATCCTTAGCACTTGTTGGCCCTTTTGCCTTCACTCTGGCGTCCAGCTCACCCCAAACCATCTCGATTGGGTTCAGGTCTGGTGACTGTGGAGGCCAGGTCATCTGGCGTAGCACCCCATCACTCTCCTTCTTGGTCAAATAGCCTTACACAGCCTGGAGGTGTGTTTGGGGTCATTGTCCTGTTGAAAAATAAATGATTATCCAACTAAACGCAAACCGGATGGAATAGCATGCCGCTGCAAGATGCTGTGGGAGCCAGCTGGTTCAGTATGCCTTCAATTTGAATAAATCCCCAACAGTGTCACCAGCAAAGCATCCCCACACATCACACCACCTCCTCCATGCTTCACGGTAGGAACCAGGCATGTAGAGTCCATCCGTTCACCTTTTCTGCGTCGCACAAAGACATGGTGGTTGGAACTAAAGATCTCAATTTGGACTCATCAGACCAAAGTACAGATTTCCACTGGTCTAATGTCCTTCCTTGTTCTTTAGCCCAAACAAGTCTCTTCTGCTTTTTTGCCTGTCCTTAGCAGTCGTTTCCCAGCAGCTATTTTACCATGAAGGCCTGCTGCACAAAGTCTCCTCTTAACAGTTGTTGTAGAGATGTGTCTGCTGCTAGAACCCTGTGTGGCATTGACCTGGTCTTTAATCTGAGCTGCTGTAAACCTGCGATTTCTGAGGCTGGTGACTCGGATAAACTTATCCTCAGAAGCAGAGGTGACTCTTGGTCTTGCTTTCCTGGGGCGGTCCTCATGTGAGCCAGTTTCTTTGTAGCGCTGATGGTTTTTGCAACTGCACTTGGGGACACTTTCAAAGTTTTCCCAATTTTTCAGACTGACTGACCTTCATTTCTTAAAATAATAATGGCCACTCGTTTTTCTTTACTTAGAACTTGTATTATGGCAAGAAAAAAAGCAGCTAACAGTCTATTCAGTAGGACTATCAGCTGTGTATCCACCAGACTTCTGCACAACACAACTGATGGTCCCAACCCATTTATAAGGCAAGAAATCCCACATATTAAACCTGACAGGGCACACCTGTGAAGTGAAAAACCATTTCCAGTGACTACCTCTTGAAGCTCATCAAGAGAATGCCAAGAGTGTGCAAAACAGTCATCAAAGCAAAAGGTGGCTACTTTGAAGAACCTAGAATATAAGACATAACAAAAAAGTGTGTAACAACTGAAATTAAGTATATAATTCCACATGTGTTAATTCATAATTTTGATGCCTTCAGTGTGAATTAACAATTTTCATAGTCATGAAAATGCAGAAAAATCTTTAAATGAGGTGTATCCAAACTTTTGGTCTGTACTGTACATGAAGCTTTCTTTGGACATCCGGGCATAGTCATTAAATTTCGCCGGGTTTGCATGGAGCTCGCTGAAGAGGGTGTGGTATGCTCCACAACTCTCCCGGATTTCTATAATCGGATGTCTCCAAAAACGCCGCCGCTGCCATCTTCGCTGTCTCTCTCCCTTTGTTGCTGGCAAGCAAATGCAAAAGCCAGAAACAGCACGATGTCCAGATCCAAGTTGAAGCGAAAACTCTCTCAACGCAGATCCGTGGTGACAGGAAACAGCAGCAAAATCTGAAGAATTCAGCTGTAACAATCCCATGACACTCGCCCACTGGTGTCTCATTGGTGGAGTCTGTTTCAAGGATTTTCCTCCTGTGGAAATATGACACTTTGAGAAAGTATGGCCTAAAAAACGCAAACCCATGCAAAAACGCTTGATAATGCATGCAAATGCTACTTTTTTTGTCGTTATGCGTACATTGATGCATTAAAAAAACCATGCACTTGCAAGCGCTTGTATGCGTTTTTGCACGCGTTTTTAATAGCGCATGATGCGCTGCGCACAACGACGCTGTCATGATACTGTAAGCTTCATTTCTTGTGCGGTTTCCAGAACTTTCCCCATAGTACTACAACCCCACCGTTTGCAAGCACAGGGCAAAGTTACCCCTCCCTCCTTTTCTCTGCAGCTCACGCTTCCCTTCCCCCCTCCCAACCTGCAGTCAAGCTCAGTGTAACCTGAGCTACCAGTGCTGGAAGTTTTGCCGCTTCACCGCAGGGGTCCTCCATTGTCTGCACATGTGCTTTCTTCCTATAGCAGCCATTTTGGAGAATTCATTCTTTTTTGGTTAATAACACGGTGGGAGCATTCGCTAGAAACACGAAAGTTACTGTTTTGAAACCTGTGTCCATAGGCATCGTTCCCGTGGTACTGGTGAACCCGTAACTCCAACAGAACCCGAGAAATGGAATTCTCGGATTCCCCATGGACTAGCTCAGCCAAGTTTGGACTCATTTGAACTGTCATTTTAAAGTAAGATCATTGATAGGTCTGCCGTTATTCTGCTAGGCTCACAGGACGAGTTATGGTCCTTATGACTTTCAGAGCTCAAATCATACACTTCTGTCCCTGGGAGGTGGCCAGAAAAACCCTGCCCTTTTCGTGAGGTCAGCAGCCCCAGGTATAAGTCTGGCAGTGAGCCCCCTTTCTCAGTCCTTGCTGTGATGTCCTGACTAAGAGATCTGCAAATGAACTATGACGTGTGGCTCCTCCCCCCCCCAGCCTGGCTTGCCTGTAAATGATCTAACTATCATGTGAGTCTTTCATTCTTAATCCCGTTTATTTTATAACTGCATTTGTACATAAACTATATTGCCTCAGTTTGTTCCATCTTCTTTTATATTGTATAAGCACTGCCTTTTTTTTTAAGGAATAAACCTATAAATTTATTAGTTTGTTTCTCCTGCTCTATAAACGAATTTGCACGTGCCTGAAGCACTACGCTACTGTTTTGGGGTTGCTACGGACCCTCTTGATAAATTGTTCAGTAAGAAAAACCGTAGCTGGTGGCAGCTTAAAAGAAGGGGTGTAAAGTGTTGACCTATGGGGTGGCGTTGGCAGTGACGGAGCGGGTATTATAAGTGTATTACCCGGCTGCGGCTCGGAGTAATTATAATTCCCTCACTGCAGCGTGCCCAATAGCCAGCACACATCCAAGTGACCCGTCTGGCGACTGATTATCCTAGGTGCAGTTCCCTGACTGACCTGAGGGTAAGGGGGGCGCCAGAGAGCTGCAAGTTCCTAAGTGGAAGTGGGATAATTATAAATCCCTGCAGTTTACCGGGTCGGACGGCAGCAGCCGTCGTGTGTGTGCACCGTTTCATCACATATTGGTGGCAGCAGTGGGATTATAGAGCATTAGTGATCTGGTTTGAGCAATCATTCCATTCACTAAAAAACTTGCACGGTTCTTCAGGGACCCTGCATCTAAAGTTTTGGAGAACAGACTCTGTGTTTATTAGTCCTGAGACAATTGTGTGTACTTGCGGTTACCCCTCCCTTCTCTTTGTTTTTCTATCCTATCTTTTATTTGGCAAACATGGCTACCATAGGAGCAAGTTGGTACAAACTGCAGAAAAGGGACACTCTTGCTGGAATATGCATTTCCCGAGGCCTTGACCCCATGGGCCAAACCAAAGCTCTGGAGGCGTTTGCTTCACTCACGCCGGATCAAGATGACAACTATCAGGCCATCAAGCAGGCCCTGATCGCCAAGTACCAGCTAACCCCTGAGGTATACCGAAAGAAGTTCCGGAACCTCCAACGTGGCCCACACGACAGTTATAGCGATGTGGTGCAAGGACTCAGGAACCACTTTGACCAGTGGATCCATGGACTGTCAGTTGACACCTTTGAGAAGCTGAGGGACCTGATGATCAAAGACCAGTTCCTGCATCTGTGCCCAGCTGAGGTCTGACAGTTCATCCTGGACCGAGAACCGGAGGACGCGGTCAGAACAGCACGGATCGCCGACAGCTATGAGGCCAACCGGAAACCCGAGGTGCGGAAGCCCGTCACCACCCGCTGGGGAGGGGGTAAGCCTGCAACCAACCCCAGTGCCCCTGCCAGCCGTCCCTCTGGAGGCACTATCCCCTTTGCCAGCGCCCGGCCTACATCAGACCCCCGCCAGTGTTTCTCCTGTAAAAGGACTGGACACATCAGCGCCACCTGTCCGGAGAGCAGAAGAACCCCCCAGCCAAGGCCTCCGGGCCCAACGCCTCTGTTCTTTTGGTGGGTGGTGTGGTGGGGAGGGTTGATGACAATGTGCAGCCCGTCCGCGTGGGGCGCCGTCTTGCTACAGGCCTCAAGGACACCGGGGCTGAACGAACCCTCATCCGACCCGAACTGGCGGCCCCTGAAGAGTTGATTCCGGGGAAAACCTTAACTGTCACAGGGATTGGGGGCGTCCACTACCCCTTGCCGATAGCCCGAGTTTTCATTGACTGGGGTGCCGGGAGCGGGGTGAAGGAAGTGGGGGTGTCCGAAAACCTGCCCACTGATGTTTTATTGGGGACTGATCTGGGGAGGATGGTGGCGTACTATGTCCTTGACACCCCTTCCCAATCTGATAAGGTTAACGTTAACCATGATGTTGATGATGATGGGAAACTGATTGTGTTACCTGCTAATGCTTTGCGAAGTGATGATGCAACTGATAACCTTTCTTTCCCTAGGACTGATGTTGATAGTGATGTATCTGTGCCCTCTGAATCTGTTAACCCTTTCTCTGAAGTGGTAGATGTGTCCACAGGTACAGGAGCGTTCAGTCCCGTTGCTCTGCGGAGTGAGACGGCTGAGGAACCCCTAGCAGGAGCAAGCGACAGTGCTCAAGGAAATGGGGAGGTGCATGGGAACCGGGAGGAAGGTGACGCCATGACACTGACCAGTGCCACCGAGGAAGGTAACTGGCCCATAAGTAGCACTGCTCCTGAAGTGCTGGGGGTGGATGGGGAGGTAGAGCCCATAGCAGCGCAGGCTGATGGGTCTATAGAAATCCCCGGGGAGACTGCATATGTAGCTGCTGTCACCCGCAGTCAGAGTGCCCGAATCGCAGGTAGCGCCCTGCCATCTGGACCCTCCTCCGCTACAGGAGAGACTGAATCAGAGGTGGACCCAGAGCCGGTCCCAGAGGGTCCCAGTGAGGAAGGAACCCTGACGTCACTTCTGGCTGCCTCCAGCCAGGAGTTCCAGGCCGCTCTGCACTCAGATGCGAGCCTGGAGAACTTGAGGCACCTCGCCGAGACCCCACCTCCGTGACTGATAAGGAGAGGGTGTTATGGGAACGAGGAAGGTTGTACCGGGAGACAGTACCCGGAGATTCCCAAAGGAGTGGTTGAGGGAAAAACAGCTGGTCGTCCCGCACCAGTTCCGAGGTGAGTTGTTGAGGCTTGCCCATGAGATTCCACTCGCTGGACACTTGGGGATCAGCAAAACTAAGGCACGGCTGTCTCAACACTTCTATTGGCCCAAGATGGGGACAGATGTGACTAACTACTGCCGCTCCTGTATCACCTGTCAAAGAGTGGGGAAGGCTGGGGCCTGCTCTTAAGGCTCCCCTGATCCCGTTGCCAGTGATAGAGGAGCCTTTCCAGAGGATCGCGGTGGACATTGTGAGCCCGCTGGCCGTCCCCAGCAGCTCTGGAAAGCAATACATCCTTACTGTGGTAGACTACGCTACCCGGAGGCAGTAGCTCTGTCCTCAACTAGGGCAGATAAGGTGGCGGATGCACTGGTGACCATCTTTTCACGGGTAGGATTTCCCAGGGAGATGCTTACCGATCAAGGGACCCAATTTATGTCTCACCTAATGAAGGCTCTCTGCAGCAAAATGCAGGTGACGCGTATGGTATCGAGTGCGTATCACCCACAGACCAATGGTTTGTGTGAGCGCTTTAACGGTACCCTCAAACAGATGCTCCGCATGCTGGTTGAGACCCAGGGACGCGATTGGGAGCGGTACCTCCCACACCTGCTGTTTGCCTACAGAGAAGTCCCGCAGGCCTCGACGGGGTTCCTCCCCTTTGAGCTCCTGTATGGCAGGCGAGTCCGGGGACCCCTTGGGTTGATAAGAGAATCCTGGGAAGATGAGCCAAACCTCACGGAAGTGTCCATCGTGGATTATGTCATGCGCTTCCGCGACAAGATGCAGACCTTGACGCAGTTGGTGCATGACAACATGACGCAGGCTCAGGCTGACCAGAAGCACTGGTACGACCAGAACGCCCGGGAGCGGACCTACCAGGTGGGTCAAAAGGTGTGGGTGCTGGTCCCCGTACCAAAGGATAAGCTTCAGGCAGCCTGGGAAGGCCCGTATGTCGTGCACCAACGGCTCAACCCAGTCACCTACATGGTCACGCTTGACCACACTCGGGGTAGGCGCAAGGCCTTTCACGTCAACATGATGAAGGCCCATCACGAACGTGAAGCCTGCGTCCTACCGGTCTGCAATCTGCCCGAGGACGGGGAAGAGGATCCCCTCCTGGACATGCTGGCCCAAGCCCAGGCCAATGGGTCCATTGAGGACATGGAGGTAAATGCCTCGCTAACCGTCTCCCAGCGGTTGCAGTTGCTGACCACTCTGGAACCCTTCCGGGCCGAGTTCACGAACCGACCCGGAAGGACCGAGTTGGCAGTCCACGAGGTGGACACCGGGGATCATGCCCCATTACGGCGGACACCTTATCGGATCTCTGAGGAGGTGCAGCAGATTATGCGCCAGGAGATCCATGAGATGTTGCAGCTGGGGGTGATCCGGCCGTCCAAAAGCGCGTGGGCCTCACCTGTAGTTCTCGTGCCCAAAAAGGATCGGACCACCCGGTTCTGCGTGGACTACAGGGGGCTCAACGCCATCACTACCTCTGATGCGCACCCAATGCCACGCATCGAGGATCTGCTGGAGCGGTTGGCGAATGCCAAGTACATATCCATCATGGATTTAAGCCGGGGATACTGGCAGATTCCCCTGAGCCCTGAGGCGCAGGAGAAATCCGCCTTTATCACCCCTTTTGGACTGTACGAGTCCACGGTCATGCCTTTCGGCATGAAGAATGCCCCTGCCACTTTCCAGCGGATGGTCAACCACCTGCTTCAGGGACTGGAGGAGTACGCTGTGGCGTACCTGGACGACATTGCCGTCTTCAGTTCCACCTGGGAGGAACACCTTCAGCATCTCCAGGAGGTGCTCAAGCGTATTCACCAGGCAGGTCTGACCATCAAGCCGGGAAAATGCCAGATGGGCATGAGGGAGGTCCACTACCTGGGGCACCGGGTAGGCGGGGGTTCCATGAGTCCAGAGCCCGAGAAAGTGGACGCGATCGTGTCCTGGCCCACCCCAGGACCAAAAAGCAGGTGAAGTCCTTCCTGGGCACTGCAGGGTACTATAGGCGTTTCGTACCGAACTATAGCGCCATTGCAAAACCCTTGATGGACCTCACCAAGGGCGGTCTACCCCAAACAGTCAACTGGACAGATGGCTGTGAGGCGGCATTCCGAGCTTTGAAAACAGCCCTGTGCAGCTCTCCAGTGTTGAAAGTCGTCGACAGCAGTCGGCCATTCCTGGTACAGACTGACGCCAGCGAATTTGGCCTCGGTGCTGTACTCAGCCAGGTTGATTCGGGGGACCAGGAGCACCCCGTGTTGTACCTGAGCCGGAAACTTCTGCCAAGGGAAGTGGCATACTCCACCATCGAGAAGGAGTGCCTGGCCATGGTCTGGGCACTGCAAAGTTTGCAGCCCTACCTGTACGGGCGCACCTTCAAGGTGGTCACCGACCACAACCCTCTGAGCTGGCTGCACACAGTGTCCGGAACCAATGGTAGGTTGCTACGCTGGAGCCTTGCCCTGCAGCAGTATGATTTTGCCGTACAACACAAGAAAGGCAGTGATCATGGGAATGCTGATGGGTTGTCCCGACGTGGCGAACCCGCTGAGGTGCGCATGGCGGATTACCGAGAGGTCATGCCCCCGTAGCGCCCTCTAAGGGGGGGAGGTGTCATGATACTGTAAGCTTCATTTCTTGTGCGGTTTCCAGAACTTTCCCCATAGTACTACAACCCCCACCGTTTGCAAGCACAGGGCAAAGTTACCCCTCCCTCCTTTTCTCTGCAGCTCACGCTTCCCTTCCCCCCTCCCAACCTGCAGTCAAGCTCAGTGTAACCTGAGCTACCAGTGCTGGAAGTTTTGCCGCTTCACCGCAGGGGTCCTCCATTGTCTGCACATGTGCTTTCTTCCTATAGCAGCCATTTTGGAGAATTCATTCTTTTTTGATTAATAACACGGTGGGAGCATTCGCTAGAAACACGAAAGTTACTGTTTTGAAACCTGTGTCCATAGGCATCGTTCCCGTGGTACTGGTGAACCCGTAACTCCAACAGAACCCGAGAAATGGAATTCTCGGATTCCCCATGGACTAGCTCAGCCAAGTTTGGACTCATTTGAACTGTCATTTTAAAGTAAGATCATTGATAGGTCTGCCGTTATTCTGCTAGGCTCACAGGACGAGTTATGGTCCTTATGATTTTCAGAGCTCAAATCATACACTTCTGTCCCTGGGAGGTGGCCAGAAAAACCCTCCCCTTTTCGTGAGGTCAGCAGCCCCAGGTATAAGTCTGGCAGTGAGCCCCCTTTCTCAGTCCTTGCTGTGATGTCCTGACTAAGAGATCTGCAAATGAACTATGATGTGTGGCTCCTCCCCCCCCAGCCTGGCTTGCCTGTAAATGATCTAACTATCATGTGAGTCTTTCATTCTTAATCCCGTTTATTTTATAACTGCATTTGTACATAACTATATTGCCTCAGTTTGTTCCATCTTCTTTTATATTGTATAAGCACTGCCTTTTTTTTTAAGGAATAAACCTATAAATTTATTAGTTTGTTTCTCCTGCTCTATAAACGAATTTGCACGTGCCTGAAGCACTACGCTACTGTTTTGGGGTTGCTACGGACCCTCTTGATAAATTGTTCAGTAAGAAAAACCGTAGCTGGTGGCAGCTTAAAAGAAGGGGTGTAAAGTGTTGACCTATGGGGTGGCGTTGGCAGTGACGGAGCGGGTATTATAAGTATTACCCGGCTGCGGCTCGGAGTAATTATAATTCCCTCACTGCAGCGTGCCCAATAGCCAGCACACATCCAAGTGACCCGTCTGGCGACTGATTATCCTAGGTGCAGTTCCCTGACTGACCTGAGGGTAAGGGGGGTGCCAGAGAGCTGCAAGTTCCTAAGTGGAAGTGGGATAATTATAAATCCCTGCAGTTTACCGGGTCGGACGGCAGCAGCCGTCGTGTGTGTGCACCGTTTCATCACAGACGCAAATGTGAAACTAGCCTAAAAGGGTACTTTCTTTTTGAGACTGATGGGAGGAAGCTTCTTTGATCCTGCTTCTCCCATTCCCTCTTAATCAAGGCCTTAACCGCTGGTATTACTGGGAAGGCTTTTTTTTCCTCTCTGCCAAACCCACAATGTCTTGCGTGGTTTGTACGCCTTTTGTCTCCTCACACGCCCATAGTGTTTCTTACTGATTTTACCAAATTATCAACACTATCCAGGGGGAAGCAAGATCGGCCCTCAATGTCTGAAGATGATGAAGATATGAGAGGAATCCGAAGCTACCAGCCCGCCCTCATCAGAATCCGAGCTGGAAGCTAATTGTTTCCTGCTTTTACTCTCTTGGGGGTATATTAGCATGGGCCATGGCTTGTAGCTCTTTTAAAATGGTACAGATATCTTATGTCGACACCGCTGCCCCTTGCATAGTTTCACTAATGCATTCCTCGCAGTTTTTTCGGGTAGGAATCGGGGAAAAGCTGGCTACATAAGGCGCACTGCTTATGTTTTGACTTTTGTTTCTTTTTGGCCTGATAGGGGAGATATGGCAAGAAAAAAAAAAAAAGGAGAGGGTGGGGTGTCAGCTTAATAGGCAGAGTCCTATTCACCCAGTGAAGCTGTGGGGTACCGGATCAGAAGGCCGAGGTGTAGTCCTGGACCTGGCGTCCACTGCGTCACTTTTGCGGCTGGCGTCCGTCGACCCTCTGCTGGAACGGTCTCTGGCCGCCCCTGCTGCGTCTCCTGCTGGAGGATTCACGGCCCCTGGGGATGACATTTCTGCCTCTCTGATCGCCAGTAAAAAAAAAACCACCCTTTTTATGTGATATCACCGCTCATCCAGGCTGTGACCCGGAAGTTCAATTTTTTACTTCCGGGTCAGGAGCAGCAGCATCCCTGGCGCAAGCGCGGGCTCAGCTTCATACTCCGGGCCGAGTTCTTAATGCCGGCTTACCCAGTCGTGTGTGCGGCTCACCCGGCTTGATCCTCACTGCCGCCGCTGCACTGCTCCATGCGCCCGACTGCGCTGCGGAATGAGGCCGGGCAGCCTCGGCCATCACAGCATCCACCAGACGAGGAGGGAGCTGTCAAATTGATCTCCACCGCCGCTGCCTTTGGACCGCAGCCCTGCCGTTCTCCCAGGATACTGCACAGGCCTCATGCATTGGCCCAGGTATGTCCTGTAGGAGATTCCATGTGGTTCCGAATAGGTACAGGAAACCAACTGAGGAGGAGAGGTGGACCGCCGCTTTTATTTTCTGTAGGTTTCCTGTTCCTATTAGGGCGGATCCCTCCTTCCGGTGGTTGCTGTCGTGGCGAAGGGTAAAATATAGTCTACACCAGCCTTGGGCTAGTGTACATTTTCACTATAATTTACATTAAATTCTGGAGTAAACTATAGTAAACCTTTTGAGCAATGTAGGTTTTTGGAGATCTGAGTTTTAAGACCCTCACAGAGTTCTCTCAAACCACCAAGCACAACAGTTTACAGAATCAAAAGGTCTCCGATTCTGTACAAAGTAATGTGTGATAATACATAAAACCACAGGGGAGAATGGGCTCAAGATATCGGTGTGGGTTCCAAAATCAGAACCTTTACAATTTAGTTTTTTGGTCATTTTGCCTTTCATTATGCTGCATATGTGACACTGACAGAATTTGTCCGTATAGTAGCTTTGTATGGGTACTTTTGATATGGTTAAGTGCAGAGATATACGCTTTGATAAGATTGTATAAGGACATCCAGGCTCTCTACATGACTGCATGCTATAGTAAATAGATAAAGAGCGAATGTCTTAAATACAACTATCAATATAAGGGTACAATATATGGTTGGCTAAACTACAAATACATCCTTATGTCCCCTCTATAAATCTTCTCTATATCCTTAATTGGTAGCAACTCGTTTATGGCCTATACTGTCAGTTTTTAACTCCTTCCCCTCGTCTTGTTCGTCGGTCTGTGGCTCCCCCTCCTTCACTGAGGTTCCCGTTATGCACACATTTTCCTATTTTTTATTAAAATACCTAATAAAGGTTAAGTTTTAACATTTCCACTTTCTACTCACATGGATAGACACTTCTGCAAACGGAGTCATATTGAATTACATGTACTGATGCACTCAGTTCTCTAGGCATGAATGACAACAATCGTGTAAATATTTTCATAATATACGCGTATCATACTAGCTGAAGAGCCGTCGCTGCCCGGGCTTAGTTACTAACTACGGTTATTTATAACAAATTGTAATGATTATATCTAGAAATATAAAGCTGAGTGTAGAGCCCCGCCCACTCCGCATAGCCACATTCACTATAATATCCCACAACCCCGTCAGCAGAGCCACCAGACTACTACCCCTAATATCCCACATCGTCCCATCAGCCAGAGCCACCGAACTACTCCCCCCTAATATCCCACATCATCCCATCAGCCAGAGCCACCGGACTACTCCCCGTAAAATCCCACATCATCCCGTCAGCCTGGGGTCAGAACCAGAGCACTGAATGGAATTGCCCTAACTTCCGTACCGGAGATCCCTTTAAGAGGCCCTGGGGTCAGAACCACAGCACTGAGTGGAACAGTCCTAACTTCCATACTGGGGTTCCCTTTAAGAGAGGCCTGGGGTCAAAACCAAAGCGCTGGATGGATTTGCCCTGACTTCCATACCAATGATCCCTTTAATAGAGGCCTGGGGTTAGTACCAGAGCATTTGAAGGCAATTGCCCTGACTTCCATACCGGGGATCCCTTTAAGAAAGCCTGGAGTCAGAACGCTGAGTGGAATTGCCCTTTCATACCGGGGATCCCTTTAAGAGAGGCCTGGTGTCACAACCAAATCGCTGGATGGATTTGCCCTGACTTCCATACCAATGATCCCTTTAATAGAAGCCTGGGGTGAGAATCAGAGCGCTGAGGGATTTACCCTAACTTCCATACCGGAGATCCCTTTTTGAGGCCTGGAGTCAGAACCAGAGGGCTTAGTGGAATTGCCCTAACTTCCATACCAATGATCCCTTTAAGAGACCCTGGGGTCAGAACCACAGAGCGCTGAGTGGAATGGCTCTAACTTCCATACCAGGGATCCCTTTAACCCCTCTCTGACATTAGACGTACTATCCAGTCCATGAAACCCGTGCCAATCTGACCATGGACGGGATAGTACGTCATAGGCGATTAGCTGCACTCCCTCCGGGTGTCAGCTGATTATCACAGCAGACACCTGTGACTGTGTCAGGAGCGGTCACGGACCGCTCCCGGCACATTAACCCCTGGCACACCGCGATCAAACATGATCGCGGTGTACTGGGGGCACAGGGAAGCATCGCGCAGGGAGGGGGCTCCCTGCGCGCCCCCTGAGACCCTCAGACCAGCGCGATGTGATCGTGCTGTTCTGAGGGCTTCCTCCCTCCCAGGACCCGGATCCAAGATGGCGCCGGGGTCCTGGAGGGAGGCGGCTTCCTCAGTGCCTGCTGAGAGCAGGCACTGAGAAGCCTGCAGCTATGCCTGTGCGATCGCTGCTGTGCACACTGTCACACCAGCGATCTGATAAAATACAGTGATGTCCCACCCTGGGACAAAGTAAAAAAAAATAAAAATAAACATGTTTTAAAAAAAAAAATCCAAAATAAATAAATAAAAAAAAAAAAATATTCCCCAATAAATTCATTTCTTCCTGTAAATAAAAAAAACAAAACAATAAAAGTACACATATTTGGTATCGCTGCGTCCGTAACGACTCCCCCTATAAAACTGTCCCACTAGTTAACCCTTTAGTGAACCACTTAAAAAAAAAAAAAAAAGCAAAAAATCAATGCTTTATCATCATACCGCCGAACAAAAAGTGGAATAACACGGGATCAAAAAGACCGATATAAATAAACATGGTACCACTGAAAACGTCATCTTGTCCCGCAAAAAACGAGCCGCCATACAGCATCATCAGCGAAAAAATAAAAAAGTTATAGCTCGCAGAATAAAGCGATGCAAAAATAATTATTTTTCATATAAAATTGTTTTTATTCTACAAAAGCGCCAAAACATAAAAAAATTATATAAATGAGGTATCGCCATAATCGTACTGACCCGAAGAATAAAACTGCTTTATCAATTTTACCACACGCGGAACGATAAAAACGCCTCCCCCAAAAGAAATTCATGAATTGCTGATTTTTGTTCATTCTAACCTCCCAAAAATCAAAATAAAAAGCGATCAAAAAATGTCACGTGCTCAAAAATGGTACCAATAAAAACGTCAACTCGTACCGCAAAAAATAAGACCTCACATGACTCTGTGGGCCAAAATATGCAAAAATTATAGCTCTCAAAATGTGGCGATGCAAAAAACTATTTTTTGCAATAAAAAGCGTCTTTTAGCGTGACAGCTGCCAATCATAAAAAACCCGCTATAAATGGTAAATCAAACCCCCCTTTATCACCCTTAGTTAGGGAAAAATAATAAAATAAAAAAAATGTATTTATTTCCATTTTCCCATTAGGGTTAGGGTTGCTGCTAAAGTTAGGGTTGGCGCTAAAGTTAGGATTAGGGTTGGGATTAGGGGTGTGTTAGGGTTAGGTTTGTGGTTACGGTTGGGACTAGGGTTAGGGGTGTGTTGGGGTTAGGGTTGGAGTTAGAATTGGGGGGTTTCCGCTGTTTAGGCACATCAGGGGCTCTCCAAATGTGACATGGCGTCTGATCTCAATTCCAGCCAATTCTGCGTTGAAAAAGTCAAACGGTGCTCCTTCACTTCTGAGCTCTGCCATGCGTCCAAACATTAGTTTATCCCCACATATGGGGTATCAGCGTACTCAGGACAAATTGGACAACAACTTTTGGGGTTCAATTTCTCCCGTTACCCTTGTGAAAATAAAAATTGGGGCGAAAAAATCATTTTTGCAAAAAAAAAAAAAAAAAAAAGGATTTTTTATTTTTACGGCTGTACGTTATAAACTTCTGTGAAGCACTTCGGGGTTCAAAGTGCTCACCACACATCTAGATAAGTTCCTTTTGGGGTCTATTTGCCAAAATGGGGTCATTGTGGGGGGTTTCCACTGTTTAGGTGCATCAGGGGCTCTCCAAATGCGACATGACGCCCCCAGACCATTCCATCAAACTCTGCAATCCAAAACGTCACTACTTCCCTTCCGAGCCCCGACGTGTGCCCATACAGTAGTTTTCGCCCACATATTGGGTATCAGCGTACTCAGCACAAATTGGACAACAACTTTTGGGTTCCAATTTCTTCTGTTTACCCTTGTGAAAATAAAATATTGGGGGCGAAAAAATCATTTTTGTAAAAAAAAAAAAAAAAAAGATTTTTTATTTTACGGCTGTACGTTATAAAATTTAGTGAAACACCTGGGGGTTCAAAGTTCTCACCACACATCTAGATAAGTTCCTTGAGGGGTCTAGTTTCCAAAATGGTGTCATTTATGGGGGTTTCCACTGTTTAGGCAGATCAGGAGCTCTCCAAACACGACATGGCGTCCAGCCAATTCTGCGTTGAAAAAGTCAGACGGCGCTCCTTCCCTTCCAAACTCTGCCATGCACCCAAACAGTGGTTTACTTCCACATATGGGGTATCAGCGCACTCAGGACAAATTGTACAATAACTTTTGGAGTCTTGTTACCCTTGGAAAAATAAAAATTGGGGTGAAAAGATCATTTTTGTGGAAAAAATGATTTTTAAATTTTACGGCTCTACGTTATAAACTTGTGTGAAGCACTTGGGGGTTCAAATTGCTCACCAAAGATCTAGATAAGTTCCTTAGGGGTCTAGTTTCCCAAATGGGGTCATTTGTGGGGGGTTTCCACTGTTTAGGCACATCAGGGGCTCTCCAAATGCAACATGGCATCCAATCTCAATTCCAGCCAATTTTGGTTGGAAAAAGTCAAATGGTGCTCCTTCCCTTCCGACCTCTGCCGTGCGCCCAAACAGTGGTTCCCCCCCACTATGGGGTATCAGCGTACTCAGGACAAATTGGACAACAACTTATGTGGTCCAATTTCTCCTGTTACCCTTGGGAAAATAAAAAATTAGTGACTAAAAGATAATTTTTGTGGGAAAAAAAATAGGATTTTTTTATTTCATGCCCGGGCATTATAAACTTGTGTGAAGCACTTGGGGGTTCAAAGTGCTCACCAAAGATCTAGATAAGTTCCTTAGGGGGTCTAGCTTCCAAAATGGGGTCACTTGTGGGGGGTTTCCACTGTTTAGGCTCATCTGGGGCACTGCAAACGGAACATGACCCCCATCAACGTCTGCATTCCAAAACGTTACTACTTCCTTTCCAAGCCCTGCTGTGCGCCCAAACAGTTTCCCCCCCCCCACATATGGGGTATCAGCGTACTCAGGACAAATTGGCCAACAACTTTTGGGGTCCAATTTCCTTGGGAAAATTCAAAAATTTGGGACTAAAAAATCATTTTTGTGGAAATTTTTTTTTTTTCACACCCAGGCATTATAAACTTTTGTGAAACACTTGGGGGTTCAAAGTGCTCACAACAGATCTAGATAAGTACCTTAGGGGGTCTAGTTTCCAAAATGGTGTCACTTGTGGGAGTTTCCACTGTTTAGGCGCATCAGAGGTTCTCCAAACGTGACATGGCGTCCAATCTCAATTCCAGCCAATTTTAGTTTGAAAAAGTCAAACGGCGCCCCTTCCCTTACGAGCTCTGCCGTGTGCCCAAACAGTGGTTTTCCCCCACATATTGGGTATTGGCGTACTCAGAAGAAATTGCATAACAACTTTATCTGTCCATTTTCTCCTTTTACCCTTGTGAAAATAAAAAAAAAAAGTTTGTAAAAGATAATTTTTGTAGCTAAAAATATTCATTTTTTCCTTCCACGTTGCTTTAGTTCCTGTGAAGCACCTGAAGGGTTAATAAACTTCTTGAATGTGGTTTTGAGTACCTTGAGGGGTGCAGTTTTTAGAATGGTGTCACTTTTGGGTATTTTCTGCCATATAGACCCCTCAAAGTGACTTCAAATGTGAGGTGGTCCCTAAAAAAAATGGCTTTGTAAATTTTGTTGTAAAAATGAGAAATCGCTGGTCAACTTTTAACCCTTATAACTTCCTAACAAAAAAAAAATTTTTGTTCCAAAATTGTGCTGATGTAGACATGTGGAAAATGTTATTTCTTAACTATTTTGTGTGATGTATTTCTCTGTTTTAAGGGAATAAAAAGTCTAAGTTTGAAAATTGCAAAATTTTAAAAATTTGCCATATTTGCGCTTTTTTCAAAAATAAACGCAAGTTATATCGAAGAAATTTTACTTCTAACGTGAAGTACCATATGTCACGAGAAAATCTCAGAATCGCGAATATCCGTTGAAGCGTTCCAGTTATAACCTCAAAGAGACAGTGGTCAGAATTGTAAAAATTGGCCCGGTCATTAACGTGCAAACCACCCTTGGGGGTGAAGGGGTTAAGAGAGGCATGGGGTCAATAGCAAAGCGCAGAGAGGATTTGCCCTCACTTCCGTACCAGGGATTCCATTAAGAGGGGCCCGGGACAGAGCCACAGCGCTTAGTGGAATTGCCCTAACTTCCATACCGAGGATCCCTTTAAGAGAGGCCTGGGGTCAAAACCTAAGCGCAGGATGGATTTACCTTGACTTCCATATCGGAGATCACATTAAGAGGGAAGATGTGCCTATGGGATGGATGATGTGTGATGGGGATATGGGCACGGGAGCAGGTGATTCATTTCTGTCATGTGCTCTCTGCTTCTGTCTGGGGGGTAGACAATGGCTGGGAGCTTATGTTCCCAGGGATGCTAGATTTCTCCCACCTGGGCAGTGTCAGCTGAGGTGTTGTCGTGGAATGAGAAAACTGTTGCTCATAGCAACCAATCACAGCTCAGCTTCTATTAAACAGCTCTGGTGAAATGAAAGATGCTTAGGGATTGGTTGCAAGGAAAACTGTTGCTTATAGCAACCAATCACAGCTCAGCTTCTTTTAAACAGCTCTGGTTAAATTTAAGATACTCTGTGATTGGTTGGTGATATATATATATATATATATATATATCTTTGAATGTATCTATCTCTGGTTATATGAGCTGCTTATTTTCAAAATATCTTGCAAGCCTTATCGTCTTATCTGTACTTTTGCTTTTAAATGGATGCATGTGGTTTGCCCCGACGAGTGAATAAACGGCAATGCTACCTAGATGGTACTCGGGACCAGGAAGTAGTGCCTGCTCGGTGTGAAATGGTCGTTATCCATACATAGCAGTATGCCATTGCCTACCATGCCATTACTTTTAGCCATTTGAAAATAAAGTCTGCATTTTATGACCGGGTGAGTGCTGCAATTTCTTTTTTACAATAAAAAATATAAAGGTTCAGTTACACTTAAGCCATCAACTAAAGATATATATATAAAACACGGATTTTGGTAAGAACTTACCTGTAAAATCCTTTTCAGCGAAGGAAGGAAGAGAGACACAGTATTCATTACTGATGGGTAGGCGGAGCCCCAGATCAGGATGTCACCTCAGATCAAAAGAGTGCTGACTGGCTGGCCCCTCCAGCTCGGGCTCCTCCTACTCAGCTCCAGTCGTACCAAAGCTTTTAGGAAAAGAGCCAAGATCACCAGCGGAGCAACATAACCCCTTCTGAAGGAACTTCAGAGAAAAAACACAAGGATACAGGTTATGCATGCAAAGAAAGCCAAAAACCACAGAGTTCCAGGTACTACTCACGGAACCTGACTACTGCGATGAGCTGGCGATGCTGGAACAGAGCCTTAGCGCGCTGACCTCAGCCAGATAATCGCTATCAGATAAGGGTCGCGCTGCATCTGAAAACATCAAGACACTTCTGCCTTGGGAGGGTGCTGTGTCTCTCTTCCTTCCTTCGCTGAAAAGGATTTTACAGGTAAGTTCTTACCAAAATCCGTGTTTCAGCTGCAGATGGAAGGAAGAGAGCCACAGTATTCATTACTGATGGGACGTCCCAAAGCAGTTCAAAAATAAGGGTGGGAAAAACCAACAAAAGGCAGAAACCCAACAACCTTAACAACAAAGCGCAACCAGCGCTAAACACAAGTTCATCCAGAACTTCAAACTACAGCTGCCTGCAGGACCCTACGTCCGAGGGCTGCATCAGCGGAAGCACTGACGTCCACTTTATAAAACTTTGTAAACGTGTGGACAGAGCGCCAAGTTGCCGCTCGGCAGAGCTGCACTGCCGAGGCACCTTGATGAAAAGCCCACGATGAGGCCACAGCTCTCGTAGAATGGGCTCGAATCTTAATCGGGCAAGATTCACCCCGAAGACGGTAAGCTTCCAAAATAGCTGACCGGATCCAACGAGCTATAGAATCCTTGGAAGCTCGTTGACCACGCCGACGACCTGCTGGAACTACAAACAGGGAGTCCGTCTTACGAAAACCTTGAGTAATAGAAAGATAAAACTTCAAGGCCCGCACTAAATCCAATGTGTGTAAATCTCGCTCTTTCGCATTCTTCGGATCCGGACAGAGTGAAGGCAACACAATATCCTGGTTAACATGAAATTGTGATACCACTTTTGGCAAAAAATCACCCCGAGTGCGAAGCACTACACGATCCGGAAAAAACTCCAGAAAAGGAGGCGAACAAGAAAGAGCTGCCAACTCAGAAACTCTCAAGGAAGTGACTGCAACAAGGAAAGCCACCTTCCAAGAAAGGAAAGAAAGGCTAGCAGAAACCATAGGCTCAAAAGGTTTATGCTGAAGAGCCTCCAAAAACAAGGTTGAGCCGCCAAGGAGACACGGGTGCCTTCCGCGGCGGAAACTTACGAGATATACCTCGGAAAAAGGAGAGCACGTCTCTATTTGAAGCAATGGTTCTCCGGAACAATAAGGACAGAGCAGAAATCTGACCTTTCAGAGTGCTGACTGCCAAACCCTTGTCTAGCCCATGCTGCAGAAAAGCCAACAGGTTGGGAATGGAAAATTTTCTCGGGTTCCGAGAGGACCCCAAACACCACGAAAAGAAGGTTTCCCAAATTTTGTGGTAAATCCTAGTAGTAGCCGGACATCTTGCAGCACGAAGGGTAGCAATGACCTCGGCTGAGAAACCTCTACGGGTCAAGATTTCGGTCTCAAGAGCCACGCCGTCAAACGCAGAGACATCAAGTCCGGATGACAAACGGGCCCCTGAGTCAACAAGTCCGGTTGAAGAGGGAGTGGAAAAGGAGGTGCCGCCAACAGCGACATTATTGTCGAGAACCACACCCTTCTTGGCCAGTCTGGAGCTATCAAAATAGCTGGAATTCTCTCTAGTCTGATCCGACGCAGTACTAGAGGAAGTAAGGATATCGGCGGAAATACATAAATCAGCTCGAACTGATCCCACTGAGCCACTAGAGCATCCACCACCACCGCCTTCGGATCCTTGTACCTGGACATGAATGTCGGTAACTTGGCATTGGACCTGGATGCCATCAAATCCACTTGGGGGGTTCCCCAGCGAGAGCACAGTAGTGCAAACACATCCGGATGGAGGCTCCATTCCCGGAATCCATCCTTCTGCGACTGAGAAAGTCCGCTGTAACATTCTGAACCCCTGGAATGTGAATCGCCGAAATGGCTGGTACATTGGCCTCTGCCCAAATCAGAATTCGGGACACCTCTACCATGAGTCTGGAACTCCTTGTCCCACCTTGGTGATTGATATACGCGACAGCCGTCGCATTGTCTGTCTGCACTCGGACTGGCAGACCGCTCAAAGGGACCGTCCAATGTTGGAGGCAAAGGAAAATCGCCCTCAATTCCAGAATGTTGATCGGAAGCACAGACTCTTCCGATGACCATACCCCCTGAATCCAGAGATTGTTCCAAACACCCCCCAGCCCGTCAGGCTGGCATCGGTGGTTATGACTGACCACTTCGGGGGGAGGAAAGACTTCCCCAGGGAGAATGCCCCTGGACGTAACCACCATTCTAGAGAATCCCGCACCGCGCGAGAAATGGTGACACTGCAATCCAGCGATTGCGACTGGTTCCATCGACTCAAGATGAACCTTTGGAGAGTCCTGGAGTGGAACTGGGCAAAAGGAATTGCCTCCATGGACGCCACCATCAGTCCTAGAAGACGCATACACTTCCGTAGAGACATTGCCGTTGAGGATCTCATAATCTGTACATGTCGAAGAAGACATGACTGTTTGTCTGGTGGTAGGGAAACTACCGACCGAAACGTGTCGAGATGCATTCCCAAAAAGAGGATTGTCCTCGATGGTTCCAGGGACGACTTCTCCCAATTGACCAGCCAACCGAAGTCCTTCAGAAACTGAAGAGACAAATCCCGAGCCGTCAACGCCTCCTCCTCCGAGGAAGCCATGATCAAAAGATCGTCCAGATAAGGGAGAATCGTAATCCCCTGTCTTCGAAGGATTGCCATGAGGGGCGCCAGAATTTTTGTAAAGACTTGGCGCTGAGGCTAAGCCGAATGGCAGAGCCACGAACTGGTAATGATTCTGGCCTATGGCAAATCGAAGAAAGCGCTGATGAGCCTTTCCGATGGGAATATGCAAATAGGCGTCGCGAATGTCGATTGACACCAGAAAATCGTTCTGTGACAGAGCTGCCACAACGGAGCGAAGCGACTCCATGCGAAATTTCCGGGCATGGACATGCCGGTTTAATCGCTTGAGATCCAGAATCGGGCGAAATTTGTTCTCCTTTTTGGGAACTATAAAAAGGTTGGAATAAAAACCTTTCCCTCGGTCCTCTGACGGAACCGGTATCACTACACCCTTTTGTAGCAGAGATTCGACCTCTCGCTGTAGAGCGATAACAAGCTCGGGTTCCGACGGAACGCGAGACTGACAAAAAACATTTGGGGGTCGAGAAGCAAACTCTATGAAATAGCCTGCCGACACAATCCGCGTTGCCCAGGAATCTGGAACGCGAGCCATCCAAGTCGCCTTGAAAAGAAGCAGGCGACCCCCCACTCGAGAATCCTCGAGTGGACCCCTGGCGTCAATTAGACTTTGCGGGCTTTTTGTCAAGTTCCCGCTTGTCCTGGCGGAAACTCTGCTTCCAGGGAGTACGAGTTTTCTGAGAGGATTTCTTTCCTGAGAAGGAAGGACGACCCGATCCCCACGAGGAGTGACTAGATCGTCCTCGGCCCCGAAAGGACCGCCGACCACTATAGACACCAGGCTTACTGGACACCGAGGCCATGGCCCTACGCTGTGGTAATGCTGATTCCTTCGCCTTAGCCTTGGAAATCAGCTCTGTGAGGTCGGATCCAAAAAGATGGCCACCCTTGTAAGGTAAGGCCAACAACCCTTGTTTGGAAACTGCGTCCCCGGCCCACTGTCTGAGCCATAAAGCTCTTCTGACTGTGACCGCTGAAGCTTGCGCTTTGGCCAGCAGAGATGCCGTATCCAGACCGGCATCAAATATATAACAGGCTGCCGTTTCTAACCATTCACAAGTTTCCCGTATCTCAGATAACGGAGATTCATTGTGCAACTCCGTCTTCAGACGTGCCAGCCAGCTTAGAGAAGCTCTAGCAGCACACATGGATCCTAGCACTGCTCGGAATCCATGACCCGCAGCCTCATAGCTTGCTTTTGCCGCCAATTCTGCTTTTCTATCCAAAGGCTCCTGTAAGCTCGCTTTTCCCTTAATAGGGAGTAGTGAGGATTTACTAAGCTGAGATAAAGACACATCCACTTCAGGAGCAGAAGTCCAATTAGCCTTTGACTCCGCAGAGCAAGGATAAAGTGTATCCAAGAAATGCGTTCCATGAAAACGCTTATCTGGACATAGACGTTCCTCCTTTATTACACTATTAAGCTCATCCAGAGCTGGTAATGTTGTACGCGAAGCACGGGACTCCTGGAACATGCGTGCTGATTTACCAGGACGACTAGTTACCTCCTCCGGTAACTGTAATATATCTCTCATGGCTTCAATCAATGCCTCCGTACGCTTCGCCATAGAGGAACGCCCCTGCGGCTCGTCCGCATCTGAATCGGATATTTCTCCATCCGAATTTAAAGGGGAACTCTGCCCAATATCAGATACGTCTGACTCGCTCCGTGTAGAGGCCGGTAACGGCCTGCGTCGCTTCCTCTGAGAGGAATTAGCAGACACATATTGACCTAAAAGGTCAGACAAGTTGTTGATCGATCGAGCGATATCGTTCAATTTTTCACCGCTGTCGACCGCAGCGCTAGACGCAGTGGAGGTCTGCGTATCTGATTGCCGCAATGGCACTGGGACGTGATCTGCGGCATCTGAACTCTGTTCAGACATGTCTCACCTGTATGAACAGGTCAAAGCGGTAATACCAGCAAAAAACTATGCGGTTTTTCTTTTTTTTATATATATGCTGAAGGGTTAACGCTCCACCAGGCAGGGTTACCCAGCGATATTCAGTCAAAAAAATTTTTCTGGTAGAAATAACCCTCAGAAGGGTTAATATTGCAAACTCACCACAATATATATATATGAAGTGTGAGTCCCAGCCAATTTTATGTCTCTAATGAGACTGCAGCTGCAGGATAGCGATCGCTGCGCTGCGGGGTGAGGAATCAGCACTCACCCAGCTGGCCGTGGTGTCTTATGAGGAGAGGAGCGGTCTGAGGAGCCCAGGAGCCTGTGTAATGGCCGCCACAGTGAGGGAGTCGCAGGAGAAACGCCAGAGCGCGCGTCTTCCTGCTCAAAAGACCGGGAATAGATAGGCCACGCCCCTGCTAGCTCAAATATTGAGCGCGAACTCCCCGCTCCCTCTCTGTCCTGCAGCTATCTGCCTGCGGACAAAAGATCACCACATCTACAAGTAGTAGCGCTGTCACCGCAGCGCTGAAGCACTCACACATTATTATAATAAAAATTGTGTGGAAAAACTCATCAGCTCAGCGCCACAGGGACCCCCAGGGGTTTCTGGCGCTATGCCCATGCTTCCCCCCAGGGCGGGAAGCGCAGTGACCCAGCGTGTGGTTTGCGCCCCCGCCAGGGAAAACTCTCCTCATCCCCCAGGGCCGGCAAGGATTCTGCAGGGACCATTATGTAATTACAGATCCGCCAAGGGAGAGGCTGGTGAAATACACTGATAAACATGTAATAGCGCTGTCACCGCAGCGCTGAAGCATACTGATACACATGTAATAGCGCTGCCATCAGACGCTAAAGCACTCACACATTAATAATAAAATTTTGTGTGGAGTACTCACCAGCCAAGGCGCCACAGGGACCCTCAGGGGTTTCTGGCGCTGTGCCCATGCTTCCCCCCAGGGCGGGAAGCGCAGTGACCGCACGTGTGGTTTGCGTCCCGCCAGGGAAGCTCTCCTCATCCCCCAGGGCCGGCAAGGATTCTGCAGGGACTTTGAGTAAATACAGATCCGCCAAGGGAGAGGTTGGGGTACAGCAGCGCTGGTACCCCTGAGACCTCTAGACCAACTAGTGATCCAAGTCTCCTGTCCGAATATAAAATAATAAAATCTTCTGAGGAGCTGCATTAGCAGCGACCATCCTCTGGACCTCAAATCTTAGACTGGAGCTGAGTAGGAGGAGCCCGAGCTGGAGGGGCCAGCCAGTCAGCACTCTTTTGATCTGAGGTGACATCCTGATCTGGGGCTCCGCCTACCCATCAGTAATGAATACTGTGGCTCTCTTCCTTCCATCTGCAGCTGAAAACATATATGATTGTTTGAAGTGATTTAATGAACTGAATAAAAACCACAAAACTGTCAAATTAGTCCAAAATGCTGTAAATAATGGTTTAATTTCAGAAACATCTGTTGACCATTTATAAATACACTAATACATTGATGTAAAAAAAAATTAGAACAGACTTCTGTACATCATGAACAAAAATTACAGTTAAAATGTAATAAACAGCAAAAAGAAAAAAAACAAAACCGACAAATGAGACATGTCCCAGGGTAACAAAGAATCACTCATTTATATTTGTAGATTTATGGTGGAAAAGTCATTTTAAAAATTAAACAGAATTGATTTATAGCCCATATATACAACCATAACAGTTACATAATTTTGTAAAGCTAAAAAAAAAAAAAAACACCCGTTAAAAAAAGATATCAGAAACTAAAGTATAAGGAGTGTACTGGGCGCTTGCTGATATGCCTTCTGTGCAGAATAAGATTCCTGCCAGTTAGCCAATGGCACAGCATTAAGAGTTAGTTCACAGAAAAAAAAAACTAATTAAAAACAGACATTGAATATTAAACAGTTGCAGATTTCATATAATGTAAATATCAGTCTCCTCTTCTACACTGCGTGTTCCACAAATTGTTTTTTTTTTACTTTGACATTTGTGTAACAAACTAAATGCACAAGAGACTAAAGACAGGGCTGTAAACATTATTTCTCAATTACAAACAGGAGACAGACAGGACCAATGTTCTGGAGCAATAAGGAGCCCAATTTAAAGGGAATCTGTCAGTAGGATCAATACAAAGCTGGATGAAAGGGCAGCACGGTGGCTCAGTGGTTAGCACTGTTGGTTTACAGCGCTGGTGTCCTGGGGTCAAATCCCACCAGGAATAGCATCTACAAGTTAGCATGTTCTCCCTGTGTTTTGGAGGAAACCAGAGTACCCAGTGAAAACCCACACACATTCCAATGGGGACAGAAATGATAGCATCTGTAAAGCACTGCAGAATATGATGGCGCTATATAAGGAAAGCATAGAATAAAATGATACTTTGATATATGTGGTCCAAAATAGTATTCCAGGGAAATCTACATGTTTCTTAATATGTAAATGAGCTGTTAAGATCTTTGGGCCAGACATAGATCTCCATGAGAATCTGCCTCCTGAGCTTATTATAAATCAAAGGGAAAGTTACCAGTACAAGACATGTAATGACTCACAGTCTTCTCTCCTGATCCTACATCTCTTGCACTGGTAAAGTCCCTTTTCATTTAAGCACTTCACCCCTGATGGATTTTCAGTTCTTCCCTTCCCTCCATCCAAAAGCCATACATTTATTTTTCTGTCAATATGGCCGTATGAGGGTTTGTTTTTTTGCAGGACAGGTTGTACTTTTGAATGACACCACCATCGATTTTACCCTATAGTGTACTGATAAGCAAATGTGAATAGTTTGTCAAGTACATTAAAAGTACATGTTAAGTAATATATGTTCCTAGAAGGTTAGCACTGTTGGTGGGGCTGCAAAAAAGGCGCAGATATCAAGTAACAGGAATGATAAAAATAATTAGATATAATTAACCCCTTGGCGCCGCAGCCCATTTTCATTGTTGCTTTTCACTCCCCTTCTTCCCAGAGCCATAACTTTTTTATTTTTCCATCAATATGGCCATGAGGCTTGTTTTTTGAGGGACAAGTTGTACTTTTGAACATCATTGGTTTTAACATGTCGTGTACTTGAAAACGGGAAAAAAATTCCAACTGCGGTGAAATTGCAAAAAAAAGTGCAATCCCACACTTGTTTGTTTGGCTTTTTTACTGGGTTCACTAAATGCTAAAACTAATCTGCCATTATGATTCTCCAGGTCATTACGAGTTCATAGACGCCAACCATGATTAGGTTCTTTTTTATCTAAATGGTGAATAAAAAAATTCCAAACTTTGTTAAAAAAAAAAAAAAAAAACGGCACCATTTTCCAAGACCCGTGGCATCTACATTTTGTGATCTTGGGTCGAGTGAGGGCTTATTTTTTGCGTGCCAAACTGATTTTAATGACAACATTTTGGTGTAGATATGATCTTTTGATCGCCCGTTACTGCATTTTAATGCAATGACGCGACAACCAAAAAAAATGTAATTATGGCGTTTTTCTTTTTCTCGCTACGCCGTTTAGGCTAGGTCTACATTGCATTAAGGCATCTGTTTAACGGATCCGCTAACACTGTCATTTTTTACATCTTTTTAACTCCTAGCGCTAACGTATGTGCTAACACATGGTAGCATTTTGTTACCATGGGTTAGCTACACAGGTCTATGCACAGCGAACACATCCGTTTGCTGTGTGTTGGACCTAACGCATCCTAAAAACGCTGTAGACCGCATCCGAGGGTGCGTCACAAAGTAACGCATCATTGCTAACGCATGCCGAATTTGGCATGAGTTACTATAATGGCGGCCAATGGGTGCGTTAACGCATCCGTTACATAGCGTTAGTGCCGCTATGTAACAAATGAGTTAAACACAGGGCCATAACGCGATGTGAACCCAGACTTATTGACAGATCGAGCGATTCTGAATGCGGCGATGCCAAATGTATGTTTGATTTTTTTTTTATTGTTTTATTTTGAACGGGGCGATTTGAACTTCAGTATTTTTTTTTTTTACATTTTTAAAACCTTTTTCCCACTTCTGGCATGCTTCGATAGTCTCCATGGGAGACTAGAAGCTGCCACTCGCCTCTAGCGACTTGCTATGAGCGCCGACCACCGGGTTGCGCTCACATCAATCCCGCACTGACAACCATAGAGATCTCCAGGAGACCTCAGGTTGTCATGCCAACATCCCGGTGACCCACGATCACGTGACGCAGGTCACCGGTGTGTGTATTTCCGGCCCGATGGCCGGAATCGAGAGTTAAATGCCGCTGTCAAGAGGTTAAAATAATCTCTGGAGGCAGATTCACAGAGAGGTCAGTGTCCAAACAATAGATCTTAACAGCTGATTTAAATATTAAGAAAAACATGGATTTTTCTGGCATAAGATGTCGGATTACAGATATTAAGGTAAGATTTTATTCAACTTTCTATGACTGGCATGTCTATATAGACTGCTTAGAAGGGTAGTAGATCCTACTGACGGATTCCAATCTTCTTGAAATTTTCTAAGCTACAAAAAGAAAAAACACAAAACTGTTTTAGACTACAATAAATTAGCACCTATAATGGAAACAAAACCTGAAATATAAATGCCGCTTTATTCAAAAAAAGATAAACAAAAACACACTATTTCAAAGAATCATGATAAAATACAGTACCTTTCCATTTTGTACATACTTGAAATAAAACTACAGAATAAAATTGTTTACACTCTCCCCAGTCTAAAATTTTTACATATGCATTTACAATTCTGAAGACAAAAAACAATTTCCTAGATATGAGAAGACTAGTTTTTTGTAGAGTGATAGAAAATTATACAAGGTCTGGCTGCCTGAAGAACTGAGTAAGGCACATGAAGACAAGATTTAAAGCAAAACATTGTGACACAATAGAAAACTACAGTCACTTAAATGTCATACATGGCCCCAAAGGGAGCAATTTACCATTACATACAAAATTCAGTTATTCGTTAAGCAACAAGAATTTTCACCTGACTGTTTCAATACTGAAAGTAAATCAACGGGAGATTAACCTTTAAAAATATTAGCTGCTCAAAGTGTTCCATCATTAACCTAGACTGATTAAAATTGCCACTTTCGTTTGAGGTGTTAAAGAGTTTCTCGGAAGGAATGACACTTGGCGGACAGCCAAGAAATCGCACTGCCAATTTTGACAAAACAGGCCAAGAGGATTTTTTCAAGTTCCAATACGTTAGTGGATCACAGTTATGCTCAAGCACTTCTTCTTCTAGATAAGCTAACACAATGTCTTCAGGCAATTTCTCTTTTAAATTCTTGGATCTTTTTATATTGGCCATAAGTGACCAGATATTGTCATCCTTATGGTTGGGTGGTGAATGCTTGGTACACCCATTGACAACAGGTGTATCATCTGAGGTAGAGTTTAATATTTCCAGTTCCCTGATTAATCCAAGTTTATATTCCTCAGCTTCTTCTTCAGCAAATAGGGACGCTTTGTACCGAGGGTCTAGAAGAGTGGCAAAAATGTATCTTAGATCGTGAAGTGTTGATGACAGGCGACAAACCATGGCCTCCTGAAGAGACTTTAGCATTGTGTCTATGCCCATTGTTTCTTCAAACAGCATTTCAATCTTTCGGTTTAGAATGTGGATCATTGGAATTACCTGACTTAGCGTAGCCGTGTGCATGCTCATTTCTTTACTAGCAGCCTCAAAGGGTTTCAATGCATGGCAAACAGACTGAATGACTTCCCACTGATCACAACTTATCAACTCCCTGAAGTTGCACTCAATTGACAGCTCATCAATGGCTCTTTTTTGCTCAATTAAACGTTCTAACATGTGAAACGATGTATTCCACTTTGAAGGAACATCTTGAATTAACTGATGTTGAGGCAACCCGTATTCCTTTTGCAATTCCGCCAATTTTTCCTTTGCCCTTGTTGATCTGTGAACACGTTCACAAATTTTTCGTGCGATGCTCAGAAGGTTTTGGACCATTCTTTGACTCTTAATAGCTTCATTTACAATTAAATCAACAGTGTGTCCAAAACTTTCGACACTAGAATGATCACTTTCATTTAGGGTTTTTCCTATGCTATGATTATCTGTTACAGTGATGCCTATTTGAAGGCCATATGAGATTATCCAAGACTCCCACAAGCACTCTAGATGCTTTTGGACACTCAGGCCATTGTAATCACAATCAATCTGAGAGATGTGTAGAAGTGCAGAACAGTGGTAATCTTCACTCTGTGGCTTGAATGAAGAGTCGAAGGTGACCCAGTGAGCAGTAAGTGTTAAATATTCCCGTGTCTGACTGCTCATCCAGATTCCTGCAGTAAAATGGATCACGCCACTCTCAGCTTCTTTAAGGTGGGAGACAATTATGTGCTTCACATTTTCATACATATCTGGTATTGCCATCCTAGAAAAGTATGATGGAGATGGTAATGAATATTGAGGTTGCAGGTATTCAAGAAGTCTATTAAAACCAACATTATCTACAAAAGAGTATGGTTGAAGATCAAGTGCAATCATTTCTGCTACAAGACTGGTGATTTTTTTGGCAACAGGATGCGCATCACTGAACTTATCATTGGTTTCATCGAAAGAGATGGCAGTCAAACCAGCATTGACTTGCATGTGACCATCAGCAGATGGTAAGGCTTCTGAAACACCACTGTTCTGTAAAACATTGCTATGGAACCTCTGCAGGTGCCTCAAGAGACAACTGGTGCCTAAATTTGTTGGCTTTTTCCCTCTGCTTATTGTGCGCCCACAGTGCATACATATGACTTTAGTTGAATCTGCAGAACAAATTGAGAAATGATTCCACAGTTTTGAGGTCTTTTTGCTGTTTGATGGAAAAATTATTGGATTTTCATGAGGTGCAGCAGTTGAAAGATCAATAACTTTTGAGGATGAGCATTCTGCAGATGCTAAGGTAGCATACGGAGAATTTGCAAGACTAATGTCAAAGCTTTTTTGGTTTAAAACTATTTCGGGATGTCGCCTATAAAGATGTCTCATTAAGCAGCTAGTGCCTAAATCTCCCTTTTTACCTCTGCTGATCATGCAGTTACAATATCTACAAACAGCCTTGAGGTTGTCAGTAGGCGATAATGTAAAATGATGCCAAACCTCCGACTTCAATCGCTTCATAGCCTTCTTATTCTGCTGAAAGAAAAGAGGGGAGTCGTATACAATTGATTTGTGACAGTTAAGTTTTTCAGGCGAAGATACAGACGCTTCACCAATATTTTCTGAAGAATGCAAAACTGCTGCCCTGCTGTCAATCAATTCATCATTTAAGACACTGTACTGCACGTCTTCTGAAACTCTTTCAGGTGAAGAGGGTACAGAAATTACTTCCTTCCAATTTTTTCCTGGAGAAACTGCAGTGGAAATAACGTCATTATCTGTTGATAAAAGAGATGGCAACAATGTAGGAGGGATCGAATATGAGGGGGCAAGCTTGTGCCACCACTGTTTTCTTGCAAAACAATTGACCGATGAGCTCTCCACATGTGCCTTATGAGACAGCTGGTACCCAGATCTTTTCCATTCTTTCCTCTACTAAATTCATTCATGCAGTGGATACAAACGGCTTTAGAATTATCCAGTGGGGACAAGTAAAAGTGTTTCCAAACGGCAGATCTTCTCCTAGAACCTGATGAATTTTTTTGAATAGACATTTGCTTTTCTGTGACATTTTCGACTGCTTCGTCACTCGGATTATTTGGTAAAGTTGAAGGAGAAACGGTAACTTCTTCTTTCACATTTTTTTCAGATATGGACACGTCTGAGGAGATTTCATCAGAAGAGAGCACAGATAAAGGTTCCTCTACTATTTTTTCAGGAGGAGATATTTTGAGTTTCCTCATCTTTGTTGGTGTTGCAGTGATATCCACAACATCGGCAGACTGCAGAGGTAGTACTAAGGTAGGAGGGGAGTAAGACGATATGCTCGGCATATTTCCATTTTCTGAGACAAGAGCTCTGGGATGTGCTCTCCTTACATGTCGCATCAAACAACTGGTACTCAGATCTTTTTCGTTCTTGCCCCTGCTGAACTCTTTCATGCAGTACATGCATATAGCTTTGGTACTGTCCCGAGGTGAAATAAAGAAATGATTCCAAGCTGGGGACTTTTTTCGGTTACTCATATTTTTGTTTGTAATTATGCTCTGTGTAACAGCCTCCATCGCTGCATCATAGAGGGTGGTAGTATACTGTGAAAACAGAACACCATAATCTTCCTCATTCTCATTTGATAAGGTGTGTGAGTTTTCTGCACAATGTTGTTCTTGGTCATCTTGTTCATCGCCGCTTTCAGCTTGTTTGATACCATCTGCCTCCATCTTGATCTGCGCTTGTTCAACATCACTAACCATTTCATCATCGTCTTCAACTTTTATAGCATTCATTTTTTCCATTTTAAGATTATGTTCAGTATTAATAACAGAGTCCTCCTTTGCCATCACTTAAAACTGAAAAATATTCTAGTAAAGCTAAAAACAGGTCATCCAATTTCAGCAGAATGTTGTAGTAAGTTTGGTCCGCACAGGCATTCTTTTAGTCTTCCTATGTTGAAGTATCATCTGATCCTTTCTGTTTGAGTATTTTTGCCATTTGCAGAATTGCAATAAATAAACTGGCCTAAAAAGGGGAAAAAATAGATCACTAAGTAAAACAGATCATAGAGTACATATCAAAACACAAAAATAATTTTTTCTAAGCCTTATTTTATTGGATGAAAAAAGAAAAAAAAAGGAATAAAAACAGGAAAGGGAAAACAAAACTTCAAGCAAGCATTAGTTTTAGGCTAAGTTCACACGTTGCGGAATTGCCGCGGAAATTTCCGCGGCAATCCCGCACTTCTCCCACAGGAAATACGCACGTTTTTTGTATGCTGATTCCCGCCAGAATAATAGCGTTTTGCAAGCGTAATTAGCTTGCAGAATGCTAGCGTTTTCCTAGCGATCTGTAGCATCGCTTGGAAAACTGATTGACAGGTTGGTCACACGAGTCACACATAGTGTTTGACACGTGTGACCAACTTTTTACTATTGATGCCGCCTATGCCGCATCAATAGTAAAAAGATCTAATGTAAAAATAATAAAAAAAATAATAAATAATGATATTCTCACCTTCCGGCGGCCCCCGCAGCCTTCCCGCCTCTCAGTGACGCTCCCGGCAACTCCGGTCCCAGGAGTGCTTTGCGACAAATCACACCGATGACGTACATCTCGCGAGACCGCTATGCCATCTGGGTGATTCTCGCAAAGCACACCTGGGACCGGAAGTTGCCGGAGCATCGCTGAAGGCGGGAAGGCTGCGGGGGCCGCGGGAAGGCTGCGGGGCCGCCGGAAGGTGAGAATATCATTATTTTTTATTTTAATTATTGTTTTAACCAGGGATATGGTACCCAGGGCCTGGAGGAGAGTCTCCTCTCCTCCAGACCCTGGGTACCACCGCACATGAACCTCTTACATTCCGCAAAATTAATAAACATGTTGCTATTTTTTCCGCGAAGCGTTTTTTTCGCGGAAAAAAACGCAACATGTGGCCAAAACATGCGGAATCAATTAACATGTATAGGATGCTTAATGCTTGCGTTTTTATCGCGTTTTTACCGCGGAAAACCGCGGAAAAACCGCGAAAAAACGCAATTATTCCTGATCGTGTGCACTTAGCCTTAGAGTTTACGAAATAGACACAGCCAGCCTGTAATTTCCAGTTCGCATAAAATATTTTTTACGCATCTCATCAAAAGTAAATCTTGAAAAGGGAAAAAGAGGGTTGGGGGCAGTTTCTTGGATAATTTATCTAGGGCTGGTCCCTGGCTGGCTTCTCCCACATACATACACAGGAAAAGATCTATCAGTCTATGGGAGCAGGTCAGAGGAGAAGCAGGCTGATACACATGGGTCGCAGGCAGACTTTTTAAAGAAAGCTTACTCTGAAAAAGTGTAGCATTTCAGAGTGAAACATACCGTATATACTCATGTATAAGCCAACCCCCCCTAATTTTGCCACAAAAAACTGTAAAACGTATTGACTCGCGTATAAGCCTAGGGTGAAAAATGATTATGCCCCCATATAAATGATGCTCCACAGATTAGGCCCCCATAAACTGCAGATTATGCCCCCATATGCTCCACAGATTATGCCCCCGTATGCTCCACAGATTATGCCCCCGTATGCTCCACAGATTATGCCCCCGTATGCTCCACAGATTATGCCCCCGTATGCTCCACAGATTATGCCCCCGTATGCTCCACAGATTATGCCCCCGTATGCTCCACAGATTATGCCCCCGTATGCTCCACAGATTATGCCCCCGTATGCTCCACAGATTATGCCCCCGTATGCTCCACAGATTATGCCCCGTATGCTCCACAGATTATGCCCCCGTATGCTCCACAGATTATGCCCCCGTATGCTCCACAGATTATGCCCCATATGCTCCAGATTATGTCCCCATATGCTCCAGATTATGCCCCCATATGCTCCAGATTATGCCCCCATATGCTCCAGATTATGCCCCCATATGCTCGATTATGCCCCCATATGCTCCAGATTATGCCCCCGTATGCTCCAGATTATGCCGCCGTATGCTCCAGATTATGCCCCCGTATGCTCCAATTATGCCCCCGTATGCTCCAGATTATGCCCCGTATGCTGCACTATTATCTCCCGTATGATCCACAGATTATGCCCATAGTATACGTCCTTATGCTGCCGCGCTGCTGCAGCAAAAAAAAAAATGACATACCTCTCGTCGCTGGGGGCCAGGTGCCGGTGTCACCGCGCGCTATGGGGGACAGGTGCCGGTGTCACCGCTCGCTCAGGACCCCGGCGCACTTGAGATATTTACCTGTCCTCTCTCCACCGCTGCTCCCTCTTCCGGGTCCTCGGCAGTGAATGATCAGGCAGGGGGCGCGGCGCTCACTAACAACGTCATCGCGCCCTCTGCCTGAACATTAACAGCCAGAGGAGTCGGACGAGGTAGCAGCGCGCAGCGGTGGAACGGGACAGGTAAATATCGCTATACTCACCCCTCCGCCGGCGCGGTCTCTGCAGCCTCTCCTCTTCTCCCGCGGTCTCCGCAGTGCTTTAGTCCTACAGCGGTCACGTGGTACCGCTCATTAAAGTCATGAATATGTGCATATTCATGACTTTAATGAGCGGTACCATGTGACCGCTGAAGGAAGGAGCCGGAGATCGTGGGAGAAGCAGGGGGCTGCAGAGACCGCGCTGGCGGAGGGGTGAGTATGATCCGACACCCCCGCTCCCCATCCGACCCCCATATATGACCCGCGTATAAGCAGAGAGGGGGACTTTCAGCCCTAAAAAATGGGCTGAAAATCTCAGCTTATACACTAGTATATACGGTACTTATCCACAATTGTGCAGCCAACATCTCTCATTCATGCTGCCTGTGGTTTTGACAGAATGAATCTGATGGCAAGTATGAATTAAATAGAGCCAATATATTAAAACTAGTGATGAACCCGTTCTACGCCCGGGTGGCAAGCATTTTTATAGGTACATGGTCTCCCATTCTGGTATGTGCTTCCCCCCTCCTATTCTGGTATGCATGGCAGCCCTCATCCCTATCCTGGTATGTATGGTCCCCTCACCCCCACCCAAATCTACTATGCATGGCACCCCATTCCTCATCCTGGAATGCATGGTCCCTCACCCCAATTCTGGTATGAATGTCCGTCACCCCAATTCTGGTATGAATGGTCCCCTCACCCCCCAATCTGGTATGAATGGTCCCCTCACCCCCAATCCTGGTATGAATGGTCCCCTCATCGCCCAATCCTGATGTGCATGGTCCGCTCACCCTCCAATCCTGATGTGCATGGTCCCCTCACCCCCCAATCCTGATGTGCATGGTCCCCTCACCCCCCCAATCCTGATGTGCATGGTCCCCTCACCCCCCCAATCCTGATGTGCATGGTCCCTCACCCCCCCAATCCTGATGTGCATGGTCCCCTCACCCCCCCCAATCCTGATGTGCATGGTCCCCTCACCCCCCCCCAATCCTGATGTGCATGGTCCCCTCACCCCCCCAATCCTGATGTGCATGGTCCCCTCACCCCCCCAATCCTGATGTGCATGGTCCCCTCACCCCCCAATCCTGATGTGCATGGTCCCCTCACCCCCAATCCTGATGTGCATGGTCCCCTCACCCCCCAAATCCTGATGTGCATGGTCCCCTCACCCCCCAATCCTGATGTGCATGGTCCCCTCACGCCCCCCCCTATCCTGATGTGCATGGCCCCTCACGCCCCCCTATCCTGATGTGCATGGTCCCCTCACGCCCCCTATCCTGATGTGCATGGCCCTCACCTCACCGCCCCACTTTTCCACCTTTCATCCTGTGCCCCAGCCTCGATCCTGGGCCCGGAGGGCCCCATACCGCATGCCCAACCCGCGCAGATACCCGCCAAAACGAAAACACATTATAATGTCTTTCATCAAATGTGCTCCTAGCGCTATTCGCTTCGCGATCCGCGGCACTCTGGACTTGCCCCGGGAGAAGAGTACGCGCTGCCAACGCGCGGTCGGCCATATGGTGAAGTAATGTGAATGGCTTCCGAAATGCGCGGTATAGCGCTATTGCGCATACCGCGATCTCCGCGCCATACAGAGTACTCACCTCCTGGAGAAAGGTACGCCTCAATCGCCCTCCTGTGTGCATGTGAGTATCGCCGAATCCTGTATGCATCCAGTGCACCGCACCCCCCAATACAGAGGTCCCTCACCCCTCCTGGTGTGCATGGTCCCCTCACGCCCCAATCCTGATGTGCATGGTCTCCTCCACCCCCAACCTGATGTGCATGGTCCCTCACCCCCCAACCTGATGTGCATGGTCCCTCACCCCCAATCCTGATGTGCATGGTCCCTCACCCCCCAATCCTGATGTGCATGGTCCCTCACCCCCAACCTGATGTGCATGGTCCTCTCACCCCCCAACCGTGATGTGCATGGTCCCTTCACCCCCAATCCTGATGTGCATGGTCCCTTCACCCCCCAATCCTGATGTGCATGGTCCCCTCACCCCCAATCCTGATGTGCATGGTCCCCCCTCACCCCCCAATCCTGATGTGCATGGTCCCCTCACCCCCCAATCCTGATGTGCATGGTCCCCTCACCCCCTCCCAATCCTGATTGCATGGTCCCCCCCCTCACCCACCCCCAATCCTGATGTGCATGGTCCCTCACCCCCCCCAATCCTGATGTGCATGGTCCCCTCACCCCCCCAATCCTGATGTGCATGGTCCCTTCACCCCCCAATCCTGATGTGCATGGTCCCCTCACCCCCCAATCCTGATGTGCATGGTCCCCTCACCCCCCAATCCTGATTGCATGGTCCCTCACCCCCCAATCCTGATGTGCATGGTCCCCTCACCCCCCAATCCTGATGTGCATGGTCCCCTCACCCCCCCCAATCCTGATGTGCATGGTCCCTTCACCCCCCAATCCTGATGTGCATGGTCCGCTCACCCCCCAATCCTGATGTGCATGGTCCCCTCACCCCCCAATCCTGATGTGCATGGTCCTCTTACCCCCCCAATCCTGATGTGCATGGTCCCCTCACCCCCCAATCCTGATGTGCATGGTCCTCTTACCCCCCCAATCCTGATGTGCATGGTCCCCTCACCCCCCATCCTGATGTGCATGGTCCCCTCACCCCCCCATCCTGATGTGCATGGTTCACCCCTCAACCCCCCCCATCCTGATGTGCATGGTCCCCTCACCCCCAATCCTGATGTGCATGGTCCCCTCACCACTCTATCCTGATGTGCATGGTCCCCTCACCCCCCAATCCTGATGTGCATGATCTCTCACCCCCCAATCCTGATGTGCATGGTCCCTCACCCCCCAATCCTGATGTGCATGGTCCCCTCACCCCCCCAAATCCTGATGTGCATGGTCCCCTCACGCCCCCCTATCCTGATGTGCATGGTCCCCTCACGCCCCCCCTATCCTGATGTGCATGGCCCCCTCACCGCTATTAAACTGCACAGATACCCCAAAAAAAACAAACATTTATACTCACCTTTCATCCCTGTGCTCCAGCGCTGTTCCGTTCAGCTGGACGCCGGGGGAGGAGAGCGGCGCCGGAGTACGCGCATGCCCATACCGCGCAGTCCGGCGCCATATTGCTGAAGACACACTGTAAATGTCTTCAGCAAAATGGCGCCGGATAGCGCTATTGCGCATGCGCGATCCGACGCGCACTCCTGGTCTCCTGCCCCGGAGAAGAGAAGCGCCGTGGCAACGCTCCTCCCGGTCAGGTAAGTATGTGAGTATGGCGCCGGAGATTGCGGTATGAATCCAGTACGCATACTGCGATCTCCGGCGCCATACAGAGTACTCACCGCTGTGGATGCCTCACTCTGTCTGGAGCCAGACTGCGCAGGCGTGTCGCGCTTGCGCAGTCTATAAAGGCTTCAGACAGTGACGCTCCCACCGTTATATTATAGATTCCATAGCTTTTAGACGCTAAACTTAGAATAGACTCTTAAAATGTGCCAAAGAATGATATTTCTTATTTAGAAGTGAAGTGTTTCTTTATATTGCTACCAACTTGACCTTCGATCTCACAGTATTAGTGCCCTATGAAAAAGCCAGGCAAATTCTGTTTAACCTTTAACTCCCCCTCAAACTATATTTAAAAAAAAACAAAAAAAAAACTCATACCAATATAACCTCACTGTGCAATCCAGGCTTGAGACATATAGGCCCAGATTCATCAAGACTGCCGTAAAAAGGTTTGAAAGGTCGCTACATTTTTGCAGAAATCAGTTGCGCAACCATTTTGCAACGAGTTTTCTTGCCAAATGCCTAATCGCTGCAAAAATTAGCTGTGCTGGGGTGCGACTGGGGCATGATGCTACAGCTCATCATATTTATGACAAGCTGTCACGTTCCTTAAGCCAGAAATCTGTGGAGAGGTGCACGACACTCGTTAGACGCTCCTGATCCATTATGAGGCAAGCCCCTCTTAATGAATCAGAAGCATCTGACTCCACCACATCCCCTCATTGAGATTGGAGTGAAAAATCGCCTGTCTTGATGAATGCAGGCCATGGAGTGCACTACTGATGAGCAAACTAACGTTATTTACGTCACGGAAAAAACAATTTCCTTTTTCATATCTTTTTCGCTAGAATGCTTGTGTGTAAAATGCTTTTGAAAAGCTGCACATTTTTCAAGCCATGCAGAGCTGTACAAAAATTTTGCAATTTTTAACTCAAATTGAAGCAGCTTCACTAAAATTAGTGTAGCCAAATTGACGACCACCCTATTCTGCATTAGTGCTGGTGTTTTTTATGCCAGAAATCTTACTCCAGTCTCTTGCCTGTAATAGCATTCCTGACAAGGTGCCACAAAGACACACATTACTGATAAGATGTGCAAAATTCATTAAGTGATGTGCGACACTTAAGGGCCCGTCTCACATAGCGATATCGCTACCGAGATTGGTGCTGAGTCACTAGTTTTGTGACGCAGCACCGAGTTCACCAGCGATATCGCTGTGTGTGACATTCAGCGACGATCAGCCCCCCTGCTGGGTATCGCTGATCGTCGCTGAAATGTCAGGACATTTTTTTGATCGCTGGTCTCCCGCTGACAGGCACGCATCGCTGCGTGTGACAGGCGGGAGACCAGCGATCCGCTGGTAACCAAGGTACACAGCGGGTTGCCAGGCGCGGGGCAGTGCCTGGAAACCTGCTGTGTACCTTGGATACCAGCGCCCTGATGCAGGGAGCTGGTATCCAAGGTAAACAGCGGGTTTCCAGGCACCGCGCAGCGCTTGGAAACCCGCGGTGTACCTAGGATACCAGCTCCCTGCATCAGGGCGCTGGTATCCAACATACACTGCGGGTAAATAAGCGATGTTACCCGCAGTGTCGCTGTCCCAGATCGCTGCCTGAGCTGCCTGTTTGGCAGCTCAGCAGCGATCATGTAGCGATACACCAGCGATCCTGACAAGTGCATATCGTTGTCGGGATCGCTGGTGTATCGTTATGTGAGACCCAGCCTTTAAGCTAAAGGTACTGTCACACTAAACGAGATCGCCAACGAGATCGCTAATGAGTCACCGATTTCATGACGCAGTAGCGATCTCGTTAGTGACGCAGCTGTGTGTGACATGTAGCAGCGATGTGGCCCCTGCTGCGATGTCGCTGATCGTTCATGAACGTTCTGAGCCGTTTTTTGGTCGTTGGTGTCCCGCTGGTGAGCCTGAATCGCTGAGTGTGACACCCTTTATGAACGACTTTACCAGCGTCGCAGGTGGGACTAGGTTTTCCCAACGACCGCAGAGGTCGTTATACAGATCGCTGATGAATTGTGCTTGGAATCTAACTAGCGATCACATAGCGATCTCGCCAGGTTAAGTCGTTGTCGTGATCGCTGATGCGATCGCTAAGTGTGACAGTGCCTTAAGTGCACACTTTTCAGGATTATTCGCTTTTTTTGCGACAAAAACGCATGAATTCAGCATCCTATTATTTAGAATGAATTCTGCTATTTTTGTGCACATGGTGATTTTTTTTCCGCAAAAAAAATGCATCGCAGAAAAAAAAGCAGCATGTTCATTAATTTCGTGGAAAACTAGCATTTTCCCCGCTATATTATTGAGCTAGAATGTTCAGGAAAAATTCGTGGTGAAAACGCACAAAATCCGCGAAAAAAAAAAAAAAAAAACGCAAAAAAAATGCGTGAAAAATGCATGCATTTTTACCGCTGGAAAAAGTCTGTTTTTGCTCAGGAATTTTCTGCAAACATTCCTGAACGTGTGCACTTAGGCCTCTTTCACACATCCGTTGTGCGCCTGACGGCGCCCTCCGGCATTTTTTTGTCCAACCGCATCCGGCGAAATGTAATGCCGGATGCGGTTTTTTTGCATTGACTTTCATTAGCGCCGGATGGCGCCTGATGTCAGTGCGTTGTATCCGTTTTTGTCCGGATCCGGCGGAAATGTACATTCCGGCGGGCGGACAACACAGCATGTAACGTTTTTTTTTTTGCCGTAGCTGCCTGTTCAGGTCGGATCCAGCAAAAAAACCGGATCCGTTGCATCAGTTTTTTGTTTCAAGCGCCGGATCCGTCCCTTCAGGCATAGGACGGATCATGCCTGATACAAAAAGACGGATGTGTGAAAGAGGCCTTAGCCTTAATGAATTCAGAGCATCGTACTCCAGTGAGCCTTTAATTAAGACTGGTGCATAAAACTAGCTGTTGTTATTGCAAATAGTATTTTGTATGCAAATTACACATTACCAACACTGCATCCTTTAAATAAAACTAAAGAACTGCTAGGTGTTCACTGAAAGAAAAATGTGCAAAGCTCAAGAGTGGCTCATGGTGGATAACAAATTTGGTGCATTTTTAGACTGTCAAATTTTGGCACACTGCATCACGTATTACGCCAAGCTCATTTCCCTACAAAGATGTGCCCCATCATCAAGCAAAGGAACTGAAAGGATCTCAAATACATGAATGTGGAAGTTTTTTTTTGGCACAAATTGCAATAGAATTGTGACATTTAGGCCGGGATCACACTTGCGGGAAACTCGCACAATTCTCGCGGGAGTTTCTCGCATCAACACCAGGCACTGCCGCCGGCACTCGGACCGAAGTGTGCAGCTGCATAGAAATACATGGAGCCGCACACTCTGGTCCAAGTGTTGATGCGAGAAACTCGCACGAGAATTGTGCGAGTTTCTCTCAAGTATGATCTCGGCCTTAGAATGTAAAATCTCTCCATTGTTTGACTGAAGCACAGGTGCGAGTGTGTAGTTTCAAGCTCAATGGTTATCAGAGCATGGGTGCGATCATCCTCTAGGCAATCATAGTAAGCTAAAACCTTTTATCAAATTCTTCAAGAATATAAATCACTTTTTAAAAAAAAAAAAAAAAGGCTTCCGGCTTGTAAGTTTACCAAAGACGTTTTTTAATTATCAATTTTGCCATATTAGAGCTATGGTCATTTAATATTAAAGGGGTTTTCTGGAACTTTGTTTTTTTTTCCCACTGGGCCAAAAACTTACCGTCAGGTAGTTGCCAACAAGCCTGTTCTGCCCAGCAATGATCTTTCCCAGCTCAGATGGTAACTCTCCTGCTACATTCACGTCAACAGAGCAGTGCCTTCTGTTGTCTGGTCTGTCGACGGGGCATCACTGCCAACATCATGCTGACTGAGTCGGCTCCCCCAATTAAGCTTAGGAAAAAAAGGAGCTGCTCTGTCCACATAAGAAGCGGGAGAATCGCTGGCAGGAGCGGTCTGTCGCCGCTCTAAGCCAGCAGAGATTGTCACAGGGAAGAACAAGCAGGTAGTTAGCAAATATCTGCCTGTAAGTGTCTAGTCTCATAGCAAAAATAAGTCCCAGATAACTTCATCAAAATTAAAGAAGCACTCCCAATATTTTCTTCACTCCTAATTCTGTATTGCCATCAATGTAATGTAGTATAGATGTTAATAGACTTGCACACTGCCGTCATTTCCCGTCCTCTTCAAGGTTATGTGAGACCTCCTATTTTCAGCTCACAGGTGCTGGTGTGTGGGTTGTTCTACTTTCTCAATGCAAGTCTATGTGGACTCAGAATGAAGATCCATAGACTTAAGGCACTGTCACACTTAGCGATCGCACCAGCGATCACGACGACACGACCGCTGCTACATGTCACACACAGCTAAGTCGCTAACGAGATCGCTACTGTGTCATAAAATCGGTGACGCGTTAGCGATCTTGTTTAGTGTGACAGTACCTTTACATTATGAAAGTGACTTCTGTTTTATCTGGAGTGTCCAAATTTAGGACATGTGGCCCAGAAGAGGACCAGAATGATGTTGAAAACTAGGAAATACAGTGACCGGAGAGCATATTAACGCATTTACACTACAAAGGTAGTTAGAAATTGAATAGGGAAAAAACTGTTGAGAGTGCTTCTTTATGCACGGATATATCACTTTTTTGTAACAGAAAATTAAACACTAACAAAATAAGTTGAAATCATGTATTCCATTTTAGTAACAAAATTGTATTAATCTATGGCTGCATAAACAATAACGAGCAGGGCAGCAATGATTTGCTGTATCAGGTTTACAACACAAGACACTAAAGGGTTATTGCCAACTTGGCAAGTTATCATCTAGTCACGCGTATGGCCAGTTTCATTCTGACAGGGCATTTCAGAACTGGGGTCCCAGAGGTTGGATCTCATGTTATTACTACATATCTGGTCAATTGTTAATAAAGGGTCAGTCCTAAAATGACACATTAAGGACCGGGTTACCAATAAGGCATCTTCAAAACAACCTAATCCAAAATAGACTGAGAAAAAAAAAAAAGCAAAGTTGTACAGATAGGTTGGACATACCTACTAGAGAAAAACTAATCTCGTAGTCATCCAGGAAAGAAAGTCTACACTCCCCAATTTACAAGGGTTATAGCTATTGTGACCCATTGATGACAATTTTTAGAATATTCACGTAATTCTGCAGAAATATAGAATTCTAAAATACCTGAAGCACTTTTCAACAGTATATTTAATTACCGAAAGACTTCCATTTTGGCCATAACTGTCACCTGAAAGAAAATGGATAAGAAAATTAATTTCCTTGTACACATACACACTAAGGCTAAGTGCACACGATCAGGAATAATTGCGTTTTTTTCGCGGTTTTTCCGCGGTAAAAACGCGATAAAAACGCAAGCATTAAGCATCCTATACATGTTAATTGATTCCGCATGTTTTGGCCACATGTTGCGTTTTTTTCCGCGAAAAAAACGCTTCGCGGAAAAAATAGCAACATGTTCATTAATTTTGCGGAATGTAAGCGGTTCATGTGCGGTGGTACCCAGGGTCTGGAGGAGAGGAGACTCTCCTCCAGGCCCTGGGTACCATATCCCTGGTAAAACAATAATTAAAATAAAAAATAATGATATTCTCACCTTCCGGCGGCCCCGCAGCCTTCCCGCCTTCAGCGACGCTCCCGGCAACTTCCGGTCCCAGGAGTGCTTTGCGAGAATCACCCAGATGGCATAGCGGTCTCGCGAGATGCACGTCATCGGTGTGATTTGTCGCAAAGCACTCCTGGGACCGGAGTTGCCGGGAGCGTCACTGAGAGGCGGGAAGGCTGCGGGGCCGCCGGAAGGTGAGAATTATTATTTATTATTTTTTTTATTATTTTTACATTAGATCTTTTTACTATTGATGCGGCATAGGCGGCATCAATAGTAAAAAGTTGGTCACACGTGTCAAACACTATGTGTGACTCGTGTGACCAACCTGTCAATCAGTTTTCCAAGCGATGCTACAGATCGCTAGGAAAACGCTAGCATTCTGCAAGCTAATTACGCTTGCAAAACGCTATTATTCTGGCGGGAATCAGCATACAAAAAACGTGCGTATTTCCTGCGGGAGAAGTGCGGGATTGCCGCGGAAATTTCCGCGGCAATTCCGCAACGTGTGAACTTAGCCTTATACTATAGCCAGAAGGAGCACTGGTATTTAGAGCAATCAACTGGATTCTAGCTTTACTTCTACTAGTATGTGGTAGTCAAGGACTGACCAGAAGAGGCGCATCATCTTGGCAAATAAAATGTTCCCACTTGAGCATCAGTAAGGGAACTGTAAGAAAACTGGACTGTGTGTGTTCACACCAAACATACCTTGTCTTACACCATTTGTACAGTACATGTTAGATGTTAAAAATTCAAGCCCCAAATAAATCCAGAAACCTTCCAGGAAACAACATTTCCAGTCTCTATTTGCTTAGGCCTCACCTGGGCAAAGTGCGGCCCCCGGGATTTTACACTATCTTAGATTTTAGACCCATCGTAACAGGTATTAGCTGTAGCAGCTAGTCAGCAGCCTTAGGGTCTGTGCACACGTTGCAGATTCTGTTGCAGTTCTGCAGCAGATTTTGCCTTGCAGATCTGCAGCAGAACTGTAAGTGATGTACAGTACCATTCTAGTCAATGGAAATCAAAAAATGCAGTGCACATGCTGCAGATTTTTCTGCGGATTTAAAACTGCAGCATGTCACTTTTGTGCAGAACTGCAGCGTTTTGAGACCTGCTTCATTATAGGAATCTGCAGGTCTCAAAAGGCAGAGGAAATCCGCACAAAAACTGCAGTAAATCTGCAGATAAAAAGGACAAAAAAAGGATGAAAACTGCATGGATTTTGACCTGCAGTTTCTGCCAAGAGATGCAGATTCTGTGCAGAAAATTCTGCAGACCAATCTGCAACGTGTGCACATACCCTTAGTAAATCTGCTGCCAGATAGTCCAACCTCATTCTTAACACCAATTGGCAGCTTTCTGCCTATGTACAGGATACACTGAAAGCTGCCAAACAGTGGTGTGGGCAGGGTTATACAGTCCTCAGCATTCAAGAACTGCTAGATCTGAAGCAGATAAAACAGTTTTTAATCAACACTGCAGAAACTGGTAAAGTGACATAATTGAAATCAGGATCTCAGCCCCTACAGCATGTAGTTTTCAGATGGGGTAGCAAAATCCTGGTGATAGAGTCCCTTAAAAAGGGTTCCCCAAGTGTGCGATCAAAATGACCTACACATTTTGAGCTGCAACCTGTCAGTCATGTGTTTAGAGACTGACTGCTCAAAGACCCTCTTTAACCTGTTGATGACCGCCAATACAGCTTTTTAAAGGCAGTTATAAAGAGGGCTTCCTCAGATGAAAAAATAGCAGCGGGTGTCAACTGTATATTACATAGCAGACACCCTGCTGCATCAGTTCTGACTGGTTGTTGCATCATTCGTGGCAGTTTGACCAAATATTTGACATCTAGATTGTTAATAGAAGGAGATTACTCCCTCTTTAACCCCGATCAGCACCCCGTGATATTGTGTCCTGATAATTTCCAAGACAACTCAATGCCACATAATGGCAAGGTCTGTCAGTGAACTGACAGGTCTCATGCACTGCAATAAAGAAGTATGGCAGTAGATGAAACCAGAAACCAAAGTGGAAAATTTGGAGCAGGGTGACACAGCTCATTTAATTCAACGTTTTGCAAGCGTTTTTTAGCTTGCAGAATGCTAGCGTTTTCCGAGCGATTTGAAGCAGCTTAGAAAAGTGATTGACAGGTTGGTCACTTGTCAAGCATAGTGCTTGACAAGTGTGACCAACTTTTTACTATTGATGCTGCCTATGCAGAATCAATAGTAACAGATGTTAAAAATAAAAAAAATAAATATATATAAAAAATATATGGATATACTCACCTCCTGTCGGCCCCTGATCTCCTCGGCGGCGTTCCTGGTCCTCAGCGGAGCTGCCGGCAAGTTCCGTTCCTAGGCTTGCTTTGCGAGAATGACTTTTGTGACCGCGACGTCAGAGGTTATTCTTGCAAAGCACACCTGGGAACGGAACTTGCCGGCAGCGCCGCTGAGAACTCCGGGGAGCTGACAGAGGGCAAGTATATCCCTATTTTTTTTTAATTCCATTTTTTACAGGAATATGGTACCCAGCGCCTGGAGGAGAGTCTCCTCTCCTCCAGACCCTGGGTACCATCCGCACATGAAACGCACACTTTACGCATGGTGGGCATAGCCACATGTGTAAAGTGACCGTTTCAATGCAATCCTATGGCAGCAGAATCGCAGCGATTACGCCTAAAGAATGGACATGCTGCTTATATTTACGCAAAGCGATTACGCTCCGCAAAAATACGCAGCATGTGCACAGCAATGCGTAAGCAAATAGGATTGCATGGGATGCGTTTTGTTAGCGTTTAAGCATTTCCGCAGCGGCAAAACGCTTAAAAACCGCAACGTGGTCACACAGCCTAAAGGTTTATGCAAACACTGAATATAAGTTTGGACTGCATTACTGTTATACAGAGTTATAAAATGAAGGTAAAAAAAGCTATCCATAAAAAAAAAAAAAAAAAAACACCCCAACAATTGACAAAAATATTGCTTGCAAAATGTGCTCTAGGTTTACAAGACTAGAGAAAAAAAATTAGTCTTGAAGTGTCTTCTGCTTCAAAAACTGCAAAAACTGATGTTTTGACCACCGTAAAAAGATGGAGTGTGAACATTCCTTACCACACAGTACATACAAGAAATGATTTAAAAAAATAAATAAATAAATAAGGAAATGTATCAGCCCCCGGGTCTTGTTGCTGAGAAATGTTATATGCTTTCTTTATTTTAATGATTTCTTCCAGGCTCTGGGGCGTGCGGTGCCTGGAAGAAATCCCTGACCCCTGTCCTCATAATACTACCACCCTCCCATGTGCGTCAGTTACGGTCCCAGAATCCTACACTCCCTGAGAAATGCATACCTCATCCTTCCTTCTATGGGCACTGCATTCAGGGATCTTCTACCCTGGCGACTTCCGTTCCACTGACCTCCAGTGTGCGCACCCGATAACGTGCTCTCCCCACATAGTCATCACTATGTACATATGGTTCCTAGTGATGACTCTGCAGGTAGGAATTGGGGAGAGCACCTCATCGGCTTGCACACTGGAGGTCACAGTGACTTGCCTGCGCAGAAGATCCCTGAGTGCAGCGCTCATAGAAGGGAGGATGAGGTATGTATTTCTGAGGTAGTGCAGGGCGCAGGCTAAGGATTATGGGGCCAGAACTGATGTGCATGGCAGGGGAGAGGGAGGTGTAGCATTCTAATGATGAGAGGAGGCACTCTCCGGGGTGTGCGGTGCCTGGAAGAAATCATTAAGAATAGAAGAATTCTCAGCAACAAGATCATTAATATGAAGCATACAGGTAGGACCAGTGTAACATTTCTATTACCTGTAACCCATATTAATAAATCAAATACGTCCCGGGAGATGACAGATTCCCTTTAAGCTGTTCATTTTGACTCCCAAAAATCGGTTTAACTGTTCCCATTTATCCTATTTTTTGCACTGAGCACTTAAGTCAGGGTTTCAATCTAATCTACCCATCCCTTCCATTACAAGTATTAACCCATAACTTCATGAAAATACTAAATCTTTACAACTCTAAAAGGTCAAACAGACACTATGCAACTCTAGATACGTATGGAGAAATTATTAACCTACAGTGGTGGAAATAAGTATTTGATCCCTTGCTGACAAAGACAAACAGTCTAATTTTTTATGGGTAGGTTAATTTTAACATTGAGAGATAGAATATAAAAAATAAAAACCAGAAAATCACATTGTATAAATTTGTATTTTGCAGTGGAAAATATTTGATCCCTACCAATCATTAAGAGTTCTGGCTCCTACAGACCAGTTAGACGCTCCTAATCAACTTGTTATCTGCATTAAAGACAGCTGTCTTAAGGGTATGCCACACTAAACAGCGTCGCTAACTAGATCGCTAAAAAACGTCACTATTTAGCGATCTCGTTAGTGATGCTGTTGTGTGTGGCATGTAGCAACGACGTGGCCCCTGCTGTGATCTCGCTGATCGTTCACTAGGGTTCTGGGCCGTAGTTTAATCATTGGGTCCCGCTGGTGAGCCTATATCGCTGTGTCTGGCACGTTTTGTGAACGATTTGCGCTGTTTTTTACATCGCAAAGTCGTTAAGGAGATCGCTAACCGCTTTTGCGTCGTTAACGAGATCGCTAAATGTGGCAGCTACTAGCGACATTAAAACGATCACAAAAACGATCGCATTAGTATGCGTTGTTATTGTGATCGTTAGCGGGAGCGTTTAGTGTGGCAGTACCTTTACATAGTCACCTTTATAAAAGACTCCCATCCACTGACTCAATTAATCAGTCAGACTCTAACCTCTACAACATGGGCAAGACTATAGAGCGTTATAAGGATGTTTACAAGATCATAGACCTGCACATAGCTGGAATGGGCTACAAAACCATATGTAAGACACTGGGTGAGAGAGACAATTGTTGGTGCAATAGTAAGAAAATGGAAGAAATACAAAATGACTGTCAACTGTCATCGATCTGGGGCATCATGCAAAATCTCACCTCGTAGGGTATCCTTGATCATGAGAAAGGTGAGATTAGCCTAAAACTATACAGGGGGGAACTTGTTAATGATCTCAAGACAGCTGGAACCACAGTCACCAAGAAAACCATTGGTAACATTACACTGTAAAGGTTTAAAATCCTGCAGTGCCTTCAAGATCCCCCTGCTCAAGAAAGCACATGTGCAGGCCTGTCTAAGGTTTGCCAATGAACACCTGGTTGATTCTGTGACTGATCGGGAGAAGATGCTGTGGTCAGATGATACAAAAATTGAGCTCTTTGGCGTTAACTCAACTTATCGTGTTTGGAGGAAGAGAAATGCTGCCTATGACCCAAAGAACACTGTCCCCACTGTCAAGCATGGAGGTGGAAATGACTGAAAACATACAGCCAAGGCAACAAAGGAGTCGCTCAAAAAAAGCCCATTAAGATCATGGAGTGGCCTAGCTAGTCTACAGACCTTAATCCCATAGTAAACTTATAATAATAATTTCTATAGCGCCAACATATTCCCCAGCACTTTACATTTTAAAGGGGACTTGTACAGGCAATAGACATTACAGCAAAACAAACACAATGATCAAAACAGATGCCAAGAGGAATGAAGGCCCTGCTCGCAAGCTTACAATCTATGAGGAGTTGAAGCTCCGAGTTGCCACGCGACAGCCTCAAAATCTTAATGATTTAGTGATGATCTGCAAAGAGGAGTGGACCAAAATTCCTCCTGAGCAAACCTCATCATCAACTACAGAAAATGTCTGACTTCTGTGCCTGCCAACAAGGGTTTTGCCACGAAGTATTAAATCTTGTTTGAAAGAGGGACCAAATACTTATTTCTCACTGTAAAATGCAAATAAATTTATAGAGATTTTATTTTTGATATTTATCTCTCAATGGTATAACTAACCTACCCTTAAAATTATAGACTGTTCATGTCTTTGTCAGTGAGCAAACTTACAAAATCAGCAAGGGATCAAATGCTTATTTCCCCCACTGTATGTTTTTTTGCAGTGCAGCGTGATCCCCTAGAAAAAGTCACAAGGTCGCAGATGCTGCTGAACATTTCCACACTGGCATATACCCATTCCCTAGTGTGCCATTTAAAATGTATTCTCAAGTTGCCTCTTAACCCCTTTGTGACCAAGTGACTTTTTTTAATCACATCACTTTTTATGATAACATACCCCCAACTTTTGAAGACAAGAAAGAGGGACAAAGGCTGCTGCATTTTAGGCCACGCCCCCAACCACACCCATTTCACAACTAATCACACCCATATCCACGTCTCAACCACACCAATTTAGCACTGCTGATCACAGTCACTAGTACTAAGGGCGGGCACAGTGGCTGGCATTATGGGCACAGTGGCTGGTACTGAGGAAAAGAAAGAAAGAAAAGAAAGAAAGAAAGAAAGAAAGAAAGAAAAGAAAGAAAGAAAGAAAGAAAGAAAGAAAGAAAGAAAGAAAAGAAAGAAAGAAAGAAAGAAAGAAAGAAAGAAAGAAGAAGAAAGAAAGAGAAAGAAAAGAAAAGAAAGAAAGAAAGAAAAAGAAAGAACAGAGAAAGAAAAAGAAAGAAAGAACAGAGAAAGAAAAGAAAGAACAGAAGAAAAGAAAGAAAAAGAGAAAGAAAAAGAACAGAAGAGAAGAGAAAGAAAGAACAGAAAGAAAGAAGAGAAAGAAAGAGAAAGAAAGAAGAAAGAAAGAAGAGAAAGAAAGAAAGAGAAAGAACAGAAGAAAGAAAGAAAGAAAGAAAGACAGAGAAAGAACAGAGAGAAAGAAAGAAAGAAAGAAAGAAGAAAGAACAGAGAAAGAAAGAGAGAAAGAACAGAGAGAAAGAACAGAGAGAAAGAACAGAGAGAAAGAACAGAGAGAAAGAACAGAGAGAAAGAAACAGAGAGAAAGAACAGAGAGAAAGAACAGAGAGAAAGAACAGAGAGAAAGAACAGAGAGAAAGAACAGAGAGAAAGAACAGAGAGAAAGAACAGAGAGAAAGAACAGAGAGAAAGAACAGAGAGAAAGAACAGAGAGAAGAACAGAGAGAAGAACAGAGAGAAAGAACAGAGAGAAAGAACAGAGAGAAAGAACAGAGAGAAAGAACAGAGAGAAAAGAAGAAAGAACAGAGAGAAAGAAAGAAAGAACAGAGAGAAAGAAAGAAAGAAAGAGAGAAAGAAGAAAGAACAGAGAGAAAGAAAGAAAGAACAGAGAGAAAGAAAGAAAGAACAGAGAGAAAGAAAGAAAGAAAGGAGATCTTTCTTAGATCAGTAAAAAGGCATATTTGGTGCTCATTAAGGGGGTTAAGCAGCTCCCAACTTTTCAATCTCTATTTTCTGGCATGTTGGCCTCCAGTGACAGTTCTGGTGGATAGTAGAACGATAAGGATCGGCGATTTTTGAGTCTACACTGCATTTACATATAGAGAGAACAGGAAATTTGAACAAGAACATAACTCAGTAGCCCAGATCCAAGATTACGAAAACTGCTCTGGGAAAACGCTCAGCGCTAAACCCCCTTCCTTAAATGTAGCCAGGACCTGAGCAGGCACTAGTGGCCAAGTTCCATGGAAACCAGCAGTACACTATGTACAATAAATGCTCTCATTGCAGTAGAATGACAGCATTTAGAAAAAAAAAAAAAGTAAATCTCAAACTTGGTTATGCTCATGTTGTATAAAAACTAAAAGCAACTTGAGAGGCTCTTTAAAAATGTATTGCAGGAAAACTATCATGTATCCACTGAAAGCACAACGGCGTTGAAATGTACTTTGCGTTTCGTTGACAAGCTCTAAAACTCGATTATGGAAACAGCTGGGCATGTCAGAGGTCTTCATTCACGATTTATGTGGTTTTTACCCTGACAGTAAACTTACCCCTGCGCAAAAGTAGTGCAGGTTAAAGCAGTGTAAGAACATTGCGAAAGACGGATTTTGGTAAGAACTTACCTGTAAAATCCTTTTCAGCGAAGAAGGAAGGGAGACACACTAGACATTACTAGTGGGTAGGCGGAGCCCAGATGAGATAGACACCTCAGATTAAAAAGAGTGTTGACCGGCCCCTCCAGCTCGGGCTCCTCCTACTCAGCTCTCCAGTTGTACCAAGCTTAAGGCTACTTTCACATTTGCGCTCGGGCGACCTGCGCCTATCTGCGCACGGCCGCCGCTAAGCTCCGCCCCGCGCCGCGCCTCCGCCTATGGGCGCATGACGGCGCATGCGACCTGTGTACCCTATCTTTATCATTGGGTACGCAGGCCGTGCGCAGTATGCGTTTGACTGCGCATGCGTCCTTTTGACGCTGCGCCGAGCGCACCAAAGCGCACAATGTTGCATTTTAGTGCGCTCGGCGCACCGTCAAAAAGGACGCATGCGCAGTCAAATGCATACTGCGCACGGCCTGCGTACCCAATGATAAAGATAGGGTACACAGGTCGCATGCGCCGTCATGCGCCCATAGGCGGAGCCGCCGGGAGGCGCGGCCGGGGGCGGAGCTTAGCGGCGGCCGTGCGCAGATAGGCGCAGGTCGCCCGAGCGCAAATGTGAAAGTAGCCTTAGGAAGAGCAATATCACCAGCGGAGCAACATAACCCCTTCTGAAGGACTTCAGAGAATAAAACACAAAAATACAGGTTATGCATGCATGTAGGCAAAAACCACACAGTTCCAGGTACAACTCACTGGACCTGACCACTGCGATGAGCTGGCGATGCTGGAACAGAGCCTTAGCGCGTCGACCTCAGCCCAGATAATCGCTATCAGAGAAGGGTCACACCGCATCTGAAAAACAACAACACACTTCTGCCATGGGAGGGATGTGTGTCTCCCTTCCTTCTTCGCTGAAAAGGATTTTACAGGTAAGTTCTTACCAAAATCCGTCTTTCAGCTGCAGATGAAGGAAGGGAGACACACTAGACATTACTAGTGGGACGTCCCAAAGCAGTCCAAAAATTAAGGGTGGGAAAAAACCAAAGGAGGCAGAATCCCAACAACCTTGATAAATGCGCAACAGGCGCCAAATACAAGTTAACTAGAACTTTAAACTACAGCCGCCTGCAGGACCCTACATCCTAAGGCTGCATCAGCGGAAGCACTAATGTCCACCTTATAAAATCTTGTAAAGGTGTGGACGGAGCGCCAGGTCGCCGCCCAGCAAAGCTAAGTTGCCGAGGCCCCTTAATGGAAAGCCCACGATGAGCCCACAGCTCTCGTGGAATGAGCTCAAACCTTAATCGGGCAAGGTTCGCCTTTAAGTCGGTAAGCCTCCAAAATGGCCGACCGGATCCAACGAGCTATAGAATCCTTGGAAGCCCGTTGACCACGTCGACGACCTGCTGGAATCACAAACAGGGAGTCCGACTTCCGAAAACTTTGGGTAACAGACAAATAGAACTTCAAAGCCCGCACCAAATCCAATGTGTGCAAGGCCCGTTCCTTCGCATGACTCGGCCCCGGACAAAGAGAGGGCAACACAATATCCTGGTTAAGATGAAATTGCGACACCACCTTAGGTAGAAAGTCGCCCCGTATGCGAAGCACTACACGATCCGGGTGAAACTCCAGAAAAGGAGGCAAGTAAGAAAAGAGCCGCCAACTCAGAAATCCTTCTCAAAGAGGTGACCGCCACTAGGAAGGCAACCTTCCAAGAGAGCAAAGAAAGACTAACAGAGTCCATAGGCTCAAAAGGCCCGTGTTGAAGAGCCTCCAAAAACAAGATTGAGGCGCCAAGGAGACACAGGCGCCTTCTGCGGCGGAAACTGGCGGGTTACTCCGCGAAAAAAGGAACGTACGTCCCTACGTGAGGCGATAGCCTTTCGGAACAGCAAGGACAGAGCAGAAACCTGACCCCTCAGGGTGCTCACTGCCAAACCCTTTGTCCAACCCGAACTGCAGGAAAACCAACAAATTGGGAATGGAAAAAATCCTCGGGTTCCTTGAAAAACCCGAACACCACGAAAAGAAGGCTTCCCAAGTGGTAAATCCTAGTAGTAGCCGGACCTCTGGCAGCTCGCAAAGTGGCAATGACTTCGGCTGAAAAACCTTGACGGATCAATATTTCGGTCTCAAGAACCACGCCGTCAAACGCAGAGACTTCAGGTCCGGATGACCAACGGGCCCTTGGGTTAACAGGTCCGAGCGGAAACGAAGTAGAAATGGTGGCGCTGCCAGGAGCGACCCCAGTGTCGAAAACCACGTCCTCCTTGGCCAATCTGGGGCTATCAACATAGCCGGGATTCTCTCTAGTCTGATCCGACGTAACACCAGGAGGAGTAAGGAAATCGGTGGAAAACATAAATTACCTTGAATTGGTCCCACGGAACCACTAGAGCAACCACCGCCACAGCCTTCGGATCCTTGTACCTGGACATGAAAGTCGGTAACTTGGCATTGAACCTGGATGCCATCAGATCCACTTGGGGAGTTCCCCAACGGGAGCACAGCAGTGCAAAAATTTCCGGATGAAGACTCCATTCTCCGGGATCCATCTTCTCGCGACTGAGAAAGTCCGCCGTGGTATTCTGAACTCCTGGAATGTGGATCGCAGAGATAGCTGGCACTCTGGTCTCTGCCCATACTAGGATACGAGATACCTCCACATGAGCTTGGAACTCCCAGTCCCGCCTTGGTGGTTGATATTTGCGACCGTCGTCGCATTGTCCGTCTGCACTCGGACTGGCAGACCGCTTAAAAGGGACCGTCCAGTGTTGGAGGCAAAGAAAATAAAACGCCCTCAATTCCAGGATGTTGATCGGCAAGACAGACTCTTCCGACGACCATACTCCCTGAGTCCAAAGATCGTTCCAGACACCCCCCCCAGCCCGTCAGGCTGGCATCGGTGGTTATGACCGACCACTTCGGAGGGAGGAAGGACTTTCCCAGGGATAACTCTTTCGGACGTATCCACAATCCTAGGGACTCTCGTACCCTGTGGGGGATGATGACACTGCAATCCAGTGAAAACCTGCGATCGATCCCAACGGCTCAGAATGAACCTTTGGAGAGCCCTGGAATGAAACCGGGCAAACGGAAGTGCTTCCATGGACGCCACCATCAACCCCAGAAGACGCATACAGCTTCGCAGGGACATTGCTGTCGAAGGCTTCATAACCCGTGCATGTCGAAGGAGACATGCTTGCTTGTCTGGAGGCAGGGACACCACTGCTCGCACCGTGTCGAAATGCATCCCAAAAACAGGATTGACTGCGACCGTTACAGAGACGACTTCTCCCAATTGACCAGTCACCCGAAATCCTCCAGGAGTTGAAGGATAGATTGCGAGCAGTTACCGCCTCCTCCTTCGAAGACGCCACAATCAGAAGGTCGTCCAGGTAGGGAAGTATCGTAACCCCCTGCCTTCGAAGAATCGCCATGAGAGGCGCCAGAATTTTTGTAAAAACTCTGGGCGCTGAGGCCAACCCGAATGGCAGAGCCACAAACTGGTAATGGCCCTGACCTATGGCAAAATGAAGGAAGTGTTGGTGGGCCCTTCCGATTAAGAAGTGCAAATAAGCGTCGCGAATGTCGATTGATACCAAAAAAGCGTTCTGCGACAGGGCCGCCAAAACGGAGCGAAGCGACTCCATGCGGAATTTCCTGGCGTGGACATGCCGATTCAATCTTGTGAGATCCAGAATGGGCCGAAATTTGTCCTCTTTTTTGGGGACCACAAAGAGGTTAAAATAAAACCCTCTTCCCCGGCCCCCGGCGGAATCGGTACCACCACACCTTTCTGCAGAAGGGAATCTACCTCCCACAGCAGAGCGGCAAAAAGCTCGGGCTCTGACGGAAAGCGAGGTTGACAAAAAAACTGTCTGGGGGTCGAAAAAGAGACTCTATGAAGTAGCCTGCCAACACAACCCGTGTCACCCAGGCGTCCGACATGCGGAAAGCCCAAGTCGGTTTGAACAGGAATAGACGACCCCCCCACTCGAGAGCGCTCGAATGAGACCCAGGCGTCAGTCCGCCTTAGCGGGCTTTTTGCCAGCTTCCCGCTTGTCTTAAAGAAAGTTCTGTTTCCAGGATATGCGGAATTTCTGAGAATTCCCCCTTTTTTTTTTTTTTTTTTAAAAAGAGAGAGACGACCCGAACCCCAGAGGGCTGACTGAATCATCCCCTGGACCGAAAGGACCGCCGACAACTACCGGCACTAGTCCTGCCAGACGCAGAGGTCACAGCTCTGCGCTGCGGTAAAGCTGTTTATTTTGCCTTTACCTTGGCAATCAGCTCCGTGAGGTCAGATCCAAATAGCTGACCACCTTGCAAGCTAGCAAACCCTGTTTGGAAACTGCGTCCACTGTCTAAGGCACAGTGCTCTTCTGACTGTGACTGCCGAGGATTGCGCCCTGGACAGGGTGGATTGATTTAAATCACGCCGATTTAAATCAACGATTTAAATCATGATTTAAATCAAATGATTTTTTTCTATTTAAATCAGATCGATTTAAATCGTGATTTTAATCATGATTTAAATCAAAACATTTTTTTAATATAAATCACGATTAAAATCTAAAACTTTCAATCATTGTTCAATTAACTCCACACTTCTAGCTTGGTTTCACTTTCTGTAGCTTGGTTTCAGTTTCTTTTTCCATTCAGTTGACATGCCCAAACTTGTTGGATAGTCAGTCAGCAGTACTTGGCTGTAGTAACAATCAAACTTCAGAAGTGATCTGCGTGAGCCATGGCAGGTCGTAAGAGAGACCCTATTTGGGTTCATTTTGTTGAGATGCCAGCAGAGCTTGGAAAGAAAGGTGGGAGAGCAAAGTGCAAATACTGTCAAAAGGATATCCAAGGACTTGTTTGCCGTTTGAAATCACATTATGAAAACTGCAACCAGAAGGGAAATGAAGATGTTGATAGTGATACAACTAATGTCAATGAACCCCCACAGCTTCTTATGCACCAGGACCCTAGTACTAGTGGTAAGTCTGGCAATTACAACCTATTTTAACAGACGTTTTACTGGGATGGTTAAAGTCTATGAAAAGAAAAATTTCTAGCACTAGTTCTGGAGTATAGAATTTAAATTTATGTTAAGGCAATATTTCACAGAAGATTAACGTTAAGTAAAAATAAAAGAGTGTGTATACGCCTATTTTTTTTTTTATTGTAGGCTACAATTCACTTTTGAAGTCTGCCAAATTGACCATTTTTTAAAAAAAACATTTTTAAAACTTTTGTGACATAATTTTTTTCAGTTGCTCTGATATTACTAGTATTACAGCAACTTCACCGGAAACTTGAGTAGCATAACTTTTGAGACAGCCCTTATAGGACGAGGACCATTACATTGTTCAAAAAGTTTGTTTCAAAATATTTTCGTTATATTTCTTCAAATACGCAGTCGAATTATATTTTTAATTACTGTGCTTTCAGGGTCAAATATGGCTTGTGCTGCACGTGACAATCAATATCTGGGTACAACTTCAACAAAGCAGCCCAACAAAAAACTTTGCGTGCAAAGTGTAGAAAAATTCCTCTTAAAGACTACGACGAGCCAGAAAGAACATTTTGATGAATTAATTGCTAAATTCATATTTGCAACCAATTCTTCTTTCCGACTAGTTGAACACCCATTGTTTGTACAAATGATCGAAGGAATAAGACCAGGCTACAAACCACCAAGTAGATTTGATATCTCAGGAAAACATCTTCAGGCTGTATACGACAAAGAAAGAGCGGCTTGTACAAAATATTTGAAAGACAAAGTTGTTAACATGAGCTTGGATGGTTGGAGCAACATCCACAACGACCCCATAATTTGCACTTGTGTCACAACAGAAGATGGTGAAACTTACCTTACAGACACAATCGACACATCTGGAAATTCACATACTGCTGAATATTTACTTGAAATTGCTAAGAACTCAATTCACCAATGCCAAGAACAGTTTGGATGTAAAGTAAGGAGCTTAGTTACTGATAACGCAAGCAATGTGGCAAAAATGCGAGCGGAACTGGACAAGAGGATGACACAAATGTCATTACATACGGTTGTTCTGCCCATTTGTTGCATCTTTTGGCAAAAGACCTGCATATTTCGGGTGTCAAGGAACATGTTGTAGAAATTGTTAAATATTTCCGCAATAATCATTTTGCACATGCAACCTACAAGGAAATGGGAGGACTGAAGTTGGTTCTACCACAAGATGTTAGATGGAATACCTTGGCTGAATGCTTGGAACTGTTTATTAACAACTGGTCAAAATTAGTGTCCATTTGCGAAACACATCGGGATAAAATTGATGCTAATATACTAAGCAAAGTATTAAATCTTGGTGTGAAGAGAAATGCCGAGGACCTTTTGGAAAGGTTAAAGCCAATATCTATTGCGTTGGATAAAATTCAGAAAGATACTGCAACCATAGCTGATGCCACAGAAGTTTGGAAAGATTTAGAAGCTAGATCGCTTGAACCTCTCAAACAATGTAAAGGTTGCAATACACCACCGCAAGCACCAAGCATTAAAAGAACACTATTTAGCCAATATCTTGCATCCCATCTACAGAGGGAAAAAACTATCTGAGGCGGAAATCAACTCTGCAATGGAGTGGCTCGCCAATACTAACCATGACATTGTGGCAACTGTGCTGAAATTGAAGTGTGAATCTGCACCATTTCAAAAATACATGTTTGCAGATAACGAGGTTAATGAACTAAAACCACTGGACTGGTGGAAGTCGCAATCACTTGTTCTTCCAGCGAAGATAATAAATGTAGCTACTCAGCTACTGACTGCATCGGCTTCATCGGCAGGAGTAGAGAGATTGTTTTCTTCATTTGGTTTTGTGCACACAACAGTCCGAAACCGCTTAGGATTAGGAACTGCTAAAGCAGGACAACTAGTTTTCCTATTAAAAGTCCTAAATAAACAGTAGGCTTAAAGGACTGATGTATTCACTGAAGATGTTTGCTTACTTCAAACGTTAGAGATAGGCTATTGTTAAAAAGTACTTACTCTCTGTAGTTCAATTCTGATTGTTTAATAGTGCAAATAAAAATTATTAGGTTTCATAATCATCAACTGTTTTAATATTTTTATTTGTGTAAAATAATTTGATTTGCAAAAAGACAAAGTTTTGCTTGTGTACAACTTGATTAAAAAATCCTATTTAAATCAAAAAAATCCGATTTAAATAAAAAAAAATCCGATTTTTTTGATTTTTTTAAAAAAAAAATCATGATTTTTATCCACCCTGGCCCTGGATAGCAGTGATGCAGTATCCTCCAAAAACTGGAAAAGCCCATCTACCTCTATAGAGGAGATCCACCCTGCCACGCCGTCCGTAGACGGTCCAACCGGCTCAGGGAAACTTTACAAGCACACATGGATTCTTAATACCGAATCCATGATCCGCGGCCTCGCAGATGGATTTTTCTGCCATCTACGTTTTTTTTTTTTGTCCAGCGGGTCCAGCAGACTCGCCTTCCCCTTAACAAGGAGGATTTTGCTAAGCTGGGATAAAGGGACATCCACTTCAGGAGAAGGATTCAATTATCATCAACTCCGTAGAACACGGATACGGTGTCTCAATTCTCTGGACACAGGCGTTCCTTCTCCACTGCCCCATTAAGCTCATCCAGTGATGGTAAAGCTTGATCGAGATTGAAAACATCCGGGCCGACTTACCAGGACGTCCAGATACCTCCTTCGGTAACTGTAATGCCTCCAATAAAAACCTCTTTACGGCCCAAAAGGGAGGCAGAGTGTCCCTGCTGATCCTCCTTGTCCGAATCGGACATTTTCGTTATGCGGGAAGGAAGGCACCGGCTTGTGTCGCTTCCTGACATGAGAGGATCTAGCTGACACTCAATATAGAAAATCAGACAGGCCATCCATAGAAACTAGCGAGGGCCTCCATTCTGACACCACTGGAAACCTCCGACCGCTGCGCTTGACGCCGTCCAGGTCTGCGCGTCAGATACGCGAGACTGATCCTGTAGCGGATCTGGGAGACGGTTGCACAGTATATGGCAGGTTAAACCTGTCAGTAATTAGAAAGTGTGGTTTCTTAAAGAAAAAACGAAACGCTGAAGGGTTAAAGCTCTTAAGGAGAGAGCTACCCCAGCTGTCCCCCATTAAGAGTTAACCGCCTAAGAAGGGGTTAAAGTCGCAGACTCCCCACAACCTTAATAATGAAAAGGGTGTGCGAGCCCCAAGTGCCTCTTATAAGGCAGCAGCTACAGGACAGCTATGCCAAACTTAACAAGAAGAAACGTTCACAATATCGCTAAAAAATTGCGCTGTTTTTAAATCGCAATGACCGCCAAAGTCATTAAGGGGATCGCTAACCGCCTATGCGTTGTTAATGAGATCGCCCAGATTGGCAGCTACTAGCGACATTAAAAATGATCACACAAACGATCGCATAGTATGCGTCGTCGTTAGCAGGAACGTATAGTGGCAGTATTACTGTCGCAGACTCCCCACAACCTCTTATATTGAAAAGGTGTGCGAGCTTTGAGATAACAGCTGCAGGCAGCGCAGTCTGCCACCCATTTGTGCCTCAGAAAGGCGCCCGCGCTGTGGGGGTGAAGGGGTTAAGCTTCTGCCCTAGACGGGTAGAAGCGACTCACCCAGCTGGTCGCGGTGCAGGGCTGCCGAGAGGGGAGGAGAGCGATGTCCGAGGGAGCTTTCAGCCTGTCAGCATTACTCGGCTAATGGCCGCCGCGCTGTGCCTCCGTGTGCTTCATGAGGGAAGCCGGAAAAGGAGACTGCCGTAAAACGCGCGCTCAGAGCGGCGCGAAATTCAAATAAAAAAGGCGCGCAGCTTCTCTCTCCCCCGTTCCTATGTCCTGCCGGCATCCACCTGTGGACAAAAAACACACAGTCACCGCATGTATATTGTAACAGCGACTGCCGCAGCAGTCGCTGAAAACACTCAAACACATATTAAATGTGGAGTACTCACCAGCCGAAAGCGCCACAGGGGTTTCTGGCGCGTGCCCATGCTTCCCCCAGGGCGGAGATCGCAGTGACCCCTGCAGCGCGGTTTGAGTCCCCGCCAGGGAAGCCATCCTCATCCCCCCGGGCCGGCAGGGTTCTGCAGGGACCACCATATAGGGTAATACAGATCCGCCAAGGGAGAGGTTGGGGTCCAGCAGCGCTGAGACCCCTGAGACCTCTAGACCACATTTGGTGATCCAAGTCTCTTGTCCGATAAAAAATAATAAAATCTTCTGAGGAGCTGCTTCCAGCAGCGACTATCTTCTCTGACCTCAAATTGAAAACTGGAGAGCTGAGTAGGAGGAGCCCGAGCTGGAGGGGCCGGTCAACACTTTTTAATCTGAGGTGTCTATCTCATCTGGGCTCCGCCTACCCACTAGTAATGTCTAGTGTGTCTCCCTTCCTTCATCTGCAGCTGAAATATACCTATTACAACATCATCCACTGTATTGAAAATTGTCTTTTATTGAAATACAAATTAGACGCATTGTAGGGGGAGACCTGCCACTCCACGGCAGTAGGTTAAAACCAGAACAGTACAGTCATGGCCAAAAGTTTTGAGAATGACACAAATATTAATTTTTACAAAGTCTACTGCTTCACTTTTTCTAATGGCAATTTGCATATACTCCAGAATGTTATAAAGAGTGATCAGCTTAACAGCAATTACTTGCAAAGTCAATATTTGGCTAGAAAATGAACTTTATCCCCCAAAACACATTTCAACATCATTGCAGCCCTGCCTTAAAAGGACCAGCTAACCTCTTTTCAGTGATTGCTCCATTAACACAGGTGTGGGTGTTGATGAGGACATGGCTGGAGATCAATCTGTCATGATTAAGTAAGAATGACACCACTGGACACTTTAAAAGGAGGCTGGTGCTTGGCATCATTGTTTCTCTTCTGTTAACCATGGTTATCTCTAAAAAACACGTGCAGTCATCATTGCAATGCACAAAAATGGCCTAACAGGGAAGAGTATCGCAGCTAGAAAGATTGCACCTCAGTCAACAATCTATCGCATCATCAAGAACTTCAAGGAGAGAGGTTACATTGTTGCCAAAAAGGCTTCAGGGCGCCCAAGAAAGACCAGCAAGTGCCAGGACCGTCTCTTAAAAGTGTTTCAGCTGCGGGATCGGGCTACCAGCAGTGCAGAGCTTACTCAATAATGGCAGCAGGCAGGTGTGAGTACATCTGCACGCACTGTGAGGCGGAGACTCTTGGAGCAAGGCCTGGTCTCAAGGAGGGCAGCAAAGAAGCCACTTCTCTCCAGAAAAAACATCATGGACAGACTGATATTCTGCAAAAGGTACAGGCAGTGGACTGCTGAGGACTGGGTAAAGTTATTTTCTCTGATGAATCCCCTTTTCGATTGTTTGGGACATCAGGAAAATGCCTCATTCGGAGAAGACAAGGTGAGCGCTACCACCAGTCTTGTCTCATGCCAACTGTTAAGCATCCTGAAACCATTCATGTGTGGGGTTGCTTCTCAGCCAAGGGAATCGGCTCTCTCACAGTCTTGCCTAAAAGCACAGCCATGAATAAAGAATGGTACCAGAATGTCCTCCAAGAGCAACTTCTCCCAACCCTCCAAGAGCAGTTTGGCGATCAACAATGCCTTTTCCAGCATGATGGAGCACCTTGCCATAAAGCAAAGGTGATAACTAAATGGCTCAGAGAACAAAACATAGAGATTTTGGGTCCATGGCCTGGAAACTCCCCAGATCTTAATCCCATTGAGAACTTGTGGTCAATCATCAAGAGACGGGTGGACAAACAAAAACCTAAAAATTCTGACAAAATGAAAGCATTGATTGTGCAAGAATGGACTGCTATCAGTCAGGATTTGGTCCAGAAGTTGATTGAGAGCATGCCAGGGAGAATTGCAGAGGTCCTGAAGAAGGGTCAACACTGCAAATATTGACTTGCTGCATTAACTCATTCTAACTGTCAATATAAGCTTTTGTTACTCATATGTTTGCAATTATTATATTTCTGTCTGTGATAAAAACATCTGTCAAACACACATAAAAACCAGAGGGCAGCAGATCATGTGAAAATATAATATTTGTGTCATTCTCAAAACTTTTGGCCATGACTGTACAAGTAGAACTTGTCCCGCAAAAAAACAAGCCCTCACATGGCCATACTGACCAAAAAAAAAAGAGTTATGGCTCTGGGAAAAAGGGGAGCAAAAAACTAAAACGCAAAAATTTAAATTAAAAATTTTAACTGGTCTTGAAGGGTTTAAGGAAATGCTTTAATATATTAAGGCTGGAAAACCAAGCATTTTCCTAAAAGAAATTGAGATAGTAATATGGTTAATTTAAATAAACCATTTACATTAAAAAAAAAACAAACAACAAAAAAAACAACTTGAAATCTTGAAGTCTGCATTGTAACCAATTAACCCCTTCACAACTGGGCCAATTTTCATTTTTCCTCCACTTCTTCCTAGAGCCATAACTCTTATTTTTACGTACATAAATACATACGACAGGGGTCAAAAAAGTTGTTCAGAATCTAGGAGCCACCCAAAAAATTTAGGAGCCAGAATTTTTTTTTTTTTTTAACAAACTTGGTTTTTAATTTAACAAAAAAACATTACAAACGTTATAAACATTTAACTTCTAAAGATAATAAATATTATATTTTGATATATTACCGTATATACTCGTGTATAAGCCGAGATTTTCAGCCCATTTTTTAGGGCTGAAAGTCCCCCTCTCGGCTTATACGCGGGTCATATACGGGGGTCGGCGGGGGAGCGGCGGGTGTCGGATCATACTCACCCCTCCGCCGGCGCATCTCTGCAGCCCCCCTGCTTCTCCCACGATCTCCGGCTCCTTCCTGCAGCGGTCACATGGCACCGCTCATTAAAGTCATCAATATGCACATATTCATGACTTTAATGAGCGGTACCATGTGACCGCTGTAGGAAGGAA
>JARQOD010000004.1:267239723-267356863 GCA_033576555.1 Oophaga sylvatica | reverse complement strand
GGGGGACCTGAGACCTTAGCCACGGGGGTCCAAAGTCTCTGCCCGATTAAAATAAAAATTTTTGAGGAGTGCTCCAGCAGCGACTATCCTCTGTGACCTCAAATTTTAGACTGGAGAGTTGGAGTAGGAGGAGCCCAAGCTGGAGGGGCCGGTCAACACTCTTTTTTAATCTGAGGTGTTCTATCCTGTGTGGGCTCCGCCTACCCACTAGTAATGACTGTCTCCCTTCCTTCCATCTGCTGCTGAAAAAACAAAAAACAAACAAAAACATTTATACTCACCTTTCTTCCCTGTGCCCCAGCGCTGTCCCGTTCTGCCGGAGGCTGGTGGAGTGTGTCGCCGGAGTACGCGCATGCCCATACCGCGCTGTCCGACAACATATTGGTGAAGACACACTGCAAATGTGTCTTCAGTAAAATGGCGCCGGATAGCGCTATGCGCATGCGCGATTCCGATGCGCACTCCTGCCCTGGTCCCTGGCAAGTGAAGCGCCGCGGCAACTTTCCTCCCCATTCAGGTAAGTATAGCGCCGGAGATCGCGGTATGCATTCAGTGTCTACGCGTCCCAGAATCTCCGGCGCCATACACAATCCTCACCGCTGTATGCCGTCTGCGCAGGTGCGTCACGCTTGCGCAGTCTATAAAGGCTTCAGACAGAGTGGATGCTCCTAGCGTTATATTATAGATTGATAAAAACAGACCAAAGTTAATATACTGTTTTATTAAATTATATACCCGACTAATTAACCCCTTTCCGACATCGGGCGTAATAGTACGCCGATGTCGGATCCCCCCTTTGGCGACCCCACATCGTTCCCGGGAAAATCAGCCGTTTTGAGCAGCTGACATGTGCCCGCAATAGCCGCAGGTGGAATCGCGAGCACTGATCAACCTGTTCTATTATGACTTGCCAACGTAACATACTCAATAATACTCGCAGCTCCATCACACATTAGCTAGTGCTACACGACGACATGTCTGCGGCACTGAAATCGCACCAACATATTGGTGTCACGTTGCGACATACAGACTGTGTATCCCAGTATGTGTAAACCCAAATGTATTGGATTTTCTGTTGCTGGTCTCAATTCACATGTGACACACTTGTACTAAATTTAATTACAGAGAAATCAGAGCTCTAAAACCCGTCACGAGACAGGAAGTCAAAAGTTGCACAGATGTTTCCTGTTGGATAACACACGACCATGTATCCGTAGTATTATTTTGACAAGTCCTTCACAATTAATTAAACTGAGAGACTTTAAAGAGATACAAATTTTCACAAACGTTTTTTTTATTTAAACATACCTCCAATGTGAATGAGACTGTAAAAACCTTGAAACTCCCGTTTGTGCAGCAGCCACATCTATATGTACAGACACATCTGAAGATATAGTTTATAGTCCATTTAAGTACAGTTAAGGCGTTATTCAGAGACTATAGCAGTTTAATCAGGACATAAGGCAGTCTTGGTTTCAAGAGTGGTCTGTTGTGTGCTACATAGTCAAGACATTGGGTAGTATCAGGCCAGCTCACACACCGAGAAGATATGCGGTAGATCCAAACACAGATCAATGAAGCGAATACATGGGGCTATTTAAAGCAGATTCTGCACAGAGAAAGGACAAGTCACAACTACATTGATGACTCCCACCCAAATCAATGAGTGACCAAAATCACTGCTATACAAATCATACCAGACATTATAGCGAGTGCTAAGAGAAAGCAAAGCTCACCTGTGGATGGGTCCACCAGTTTATGCAGCTCAGCCATTGCAGTCCCACCAGGGTAGTTGTAATGGGACACATACAAAGAGATGGCAGAGTATGCTACATTTCCAAAAAGATGGGCTATGACAAAGAAAGTGCCACATTTGAATATCCATGATTTCCGATAATTCTGAAGTCTGCATTGGTATAAAATGCAAGATATAAAATCAAACTAATTTCTCTACTTTACTACAGAGATGATGACCTGGTATGTTGTTAGTCGCGCACAAAGCAAAAGCACAAAGCAAGCTTCCTTTATACTTACAAATATGAACAGCCTTTAGAAGCCACTATGTTTAACAGAGGAAAGGTGTAAATGATAAAGCGAAGTTCTTTGTGAGGAAGGAAGGAGTATAAGAAGATGAAAGCCACAACTGGTGCAATCAGAAGTCGCATCCTTTTATCAAAGAGGCCAAACGGCAGAAGGAAGAAACTAAAGGCCATTGCTCGCGGCACTGCGGAATAAAAATACCACAGGAATGGTGAGGTCTTAAAGTCAGTTAAGGAAAAACTTCTGCCCACAAATGAATCAAAGCAAAAAAGTTCAAATTAAAGGGTTTTAGATCATGAAATAAGTCATGATGAAATACTGTATATAAAGTCTGATTGCTTTTTTTTTTTTTTTTTTTTAAAGGCAAATCAAAACTAACTTAGAAAGGGAAAGTGTCACCAGTTTTATACATTATAGACCATCATCTTTAAAAGAAAGCAAGTAAATGGGGCTTCTACAACTTCTTTATGCCCTCATATGTGCTCCTGCATACCCACGAAGAAGTCTTATATTCATGTCCCATTCTGCATGCAAATTGCATGGTCCGGTCCGATGGGTGTCTGTGAATGACACTCAGCAGCGCCTCCTCAATCCCTTCAAGCATCAACTGATGTGGGAGACGTCAAACACTTCCATCAGCAGAGAAGAGGCAGCGCTTGATGAGTGGCCAAGAATCCAGAGGCATCCATCTGACCATACAGCGCAGTGCATTTAACCCCTTATTGCCTGTTTCCACCTTCCTCACATAACCCTATTTTTTAAATCTCACATGTGTCACTATGTGGTAAGAACTTTTGAATGCTTTCTCCAACCCGAGTGATTGTGAGGTTTTTATTTTTGTGACACATTGTGCTTCAGGATAGTGGTAAATTTAGGCTGATAAAAAGAAATGCAAATTTTGACATTACCAGAAATTTTGCAATTTTCAAATTTTTATGCCCTTATAAAAATTACAAGATGCAAAATAAATATTTTTCAAGTCTACTTGACATTATATCATTTTATAAATGACCTTTATTTTTAATTTTTTCAACAAAATTTACAAAACATATTTTTTTCCAAGACTATAAAGTTTTGAAGTGATGTTAAAGGGGTTGTCCAGGTTTGGCACGAAAGTCAGAAGTCGCTCTGTGCGATTGCAGACTTGTGAATCGTCAGGGCGAGCAGGAGTGGATGGTCATCTGACTGCAAGTATGCAATATGCAGAGCCTCCAAGGTGACAAGCAGCAGCCCGCCACATTTTGGAAACTACACTCTTCAGGGAATGAGAATTTTTTACCATTGGGCTACGTGAAAATGAAAAATTACATTTGTTACAATTTGTGGGGTGCTTTGCTGCCCACCCACAGATATTGTAACGTGCAGAGAAGAAAGGCGATGAGTAAACACCATTTATGAGGTCGACAGGCTAGAATTAGCCAATACTATATATGTACAGATCATTTGTTGTGTTGTAGAACACTTAATGTAAGACTTACACTGTTTAGAAAGGATACACCCCAGTTTGAACTTTTATTCAAAATAGTGTTATACCACAGAACCTCTCCTTCAGGCCAAAGAAGACGATTCCAGAAAAAGGAGTCCAACAAGACAGTTAAACCTAATATAATCAACAATACAGAAAAATAGTGTTGGAAATTCAATAGTCACAGTAGTTTAATAGATTATCAAAATGAGATCAATGTGTTGTGATAAGTGAACTTTCTCTGATAAGGTTATCCAAGCACGCCTGTGTGCTAATAGTATTCCAGCACGCCAAAGATACCCTGTGTGAGTTGCCGCGGCTGCATGTCTCACGGCTGTTCAACAGCCACAACACATTGCCTAACAAACAGGTAATCACTGCATATGTTGCGGCTGTCGAACAGCTCAAACATAGTATTCTGTTCTCTATCAGCACCTTATCTGAGCACGTTTTCTCATCCAGGCAATCTGTGGAGACGGGCATATGCCTCATGGGCCGGCGGCTCTGAATTGAAATGTGGCCGTGGACCATTTAAAACTTGTGAAGAAGCCCGTTTACACATGCTGTCTTGCGTGCACGCGCTGACAAGGCCATGTGGTGGCCGCCCTTACCATCACACGTGAAAGAGCGCACGGCGGCCTCCCTTGTGATGACGTGTGCACAGCAGCTGCGGCGGCTCTCAGCGCGGGCAAGCACACAGACTTTAATCAAAAGTTTTTTTTCTGCTCACCATCGCTGGTAAAATTCGGGATCTGCTACTCTGCATGTCCAATGCTGCAGCTCCTTATCAATTTCCCCTGAGTAAGTCCCAAGATAAATTTTTCCATGTATATACAATATATGTGATACTGCTAGTGCTGTATATATGTTATGTAGGTGATACTGTGATTATATGTAGCAGTATCACCTATAGGCCGGTGTCACACTTGCGAGTGTGATGCGAGTCTCGCATCAACACCCGGCACTGCCGCCGGCACTCGGACCGGAGCGTGAAGCTGCATGTATTTCTACGCAGCCGCACACTCCGGTCCAAGTGCCGGGTGTTGATGCAAGAGACTCGCAAGTGTGACACTAGCCATATATTGTATACTAGATGGTGGCCCGATTCTAACGCATCGGGTATTCTAAAATATGTATGTAGTTTATTTATGAAGATTTAAGAATAATGCAATGAATACACAGGATTTTCCAGGTAAAATTTTCTGGGGTGTACGTGGAGGCTGCTGCTGCTGGGGTGTACGTGGAGGCTGCTGCTGGGGTATACGTGGAGGCTGCTGCTGCTGGGGTTTACATGGAGGCCGCCGGTCGGGGTACTTCCGCTGCGAGCAGCCGGTCATCTCCCGGCTGGCGCCGGTCATCTCCCGGCTGAGTTGCTGCTGACCTCCATGCGGCAGGAGATGACCCGCGGCTAGCGCCGCAGATCTCCCGACAATAGCGGTGGCGTGCGTGGTTCAAATCCTGCGCCAATTCGCGGCCGGACTGGGGCTGTTGCTGATTGGTCGCGCCCGGCCGAAAGTGACCAATCACCGACGCGGGATTTCCGTTATAGACAGAGAGAATTAGACGATTATATAGTAGATACAGCAGTCTGTATACAATATATAGGTAATACTGTTACTGATCTATATACATTATGCAGTATCACCTATGATATAGAAGGGTTAATGTTTATCCTTCTATTGCTAGAATTTGTTCTTAAATTGTTGTAGCCTTATAGTCTCCGATTCAAGGATTTTATACTTATCTCGCATGCAATGTTTTCAAGAGTCTGCAAAAAAAAAAACATGTTTTGGGTACATGGTAAATAAAGGTCATCATGACTTGGGTAATGGGGGGGGGGGGGCTACATGAGTTACATTGCTGTAAATGGTATAAAATACTGCCTCTTGGGTGAATAAACTAGAAAAGTGACTTACTCACAACCTGTGTGCGTGCTTTTCTCCGAGCGCTTGTTATTTGAGGGCCTAATCTCTTAATTAGGCCTCACTGGTGATCCGGCATATCTGACTTTGGGTCAGAACGAAAACAGCTACACCAGTTTTGGCGCCCTAACGAGGACGCGTAGTAACCAGCCTATTCGGAATCCATATGTGGGAGTTTCCTGAGAGTTTGGACATACAAATTCCAGCTGCAGCAAGGTAGGAAGCCTTATTCTAAAGGTACTGCCACACTAAACAATCCCGCTAGCGATCACGATAACGACGCATACTAATGCGATCGCTAGCGGGATTGTTTCTATATCGCTAAGTGCAGCCACATTTAGCGATATAGTTAACGACGCTATCGCCGTTAGCGATCTTCTTAACGACTTTAGCGGTACAAAAGTACCGCTAAATCGCTAAGAAAAGGTGCCACACTAGCGATATATACTTACCCAGCGGGAGCGCCGACGAGAAAATAGGGTCCAGAACGATTCCAGCACAGCGAGTCCAGCAGAAGCTCGTCGCTGGCAGATGCCGCACTGAACAACATCGCTAACGGGATCGCTAAATAGTGACGTTTTTTAGCGATCCCGTTAGCGATATTGTTCAGTGTGGCATACCCTTTACACTTTTGTTTTGCACTTGCAATCTCTCTGGATCTCTACATATCTCTGGGTAAAGGCTGCAAACACGGTTCAAGAACCAAAATCACCAGTGAGATGTATGAATGAATCGTCAGCGCTCACAGCAAGTGAGTAATTCTGCTACATAAATGCGATGACAGCTCGCCTCTATGTAGCAGAGCCGATCGAGTAGTGGCAGCTTCTAGTCTGCCATGGAGACTATTGAAGCATGCCAAAAGTGAAAAAAAAAATGTTTTTAAAATATATAAAAAAAAAATAAAGTTTAAAATCGCCCCCCTTTCACCCCATTCAAAATAAAATCAAACATACACATATTTGGTATCGCCGCTTTCAGGATCGCCCGATCAATAAAAAGGATTAATCTGATCACTAAACGGCGTAGCGAGAAAAAAAAAAATTAACATCAGAATAAGTTTTTTGGTCGCCACGACATTGCATTAAAAAGCAATAACGGGCGATCAAAAGATTGTGTCTGCACCAAAACGGTATAATTACAAACATCAGCTTGGCACGCAAAAAATACACCCTCACCTGACCCAAGATCACGAAAAATGGAGACGTTGCGGGTCTCGGAAAAAGGCGCAATTTTTTTTAACAAAGTTTGGAACCTACAGTCATGGCCAAAAGTTTTGAGAATGACACAAATATTATATTTTCACATGATCTGCTGCCCTCTGGTTTTTATGTGTGTTTGACAGATGTTTTTATCACAGACAGAAATATAATAATTGCAAACATATGAGTAACAAAAGCTTATATTGACAGAATGAGTTAATGCAGCAAGTCAATATTTGCAGTGTTGACCCTTCTTCAGGACCTCTGCAAATCTCCCTGGCATGCTCTCAATCAACTTCTGGGCCAAATCCTGACTGATAGCAGTCCATTCTTGCACAATCAATGCTTTCATTTTGTCAGAATTTTTAGGTTTTTGTTTGTCCACCCGTCTCTTGATGATTGACCACAAGTTCTCAATGGGATTAAGATCTGGGGAGTTTCCAGGCCATGGACCCAAAATCTCTATGTTTTGTTCCCTGAGCCATTTAGTTATCACCTTTGCTTTATGGCAAGGTGCTCCATCATGCTGGAAAAGGCATTGTTGATCACCAAACTGCTCTTGGAGGGTTGGGAGAAGTTGCTCTTGGAGGACATTCTGGTACCATTCTTTATTCATGGCTGTGTTTTTAGGCAAGACTGTGAGAGAGCCGATTCCCTTGGCTGAGAAGCAACCCCACACATAAATGGTTTCAGGATGCTTAACAGTTGGCATGAGACAAGACTGGTGGTAGCACTCACCTTGTCTTCTCCGAATGAGGCGTTTTCCTGATGTCCCAAGCAATCGAAAAGGGGATTCAGAGAAAATAACTTTACCCCAGTCCTCAGCAGTCCACTGCCTGTACCTTTTGCAGAATATCAGTCTGTCCATGATGTTTTTTCTGGAGAGAAGTGGCTTCTTTCTGCCCTCCTTGAGACCAGGCCTTGCTCCAAGAGTCTCCGCCTCACAGTGCGTGCAGATGCACTCACACCTGCCTGCTGCCATTCCTGAGAAGCTCTGCACTGCTGGTAGCCCGATCCCGCAGCTGAAACACTTTTAAGAGACGGTCCTGACGCTTGCTGGTCTTTCTTGGCGCCCTGAAGCCTTTTTGGCAACAATGGAACTTCTCTCCTTGAAGTTCTTGATGATGCGATAGATTGTTGACTGAGGTGCAATCTTTTTAGCTGTGATACTCTTCCCTGTTAGGCCATTTTTGTGCATTGCAATGATGACTGCACGTGTTTCTTTAGGGATAACCATGGTTAACAGAAGAGAAACAATGATGCCAAGCACCAGCCTCCTTTTAAAGTGTCCAGTGGTGTCATTCTTACTTAATCATGACAGATTGATCTCCAGCTATGTCCTCATCAACACCCACACCTGTGTTAATGGAGCAATCACTGAAAAGAGGTTAGCTGGTCCTTTTAAGGCAGGGCTGCAATGATGTTGAAATGTGTTTTGGGGGATAAAGTTCATTTTCTAGCCAAATATTGACTTTACAAGTAATTGCTGTAAAGCTGATCACTCTTTATAACATTCTGGAGTATATGCAAATTGCCATTAGAAAAAGTGAAGCAGTAGACTTTGTAAAAATTAATATTTGTGTCATTATCAAAACTTTTGGCCATGACTGTACACGTTTGGTGTCTATGAACTCGTAATGACCTGGAGAATCATAATGGCGGGTCAGTTTTAGTATTTAGTGAACCTAGTAAAAAAAACAAAAAACAAGTGTGGGATTGCACTTTTTTTTGCAATTTCACCACACTTGGAATTTTTTTTCACCATTTTCTAGTACACGACATGGTAAAACCAATGGTGTAGTTCAAAAGTACAACTCATCCTGCAAAAAACAAGCCCTCACACGGCCATATTGACAGAAAAAAAAAAAAGGTTATGGCTCTGGGAAGAAGGGAAGCGAAAAATGAAAACAGCTCCAGGGGTTAATTGGTGTGCTGATTATTTTCTTTTTATAAATCCCTTTGATTTAAGGGTGTGTGTCCTAAAAGCATTTCACCCACTGCTTAATATTTGGTGGTGCTCAGTTATGACACATATCAAGGCCAACATCACCACCCGGCACAAGGGGGCAAATGCTGGGGTCCACAAGCCGCAAAGAGACATGGCATGCTATGGGGCTCATGAAGTAGTGGGATCCCGGGGCATCCGCTAATGCTCCCTCTCCCATCATTCCCCCCCTGCATCTAGCTCTGTGACATCTTAGCGCAGAGGGCACAGTGACGTCACTACAGCACATCCTATGTGCTGAGCAGTGCAAAGGGTCAGAATACGCTGAGGAGACCGGAGAGGCGGGGGAATTTGGAAAAGTAATATGTGGTGCCCATTACACTGTTCAGAGGATTTGTGTTCTCCATTACACTGTATGGAGGGTTATCCTAAATTCAGAAGTGCTCCCCTATCTTCTGGATAGAGGATGACTGTTTGTTGTGGATCTGACTGCTGGGACCTCCCATGACCCTGGGAAACGTAGCTTTGAAGACAAGAGCACCAAGTAAATGGTACTGTGGTGCCATTCAAATGTGGCTCTTCAAAACTCTTGAGAATGGTGAGGGGTACAAAACTTATAGCAAAAATTCACTGATCGAGGCTGATAAGTGTTATAATGTGGGCTGGTGGGTGTTTGTGTGGCAGGGCTGCTTTTTTGTCCCAGTCCAGCCCTGTGCTCATCACTAATAATGTGCAATTTAAGCATATTGTAAGTTACTACACTGTGTGCAGAATTATTAGGCAAGTTGTATTCGAGAGGATTCTTTTTATTATTGAACAACAACTATGTTCTCAATCAACCCAAAAGACTCATAAATATCAAAGCTTAATATTTTTGGAAGTTGGAGTGGGTTTTTAGATTTGGGTATCTTAGGAGGATATCTGTTTGTGCAGGTAACTATTACTGTGCAGAATTATTAGGCAACTTAATAAAAACCAAATATATACCCATCTCACTTGTTTATTTTCACCAGTTAAACCAATATAACACAAAATTTAGAAATAAACATTTCTGACATTCAAAAACAAACAAAAAAATCAGTGACCAATATAGCCACCTTTCTTTACGATGACACTCAGAGAAGCCTTCCATCCATAGATTCTGTCAGTTGCTTGATCTGTTTACGATCAACATTGCGTGCAGCAGCCACCACAGCCTCCCAGACACTGGTCCGAGAGGTGTAATGTTTTCACTCCTGTAGATCTCACATTTTATGAGGGACCACAGATTCTCTATGGGGTTCAGATCAGGTGAACAAGGGGGCCATGTCATTAATTTTTCTTCTTTTAGACCTTTACAGGCCAGCCACGCTGTGAAATATTTGGATGCATTTGATGGAGCATTGTCCTACATAAAAAGTAGGAATTAATCCTACCGGTATGTTGTTTCCAGGAGTCCATCATGACAGCACCGCCAGGAGGTTGTCCTTCATATCCTTGATAGGGACAGGAACACAGAAGAGGTTAAATAGCCCCTCCCCACCTCCACCCTTCAGTGATTTTCCAAGTACCACACCAGGATGGATGCAACACAATTTTATTGAATTCCCTACTACAATGTTAATGACACATCATAGTTAAACAATGCAAGGGGGGGGTATATAAGGGGTGCTGTCATGATGGACTCCTGGAAACAACATTACCGGTAGGATTAATTCCTACTTTCCAGGACGTCCCTCCTGACAGCACCGCCAGGAGAAGTACCAAATAACTCCTCTTTAGGGTGAGACTACTGCTTGGAGAACTTTTCTCCCATAGGCCGTCTGTTGATTTGACAGAACGTCCAATCTATAATGTTTACTAAACGTATTTATGTTGGACCAGGTTGCGGCTTTGCAAATCTGGTCCATAGAAGCTCCTGCTCTCTCTGCCCAAGACGCCGAGATTGCTCTCAGCGAGTGGGCTCTAAAACTCTCTGGCGGAGTTTTCCCTGCCGAGGTGTATGCTGCAGTAATGGTTAATTTTAGCCATCTAGCCAAGGTGGCTTTTGATGCTTTCTTCCCTTTATTTCTGCCCGCCATTTGTATAAAAAGGTTTGAGTCTATTCTCCAATCTTCTGTCAGTTTGAGGTACTGTAGGACTGTCCTTCTGATGTCCAAGGAATGGAGCGAGCGTTCCTTCTCATTTCTATAGTTCTGGCAGAAGGTGGGAAGTATTATCTCCTGATTTCTGTGAAAGTCTGTTACCACCTTTGGAAGAAAGGTTGGGTCCAGTTTCAAAATTATACAGTCTTCCTGGATCTTTAGGTATGGGTCTCTCATGGAGAGAGCCTGGATCTCTCCTATACGTCTGGCTGAGGTTATTGCTACCAGAAAAACTGTTTTAAGCGTTATTGATCTGAGGTCTGCCTGGTTTAGTGGTTCGTAAGGGGTCTTCCTTAGCTCATTCAGTACTAGAGTGAGGTCCCATGGTGGAACGGAACTACGTATTGTGGGTCTCATGCGTTGTGTAGCTCTAATAAATCTTGACACCCAAGGATGGTCCGCTAATGGGTAATCAAAAAAGGACCCTAATGCTGAGATTTGTACCTTCAACTTACTAGGTTTTAGACCCTTATCGAATCCTGCCTGTAGAAAGTCTAGGACTTTAGGAATATCTGGGTCCTCAGTAAGGGATACTGGTTTCGCATAGTATGAACAAAATTTCTTCCAGACCTTGAGGTATATAGATGAGGTAACAAGTTTTCTGCTTTTCTGTAGAGTAGTTATAACTGATTCAGATAAGCCCCTAAATCTCAGGATCTCTTTTTCAGGATCCAAGCTGAAAGCGCTAAGAACTGTAGGTTCTGATGGACGAGAGGGCCCTGCGTCAAGAGGTCCCGCTGTAATGGAAGATGGATCGGGTCTTCTAACGCCATCTGCTTTAGTATCGGGAACCAGCTTCTTTTGGGCCAGTATGGCACTATCAGGATAACTGACGTATGACTCTCCTGAATCTTCCGTAGTACTCTTGGTATCAAGGGTATTGGTGGGAAGGCATATGCTAGCTCTGTATCCCAATCCTGCGCTAGGGCATCTATCGCTGTTGGGTTGTCTTTTGGATCTAGCGAGAAGAAGCGCTCTGTTTTTGTATTTGTTTTTGAGGCGAATAAGTCTATCTCGGGAAAACCCCACATACTGGTCAGTTGTGTAAATACTTCCTGATTTAGAACCCATTCTGCTGATTGTTTTCGCCTTTTAGGTGTACTGCCATCAGAGATTTTAAATTTATTTCTGCCCAGGCGAATATTTCCTCTGAAATACTCTGTAGGTGATGGTGTCTCGGACCTCCCTGGTGCCGTAGAAAGGATACTGTAGTTGAATTGTCGGAGAATACTTTGACGTGACGGTTGAACAGCTGTCTCTGGCATCTCCTGATCGTCTCCCAGACTGCTTTGAGCTCTCTGCAGTTTGATGAGCTGTTGCGCATCGCACCGGGCCATGTTCCTTGGAGGTAACGTTCCTCTACATGGGCTCCCCAGCCGCTGAGACTTGCATCTGTGGTGATGTTTATGCAGGGGGATACTCTCCACGGTTTTCCGTGGTTTAAATTTGATACGTCGGTCCACCATGTTAGGGATCGCCTTACTTCTGCTGACAATTTTATTCTGTTGTCCAATGATGAATCTTTCCCGTCCCATATCCGGAGGATTTCTCTCTGTAACGTCCTTGAGTGAAATTGACTCCACTGGACGCTTGCTATGCATGAAGTCATTAAGCCTAGCATTCTCATGGCTTTTCTGATTGTGGTGTATTTTTGTTCTTGTAGGATATGGGCTTCCTGTTGGACTGTTGTCTGTTTGTGGGGAGGAAGGAAAGAATGTTCTTGGACTGAGTCCAGAATAACTCCCAGAAATATTTTTCTCCTTTCTGGTTCTAGACTGGATTTTTTAGATTTATAACCCAACCTAGATCTTCTAGAAGAGATCTGGTTTCTCTGAGGTATTCCTCCATCTGCTGGTGCGAATCCGCCACTAACAACAGGTCGTCCAGGTATGGAATTATGAGGACGTTTTTTGTTCTTAGAAAGGCCATTGCCTCTGCTATGATCTTGGTAAATATACGAGGTGCTGAAGAGAGGCCGAATGGTAGCAACAGAATTGGAAGTGACGTATTTTTCCTCTGTCCTTTATTGCGAACCTCAGGTATTTTTGATGTGCTGCATGGATGGGCACATGATAATATGCGCTTTTGAGATCTAGTGTGCACATCACTGAGTTTTCTCTTATTAGCGGTATGGCAGACTGAAGTGTTTCCATTTTGAAACGTTTGTAGGCCACCCATCTGTTTAGGGATTTTAGATTTATGATTGTCCTGTATTCTCCTCCTGGTTTCTTTATAGAGAACAGGCTGGAGTAATGGCCCTGAAACTGTTGAGATTGGGGCACCGGTATTATGGCTTTTAACTCTCTGAGCTCCTGTATATCCGCGACCAGCCTTTGGTGGACCGCTGGGGATTGGCTCTGAGTTAGGCAAAATCTTCGGGGGGGAGGCTGGGTGAATTCCACCCTGTATCCGAGCGCGACTGTGCTCAGGATCCATTGATTTTTTGTGATCTGTTTCCATCGATCTATGAAGTATTGGAGCCTCCCCCCAATTTGTCTGGCATCATTGTCTACCTGACCCAGTTCCCTGGTCCCAAAAGGAGCCTCTACCTCTGCCGCCCTTAGGGTAACTCCACCTTCCGGTTTTACCCTTGCCCTGTAGTCCTGTCTTGGGTGAGATCGGGTTTTATGAAAGGCTGGCATTCTTTTTTGTTTTTGCTCCGGGAAACCTTTCTTTTTATCGGACGCTTTGTCCAATAATTCATCTAATACCGGACCGAACACTTGCAGCCCTGAAAACGGTATTGAGCAGAGTTTATTTTTCGACTGTGTGTCCCCTACCCATGATCGTAACCACAGCGCACGTCGTGCTGCGTTGGATAATGCGTTATTTCTAGCCGCAAAGCGGACTGTCTCTGCAGACGTATCTGCTATAAACTCTGTTGCCATTTTAAGTAATGGTAAAGTTTTTATAATTTCCTCTCTGGGGGTTTTGTTGGAGATTTGTTTTTCCAATTCTTCCACCCAACGAGACATTGATCTCGCCACCGAAGTAGCTGCTATGTTGGTCTTCATGACTGATGCCGATGCCTCCCATGCTTTTTTAAGGAGGTCTTCCGCTCTCCTATCCATTGGCTCTTTAAGGCCTGAGGAGTCTTCAAATGGAATGGCGGTTTTTTTTCGATACTTTAGCTAGAGGTATGTCAATTTTAGGTATGGATTCCCAGATTTTAGTATCGTCTGGGTTAAACGGGAGGCGAAACTTAAATTCTTTCGGAATTACAAGCTTTTTGGCAACATCCTCCCATTCTTCCAATATCATGGCCGTGATATGTTTGTTCACCGGGAACATCCTGCTTCTTTTAGCCCTCAGGCCCCCAAACATCTCGTCCTGGACGGTTAGCGGCTCTGAGGATTCCTCTATTTTCATGGTGTCCCTAACCGCCTGCAATAGGGTATCCGTATTTTCTGAGGAAAATAAATATCTCTTCCTCTCTTCCGTGGGAAATTTTAAGGGGACTTCAGCCTCACTTGGCTCGGAGTCCGAGTAGTGCGACATTTCTCCCTCTTCTGAGCTAGGGTCCATGTCCCATCTAGGTCTCTTGGGTGAGGGAGGCTGAGGTGGCGTCAGCGAGGATACGCTCGCTTGAACCTCTTCTTTAATCATGGCGCGTATATTTGCTAATAAAGAGTCCTGCTCCTTTTGAAGCATTTTAGCCACACATGTGTCGCATAACGTTTTTACGTCTGTTGCGGGAATTTTGGCCGAGCATAACGGGCACTTGTTATATCTTTTCCTGGCTGCTGACGTGGTTTGCTTGGGAGTCTCCTTGTCCTAAAGGCAATGTAACATGAGAGTCCTGTAGCTATCTGAATTAGCCCAGCTGAACAGACCCCCTAATTACCCACTTACGTGGTCCATGGTTAGCTCTAAGGATTGGACGTCCGGGCGACTAGCACTCTCCATGTTCACTATGTCAGTGTGTGCTGTCAGGCGTCCGTCTTAAGAAGTCTGCCTTACCCGGCTTCAAGACATCTGATTCGTCCTCCTTCCGAGCTCAGCTGCTGGTAATCGGGCGCTTGTGTGTATACCCTCTGGAGCACACCTGGGAATCTGCGCCCTCAGTCGGCGTCTCCTCCGTCGGCGTCTCCCTGTACTATGGAGCTCAGAGCCTCTGGCTCCGCCCCCGGAAGTGGTCATCGGCGCATCTCATGTGACGCGGCGCGCCGGAAGTAACGGGGACGCCTGGGAGAGCGACCGTGCCGGTCCGACCGGAATCCAGCGGTCCCTGCTACTGGGATGCCGCTGCAGCAGCTGCGGAGCAGGAGCCCTTTGTCTGGGCCTGCTGCCGACGCCGGGAGCAAGCAGCTCGACCGGACCGCTGAGGGACCTCTCCCAGTATCAGCGGTCTGAGGCCCACGACGAGCCCCCTCCAGACTCCGGAGCCTCTTAGGAGAGGTCGGAGTTTTCTCTGCCCTGGGAGCAGTCCGCTCAACCCAGGTAAAAACTTCTGCACCGCTGTGCTTTTTCTTCTGCGTCTGTCCCTGATAGGGACAGGAAAACACTGAAGGGTGGAGGTGGGGAGGGGCTATTTAACCTCTTCTGTGTTCCTGTCCCTATCAAGGATATGAAGGACAACCTCCTGGCGGTGCTGTCAGGAGGGACGTCCTGGAAATCATGTTTTTCTTGAACGATACCGACTTCTTCCTGTACCACTGCTTGAAGGTGTCTTCCAGAATCGGGCAGTAGGTCTGGGAGTTGAGCTTCACTCCATCCTCCATCCCAAAAAGGTCCCACAAGTTCATCTTTGATGATACCAGCCCATACCAGTACCCCACCTCCACCTTGCTGGCGTCTGAGTTGGAGTGGAGCTCTCTGCCCTTTACTGATCCAGCCTCGGGCCCATCAAGAGTCACTCATTTCATCAGTCCATAAAACCTTAGAAAAATTAGTCTTAACACATTTCTTGGCCGAGTCTTGACGTTTTATCTTATGTTTCTTGTTCAAAGGTGGTCGTTTTTCAGCCTTCCTTACCATGGCCATGTCCCCGAGTATGGCACACCTTGTGCTTTTTGATACTCCAGTAACGTTGCAGCTCTGAAATATGGCAAAACTGGTGGCAAATGGCATCTTGGCAGCTTCACGCTTGATTTTCCTCAATTCATGAGCAGTTATTTTGCGCCTTTTTTTATCAACACGTTTCTTGGGACCCTGTTGGCTATTTGCCATGAAAAGCTTGATTGTTCGGTGATCACGCTTCAAAAGTTTGGCAATTTCAAGACTGCTGCATCCCTCTGCAAGACATCTCACAATTTTTGACTTTTCAGAGTCCTTCAAATCTCTCTTCTGACCCATTTTGCCAAAGGAAAGGAAGTTGCCTAATAATTAAGCACACCTTATATAGGGTGTTGATGTCATTAGACCACACCCCTCCTCATTAGAGATGCAAATCACCTGATTTACATAATTGGCAGTTGGCTTTCAAGCCTATACAGCTTGCAGTAGGACAACATGTATATAAAGGATGATGTGATCAAAATACTCATTTGCCTAATAATTCTGCACACAGTGTATATTGTGAACCTTAGAGCAGAGTCATCCTGCACAAAATATGGCCAGAACGAATCAGACAGATTCCATCATTGCAGCTAGGAATGTTTTACTCAAGCACTTCTGCGTTTCTCCTCACCCTGCTCTCCTTATCACATTTACCTTTGAGACATGTTGGAGATGACTATAAGCAGTTAGGACAACATGCATGCCATGACTGAAGGAAAGCATAATGTCTTAGTACAAGTGGACAGTTCTATTCTACAGTGGGAAACTACTCTTTGCATAGTCATTTTAACGGGACCTATCGTGTTAAGAAACGCTACATATGGGTGTCATTTGCTGGTGTAATTTAACTCTTGTGCAGCTGGCTTACTTCAGCAACAGCTACAGGGAGAAAAAGTTTTATTATTCCTGCAGCAGATCACTTCCAGGCCTCAGGGTGGTGCAGGGAGCACTAAGTGTCACCGCTCACTACAGTGTCCTGTAATCACTACCCAGCGCGAAGATTCACAGCCTGCTTAGTACTCAAAAGCTGCACTCATACACTGCTGAGCAGACTGTCAAAGTGCTGAGGAGTGACTACAGGACACTCACTGTGTAGTGAGCGGTGACACTAACAGCTCCCTGCCCTGATGGCTGGAAGGGAATTGCAGCAGGGAGAATAAAATTTTATTTTCTCCCCGTAGCTGCAACTCCAGAAATAGCTTTTGTAGGATTTCAACACCATTTACCTGCAGATTATCCTATATCTACAGTTGCGTAGTGTTTCTGGACGTGACAGGTTGTGTGGTGCTTTACAGAAGTGGAGCGGTTAGGAGAATTATTTTGATACTGAATAACATTGCTTCTTAAGTTTATTTTTTTAATCAACTTCTCTAATAATGAAAGCTAAAGTTTATTAATGTCTTGTTATAACATAAGTTACATATAACTACAGGTCATACTAAGAACTTACTTAGCCATATAATTCCAGCTGGGACCGCATGCAGGAGAGTTGTAAAAAACGAGACGCTTCCCTTCTTCAGAGACACAAGCAGCATAAGCCCCATCAATACACACAGCTCAGATCTGAAGACAATAATGGCTAAAGCCGATAACCAAATAAAAGGACCAGGCTTCTGCTTCATCCAGAACGTGACCGCAAGCAGGACTAGGAGAGAATGCAGAGGATACAATAGATATACAGCATATTGGGCACGGACATAGTATCAGCTAAGCTGACAGTACTGTTCATATGCACATTTACAAACATGCTTCTAAATCCTAAAACCCATACAACATGCATTCAACAATCAAAGAGTTAAATCCATGGCAGATTCTGCAGTGCGAAAGAGGTTGTACAAAATCCCTTTAAACTTGCTTTGTGCAGTTTTTCATTCCCAGTGCAGAATACAACTAATACACTGTGTGAATGTGACCGAATGAAGAGATTGACTAGCATCTCTATCACTCTGTGTAAGCCTGGTAAAGGGGGTCTTTCAGCACAACATGGCTGTTCATTTCAATCCCAGTACCTTGTAGAGGAATCACTCTAAAAAAATAAAAAAAACAACTCATACCTTTGGTATCCCAAGCCACTGGCTATTTGCCAGAAATTGCTCTAGATGCAAGTATGCTAATGAGGAGTTTGGTGCAGCCCGGGTGTGGCAGAGCAGTTTAGTACTCCTACCCGCAGTCTAGTTTTCCATCTATAAAGTCAGAGCTGTTAATGAAGGAAGAGGCGGCAAAGATTTGTGGAAAACAAATCGGTGGGGAAAAAAAGCCATGAACACGGGTGCAACCAGCGCCTCATTAACATTTGGGACCCGCTGACTTAATACTAATACAATGGGTACAACGCAAAAATCTCATTAAAGAGTGGCTAAGATACATGGCTTTTTGGGGAAAGTACAAAAAAAAACAAAAAAAAAACGAAGACCTATTCTACCAGAAGAAAGTTGTGTGTCCACTCTCAGGGCAATAGTCACTTTCCATGCCAAAAAGCAGCATCTTAGAAAGACCAATAGTGGAGAGGGTTAAACAAGATGCTCAGCTAGAACCAGACAGTTCTTATTAGAAGCAATTGAAAAATCTAATTTTAGACTGCCACATCCCTCCATGACTCTGGAATTGAAGAAACTGATGTCTCAGTTTAAAGCCCAATTTTCTATTTATTTATTTTTTGAGTACCCCTTATAGTCAATGGGTTGATGAGAACTACTTCCTGGTAAACCTGGTCATTTGGGTCCATTTCTGCATTGGCCCCTAAAAAGGTAATGCGGCTCTACTTTACTCAATTCTGCATCGGGAGGCAAGTGGGGCTGTCAACTTTTTAATGACCATTTCTTCTGCTGTCATAATCTAATCCTTGGCTCACGGAGTTACGTGTACTTTTGAGATGGTTCCTGTCTGTTGACACTAAGGTCTTGTGGGCTGTGTGTACTCCTACTGCAGCCAGTCCCAACACTTGTAAAACATCTGAATTATGTGATAAGGGCTATATTTTTATATTCCTGGAGAACCCCTTTAAAAGTTCATATTTGTATTAACTCCAAATGGATTAGAGAAAGTATAAACCCGGCAGTGATCATCTATCTATAGAGTCAATGTTATATCTGGCTGAAATCAAACAGGAACAGGTTTGTCTTTATTTTTTTGCAAAACAAAGGAATGGATTGAAAAAAAAACAAAAAACTCAATATTTCAATTGTTCCTTTAGTCTTCATTCACACATCAGTATTGCAGAAATTGTGTTCTCGGATTCAACACATGCACTAAACACTGAATGTGATTCCAGTTTACCAGACAAATCCTGAGAACGCCAAACAATGAATATATGACAGACAATTAAAGGGAATCTGTCACCCCAATTTTGCCATATCAACTAAAGATATGGCTGAATAGTGCATCCCATAACAAAGCTATCGGTATTTACCTTATATCATGATACCCCCGGTTTCATATCAAAATACCTTAGTAAAGTTCGTATTTGGCGGTGTCAATCAGGGTGGTCAGGTCAGGAGGGCGGCGTTTTCTATGTCCTCCCCAACTTGCTCCTCGGCATCGCTTGCGTAGGGCCGTCTGTGAATCCCACAGACTGTGTTCGGCTTCCCGCAATTGCGCATTTCAAATTCGGCCCCGCGCATGCGCAGTGTGCTTTGCCCAATAGTGGGCAAAGCATAAAATCATTACAGCGCATGCGCTACTCTTTCCTTGCCCCGGAAATGACTGCTTGCCTTGGACGACTTCCAGAGCAAGGAAAGAGTAGCGCATGCGCTATAATGATTTTATGCTTTGCCCACTGTTGGGCAAAGCACACTGCGCATGCGCGGGGCCGAATTTGAAATGCGCAATTGCGGGAAGCCGAACGCTGTCTGTGGGATTCACAGACGGCCCTACGCAAGCGATGCCGAGGAGCGGGGAGGACATAGAAAACGCCACCCTCCTGACCTGACCGCCCTGATTGACAGCGCCAAATACGAACTTTACTAAGGTATTTTGATATGAAAACGGGGGTATCATGATTTTTGGTAAATACCGATAGCTTTGTTATGGGACACACTATTCAGCCATATCTTTAGCTGATATGGCAAAATTGGGGTGACAGATTCCCTTTAATGAAAGTTAAGAAACCATCATCAGATGCAAAAATCACACCACACTTACCGATAGGGAGGGCCAGTATATTAGGAAGCGTGCGAGTGCAATAAAACATCATGTGGAACTGACTGGTAGTCATCAAGCAGAAATACGTAGATACATGAGTTCCAAATTGCTTCTTCACTTCCTTCTGCAGTTGCCATAGAGCAAATATGACGATTAGACCCAAAGAACCGCGTACTGCGGATATAAAAAAAAGAGAAAACTATACATACAGCACACTTTACATTGTCAGGGCCGTGCAGATATCACAGAAGTTTACCTAGCATGGACACAAGTGTCAGAAGCACTGGGCTACTCCAGCTCTTACTGAAGCAAAGTGGCCCAGCACATTGAGAAGCGCTGCTACTCCCCTCACACAAGGAGCAATCAGTGATCCACAACTACTAGTGTGGTTGCACCTCGCATTTGACGTACTTTGTGCAAAGATTTTTTGGCAGATTTACTAAAATGAATGACCCCCACATGCAAAACTGTTTGGGAGGGGCTTGAAAGTGGCTAACTAGAATAGAAATTTGAGCCATATTATTGGCATAATAATAGCCACAAATAAATGGCCTAAAACAAGTCAAATAAGACATCCTCACAAAAGAAAGCAGTCGGTGAAATGATCGTTCGGCCAACAGCCATCTCCCCTGGATCCCCAATACACAGGGATGGTTAGCTCGGGAAGGCTCCCCTGGGTTATCCATGACAGAGCCACATACACTTACCTCCGAAGAACAAACAGGATCTGCACTGGAAAAGTGACACGTCAACTCCTTCCGTCCCCAATATCATCTGTTGGCAAAGTCATGAGGCCCCATACACAGTCGGCTAATAGCAACGAGTTCGGCCATCCTTAGTGTATTGTTTGTGGGGGCCTCAAGATTGGCATAAGTATAAGAAAAGTATCAAGTTCAATGAAGATGCAAAACAGAGCACGGCCCCTGCGATAAATCCAACATGTCCTGACCACATTTATGGTATCCAAGGATGCATTTACACCACACGATTTTATGGAGATGTGCTGTGGAGACCAAATAACTGTTGTGCAGCACAAAAGAACGTTTCACCCATGGAAAAGCGTTTGCTGCCTCACTGGGTGATCAGCAGCCTGTTTACACTGAAAGATCATCGTGAGAGGGCAGCGCACGGGCGCCCTCCATCTGTTCTCTGGGGCACATTATATAATGCTGTATTACTGTGCTTTCCATTCATACCTATGAGCGCACCTTGGCCACGTCCAAGGCCATGTTTGATATCGGGGGCCCCTATATGTGATATTACTTTAATTCCCATTGATACCCATGAGCGCACCGTGGTCATGTCCAGGGGCCTATCTGATCTCTGGGGCCCCTATATGTGACATTACTGTAATTCCCACTCATATCTACAAGCTACGCGTACACCTTGGCCATGTCCAGGGCTCTGTCTGATCTCGGGGCCCCTATATGTGACATTACTGTAATTCCCATTGATACCCATGAGCGCACCGTGGCAACGTCCAGGGCCCTGTCTGATCTCTGGGCCCCCTATATGTGACATTACTGTAATTCCCACTCATATCCTACGAGCTGCGCGTACACCTTGGCCACTCCAGGGCCTGTCTGATCTCGGGGGCCCCTATATGTGACATTACTGTAATTCCCATTGATACCTACGAGCTGGCGTACACCTTGGCACGTCCAGGGCCCTGTCTGATCTCGGGGCCCCTATATGTGACATACTGTAATTCCCATATACCTACGAGCTGCGCGTACACCTTGGCCACTCCAGGGCCTGTCTGATCTCGGGGGCCCCTATATGTGACATTACTGTAATTCCCATGATACCTACGAGCTGCGCGTACACCTTGGCCACGTCCAGGGCCCTGTCTGATCTCGGGGCCCCTATATGTGACATTACTGTAATTCCCATTCATACCTACGACCTGCGCGTACACCTTGGCCACGTCCAGGGCCTGTCTGATCTCGGGGGCCCCTATATGTGACATTACTGTAATTCCCACTCATACCTATGACTGCACGTACACCTTGGCACGTCCAGGGCCCTGTCTGATCTCGGGGGCCCCTATATGTGACATTACTGTAATTCCCATTCATACCTATGACCTGCACGTACACCTTGGCTACGTCCAGGGCCCTGTCTGATCTCGGGGCCCCTATATGTGACATTACTGTAATTCCCATTCATACCTATGATGCGCGAACCTTGGCCACGTCCAGGGCCCTGTCTGATCTCTGGGGCCCCTATATTGTGACATTACTGTAACTTCCCATCATACCTACGAGCTGCGCGTACACCTTGGCCACAGTCCAGGGCCCTGTCTGATCTCGGGGCCCCTATATGTGACATTACTGTAATTCCCATTCATACCTACGAGCTGCGCGTACCTTGGCCACGTCCAGGGCCCTGTCTGATCTCGGGGGCCCCTATATGTGACATTACTGTAATTCCCATTGATACCTACGAGCTGCGCGTACACCTTGGCCACGTCCAGGGCCCTGTCTGATCTCGGGGGCCCCTATATGTGACATTACTGTAATTCCCATTATACCTACGAGCTGCGCGTACACCTTGGCACGTCCAGGGCTCTGTCTGATCTCGGGGGCCCCTATATGTACATTACTGTAATTCCTCATTGATACCTACGAGCTGCGCGTACACCTTGGCCACGTCCAGGGCCCTGTCTGATCTCGGGGCCCTATATGTGACATTACTGTAATTCCCATTCATACCTATGACCTGCGCGTACACCTTGGCTACGTCCAGGGCTCTGTCTGATCTCGGGGGCCCCTATATGTGACATTACTGTAATTCCCACTCATACCTATGAGCAGCACTGTGGCCACGTCCAGGGCCCTGTCTGATCTCTGGGGCCCTATATGTGACATTACTGTAATTCCCATTCATACCTATGACCTGCACGTACACCTTGGCTACGTCCAGGGCCCTGTCTGATCTCGGGGGCCCCTATATGTACATTACTGTAATTCCCATTATACCTATGAGTGCGCGTACACCTTGGCACGTCCAGGGCCCTGTCTGATCTCGGGGCCCTATATGTGACATTACTGTAATTCCCATTCATACCTAGACTGCGCGTCACCTTGGCCACGTCCAGGGCTCTGTCTGATCTCGGGGCCCTATATGTGACATTACTGTAATTCCCACTCATACCTACGAGCTGCGCGTACACCTTGGCCGATCCAGGGCCCTGTCTGATCTCGGGGGCCCCTATATGTGACATTACTGTAATTCCCATTCATACCTACGAGCTGCGCGTACCCTTGGCCACATCCAGGGCCCTGTCTGATCTCGGGGCCCTATATGTGACATTACTGTAATTCCCATTCATACCTACGAGCTGCGCGTACACCTTGGCCACGTCCAGGGCCTGTCTGATCTCGGGGCCCCTATATGTGACATTACTGTAATTCCCATTCATACCTATGAGCGCACTGTGGCCACATCCAGGGCCCTGTCTGATCTCTGGGGGCCCCTATATGTCGACATTACTGTAATTCCCATTGATACCTACGAGCGCACGTGGCCACGTCCAGGGCCTGTCTGATCTCGGGGGCCCCTATATGTGACATTACTGTAATTCCCATCATACTACTATGAGCGTACACCTTGGCCACGTCCAGGGCCTGTCTGATCTCTGGGGGCCCCTATATGTGACATTACTGTAATTCCCATCATACCTACGAGCTGCGCGTACACCTTGGCCACGTCCAGGGCCCTGTCTGATCTCGGGGCCCTATATGTGACATTACTGTAACTCCCATTCATACCTACGAGCTGCGTGTACACCTTGGCCACATCCAGGGCCCTGTCTGATCTCTGGGGCCCCTATATGTGACATTACTGTAATTCCCACTCATACCTACGAGCTGCGCGTACACCTTGGCCACTCCAGGGCTCTGTCTGATCTCTGGGGCCCCTATATGTGACATTACTGTAATCCCATTCATACCTACGAGCTGCGCGTACACCTTGGCCACATCCAGGGCCCTGTCTGATCTCTGGGGCCCCTATATGTGACATTACTGTAATTCCCATTATACCTACTGACTGCGCGTACACTTGGCCACGTCCAGGGCTCTGTCTGATCTCGGGGGCCCCTATATGTCACATTACTGTACCTTCCCATTGATACCTACGAGATGCGCGTACCTTGGCCACGTCCAGGGCCCTGTCTGATCTCGGGGGCCCTATATGTGACATTACTGTAATTCCCATTCATACCTATGACCTGCGCGTACACCTTGGCTACGTCCAGGGCTCTGTCTGATCTCGGGGGCCCCTATATGTGACATTACTGTAATTCCCACTCATACCTATGACGAGCACTGTGGCCACGTCCAGGGCCCTGTCTGATCTCTGGGGCCCTATATGTGACATTACTGTAATTCCCATTCATACCTATGACCTGCCGTACACCTTGGCTACGTCCAGGGCCCTGTCTGATCTCGGGGGCCGCTATATGTGACATTACTGTAATTCCCATTATACCTATGAGCTGCGCGTACACCTTGGCTCACGTCCAGGGCCTGTCTGATCTCGGGGCCCCTATATGTGACATTACTGTAATTCCCATTCATACCTAGACTGCGCGTACACCTTGGCTACGTCCAGGGCCTGTCTGATCTCGGGGGCCCTATATGTGACATTACTGTAATCCCATCATACCTACGAGTGCGCGTACACCTTGGCCGTCCAGGGCCCTGTCTGATCTCGGGGGCCCCTATATGTGACATTACTGTAATTCCCATTCATACCTACGAGCTGCGTACACCTTGGCCACTCCAGGGCCCTGTCTGATCTCGGGGGCCCTATATGTGACATTACTGTAATTCCCACTCATACCTACGAGCTGCGCGTACACCTTGGCCCGTCCAGGGCCCTGTCTGATCTCGGGGGCCCCTATATGTGACATTACTGTAATTCCCATTCATACCTATGAGCGCACTGTGGCCACTCCAGGGCCCTGTCTGATCTCGGGGGCCCTATATGTCACATTACTGTAATTCCCATTGATACCTATGATGCGCACTGTGGCCACGTCCAGGGCCTGTCTGATCTCGGGGCCCCTATATGTGACATTACTGTAATTCCCATCATACCTATGAGCGCACTGTGGCCACGTCCAGGGCCCTGTCTGATCTCGGGGGCCCCTATATGTGACATTACTGTAATTCCCATTCATACCTACGAGATGCAGTACACCTTGGCCACATCCAGGGCCCTGTCTGATCTCTGGGGTCCCTATATGTGACATTATTGTAATTCCCACTCATACCTACGAGCTGCGCGTACTCCTTGGCCACATCCAGGGCCCTGTCTGATCTCTGGGGCCCCTATATGTGACATTACTGTAATTCCCATTCATACCTACGAGCTGCGCGTACACCTTGGCCACATCCAGGGCCCTGTCTGATCTCTGGGGCCCCTATATGTGACATTACTGTAATTCCCATTCATACCTACGAGCTGCGCGTACACCTTGGCCACATCCAGGGCCCTGTCTGATCTCTGGGGCCCCTATATGTGACATTACTGTAATTCCCATTCATACCTACGAGATGCGCGTACACCTTGGCCACATCCAGGGCCCTGTCTGATCTCGGGGCCCTATATGTGACATTACTGTAATTCCCATTCATACCTACGAGCTGCGCGTACACCTTGGCCACATCCAGGGCCCTGTCTGATCTCTGGGGCCCCTATATGTGACATTACTGTAATTCCCATTCATACCTACGAGCTGCGCGTACACCTTGGCCACATCCAGGGCCCTGTCTGATCTCTGGGGCCCCTATATGTGACATTACTGTAACTCCCATTCATACCTACGAGCTGCGCGTACACCTTGGCCACATCCAGGGCCCTGTCTGATCTCTGGGGCCCTATATGTGACATTTACTGTAATCCCACTCATACCTACGAGCTGCGCGTACTCCTTGGCCACATCCAGGGCCCTGTCTGATCTCGGGGGCCCCTATATGTGACATTACTGTAACTCCCATTCATACCTACGAGCTGCGCGTACACCTTGGCCACATCCAGGGCCCTGTCTGATCTCGGGGGCCCCTATATGTGACATTACTGTAACTCCCACTCATACCTACGAGCTGCGCGTACACCTTGGCCACATCCAGGGCCCTGTCTGATCTCGGGGGCCCCTATATGTGACATTACTGTAATTCCCATTCATACCTACGAGCTGCGCGTACACCTTGGCCACATCCAGGGCCCTGTCTGATCTCTGGGGCCCCTATATGTGACATTACTGTAACTCCCACTCATACCTACGAGCTGCGCGTACACCTTGGCCACATCCAGGGCCCTGTCTGATCTCTGGGGCCCCTATATGTGACATTACTGTAACTCCCACTCATACCTACGAGCTGCGCGTACTCCTTGGCCACATCCAGGGCCCTGTCTGATCTCGGGGGCCCCTATATGTGACATTACTGTAATTCCCATTCATACCTACGAGCTGCGCGTACTCCTTGGCCACATCCAGGGCCCTGTCTGATCTCTGGGGCCCTATATGTGACATTACTGTAATTCCCATTCATACCTACGAGCTGCGCGTACTCCTTGGCCACATCCAGGGCCCTGTCTGATCTCGGGGGCCCCTATATGTGACATTACTGTAATTCCCATTCATACCTACGAGCTGCGCGTACACCTTGGCCACATCCAGGGCCCTGTCTGATCTCTGGGGCCCCTATATGTGACATTACTGTAACTCCCACTCATATCTACGAGCTGCGCGTACACCTTGGCCACATCCAGGGCCCTGTCTGATCTCGGGGGCCCCTATATGTGACATTACTGTAATTCCCATTCATACCTACGAGCTGCGCGTACTCCTTGGCCACATCCAGGGCCCTGTCTGATCTCGGGGCCCCTATATGTGACATTACTGTAATTCCCATTCATACCTACGAGCTGCGCGTACACCTTGGCCACATCCAGGGCCCTGTCTGATCTCGGGGGCCCCTATATGTGACATTACTGTAATTCCCATTCATACCTACGAGCTGCGCGTACACCTTGGCCACATCCAGGGCCCTGTCTGATCTCTGGGGCCCCTATATGTGACATTACTGTAACTCCCACTCATACCTACGAGCTGCGCGTACTCCTTGGCCACGTCCAGGGCCCTGTCTGATCTCGGGGGCCCCTATATGTGACATTACTGTAATTCCCATTCATACCTACGAGCTGCGCGTACACCTTGGCCACATCCAGGGCCCTGTCTGATCTCTGGGGCCCCTATATGTGACATTACTGTAACTCCCACTCATACCTACGAGCTGCGCGTACTCCTTGGCCACGTCCAGCACGGAGAGCAGGTACACGCCAGGGGCAGACACGGCACCGAGGAGGAGCGGCCCGAGGAAGGTCCTGGGCACCACACCGGGGAAGAGATGATGGTCATACTGGAAACAGAGACAAGGGTTACACGGGTCCGGCGGCCATGGCGGCCCCAGCGGCGCTTACCTGCGCCAGCTCCAGCCTGTGGTACAGCACGTCATGGCAGGCCTGCAGGGAGAAGCTCTCCTCCACCTTGGTGTACGGGCAGGCGATGAGGTGCACGGCGGCCACGGACACTAAGAGCAGCAGCAGGAGAGCCGGTCTCCCGGAGCGCTCCTGCGCCGCCATATTGGAGCACAGGTCACGCCCCTTAATAGCACTGCCTTATGTGACAGCGTCCCCTGCTGGAGAAGAGTGGGTGCTGCGCCCCCGTCCATGACACGCACGGTACAGGCATGTATGTGAGCGCACCACCGCCCTCTCCACAACCCCCGGACGAGCGCCCGTGATGTGACAGCTCAGTGTCGGCTTTATTCCCTGACAGAAGATGTTATTCCGCGCAGGCTCGCATAGCATGCTGGGACTGCAAGCCCGCACTGAACACCGGCAGCGTCAGTACGCGTGGACTGCTGATTGGCCCCAGCGTGGCGAAAGGCAATTGGTCCACATCCTGCCTGACTAAAGGGATCGACCAATCAGAAGCGCGGACAGGACGCGGAAGTGCGAGGCTGGGATGCCGCTTGCAATGAATGTGATGCGGTGGGATCCGGCGCTGGTGGCGGCGCTCAGCCCTCGTCTGTGCATGTGTCCCGCTAGTGACCCGCTGCTCTGCCGCCATGCTCTTCACAGCTGCTGTGTCGTTACTGCTGGTGCTGTGCTGCTCCGCTGCAGAGAAGAGCCCGTGTGACTCCTGCAAGAAGATAGTGGACAGGTTCCACGAGGTAAACAATACATCACTGCTGCGCCTCACATGTATGGCGGAGTCTGCCAGGCTCCATCACTGGTGTCATAGCTGTCACTAATGCTGCACCTGACCCCGGTGACTGTCTGCAGAGGTGATATCAGCATGTGCTGCACCTGACCTCAGTGACTGTCTGCAGAGGTGATGTCAGTATGTGCTGCACCTGACCTCAGTGACTGTCTGCAGAGGTGATGTCAGTATGTGCTGCACCTGACCCCGGTGACTGTCTGCAGAGGTGATATCAGCATGTGCTGCACCTGACCTCAGTGACTGTCTGCAGAGGTGATGTCAGTATGTGCTGCACCTGACCCCGGTGACTGTCTGCAGAGGTGATATCAGCATGTGCTGCACCTGACCTCAGTGACTGTCTGAAGAGGTGATGTCAGTATGTGCTGCACCTGACCCCGGTGACTGTCTGCAGAGGTGATATCAGCATGTGCTGCACCTGACCTCAGTGACTGTCTGAAGAGGTGATGTCAGTATGTGCTGAACCTGACCCCGGTGACTGTCTGCAGAGGTGATATCAGCATGTGCTGCACCTGACCTCAGTGACTGTCTGCAGAGGTGATGTCAGTATGTGCTGCACCTGACTCCGGTGACTGTCTGCAGAGGTGATATCAGCATGTGCTGCACCTGACCTCAGTGACTGTCTACAGAGGTGATGTCAGTATGTGCTGCACTCTGACTTCAAGGTGACTGTGCTGCTCAGTGAGAGTGATGTCAGTATGTGCTGCACCTGACCTCAGTGACTGTCTGCAGAGGTGATGTCAGTATGTGCTGCACCTGACCCGGTGACTGTCTGCAGAGGTGATTCAGCATGTGCTGCACCTGACCGGTGACTGTCTGCAGAGGTGATGTCAGTATGTGCTGCACCTGACCCCGGTGACTGTCTGCAGAGGTGATGTCAGCATGTGCTGCACCTGACTCCGGTGACTGTCTGCAGAGGTGATGTCAGCATGTGCTGCACCTGACTCGGTGACTGTCTGCAGAGGTGATGTCAGTATGTGCTGCACCTGACCTCGGTGACTGTCTGCAGAGGTGATGTCAGTATGTGCTGCACCTGACCTCAGTGTTTGTCTGCAGAGGTGATGTCAGCATGTGCTGCACCTGACCTCGGTGACTGTCTGCAGAGGTGATGTCAGCATGTGCTGCACCTGACCTCGGTGACTGGCTGCAGAGGTGATGTCAGTATGTGCTGCACCTGACCTCAGTGTTTGTCTGCAGAGGTGTGTCAGTTTGTGCTGCACCTGACCTCGGTGACTGTCTGCAGAGGTGATGTCAGTATGTGGTGCACCTGACCTCGGTGACTGTCTGCAGAGGTGATGTCAGTATGTGCTGCACCTGACCTCGGTGACTGTCTGCAGAGGTGATGTCAGTATGTGCTGCACTGCCCTCGGTGACTGTCTGCAGAGGTGATGTCAGTATGTGCTGCACCTGACCTCGGTGACTGATGCAGAGGTGATGTCAGTATGTTCTGCACCTGACCTCGGTGACTGTCTGCAGAGGTGATGTCAGTATGTGCTGCACCTGACCTCGGTGACTGTCTGCAGAGGTGATGTCAGTATGTGCTGCACCTGACCCGGTGACTGTCTGCAGAGGTGATGTCAGTATGTGCTGCACCTGACCTCAGTGACTGTCTACAGAGGTGATGTCAGTATGTTCTGCACCTGACCTCAGTGACTGTCTGCAGAGGTGATGTCAGTATGCTCTGCACCTGACCTCAGTGACTGACTGCAGAGGTGCTGTCAGTATGTGCTGCACCTGACCTCTGTGACTGTCTGCAGAGGTGCTGTCAGTATGTGCTTCTCCTGACCTCTGTGACTGTCTGCAGAGGTGATGTCAGTTTGTGCTGCACCTGACCTCGGTGACTGACTGCAGAGGTGATGTCAGTATGTGCTGCACCCAGGGTGGATAAAAATCAATGATTTTTTTTTAAAAAAATAAAAAAAATCGGATTTTTTTTGATTTAAATCAAATTTTTTTGATTAAAATCGGATTTTTTTTGATTTAAATCGGATTTTTTGATTTAAATCAAATTTTTTTGATTTAAATCGGATTTTTTTCAAATAACTGCTTTTTGAGGGAAATATTTTACCATCCAAAGGTTCTTCCATCATGAGATAAAGCTGAGTTGTTTAACTCAGTAGAATAAAGGCTGTATATGTGTAACATTCACAATGCCATGCTCTTCCAGAGGTTTCTGTAGGATTAGTGGGCAGTTTGTCTCCTATATTATCACAGACGCTCGCTTTACTTACGCAGTTCTCAAAACTGAATTTGACTCCGCAGAGGTCCCAGCCTCTTCTTCACGGCAAAAATGTTACAACATGAACAGAGTTGAGAAAAAGACCTTAATCCTATTGTTCTACAAACCTATATGAATACAGAATCAACCCCTTCAGTGCCAAGTCCAAGAAGTTAGACAATATGTTTCTGATTGTTTGGAGTGGAATAGATCTGCACAACACAAGAAGAATGTGAATCTAAGTGTGAGGAGGAGGAAGGGCAAGCAGACAAGAAAATGAAAGTGAAACTTTGAGCACAATACTGCAGCATAGCCACAGACAGACAAGTCTGGATCTTTGTGTGTACGATCTGAGGTTTATTACATTCTTTCCTTATAATGGCAGCAGGCCGTAAAAGAGACCCAGTTTGGGAATATTTTAATGAAGCTCCTTCGCCTATCGGTAAGGCAGGCATGCGTGCAAAATGCAAACGATGCAACAAAGAGATGCAAGGCCTGGTGGCGCGAATGGGGCAACATCATGAGAAGTGCGGTGATGAAGATGACCAAAGAAACACTTCTGAACAGGCAGGATCTTCAGGTTGGTAAACATTTTTATTGAATCCTATTTCTAAAGATTGAACTGTCATGTGTGAGAAAAATTATATTTCTTATTATTACTGCATGTTACTGTCATTTGGTACAGTTATGAAGAAAAACAAATATTCCTTTTGGGGCAGTGCTGTGTTGTGTACAATAAGCAGAAATTGTATAAACAATAAAATAACAGCATTGACTTTTTTTGTTTAGGGGAATTCATGGATTCTGGAAACTATCCACCTCCAAGATCACCATCATCCTGTTCTACAGTTTCAGAGTTATCCATCCAGGATAGTGCTTCATTAGCAGCAGCATCATCATCAGACACCCACAGCCACATATCACCATCACCCAAAAGGAAGAAAAAACCTTTACCTCTTGGAACCACCATAGATAGGTTTGTGATAAGAGCTAGCAGATTGGAAAAAGAGTTGATTGATGAAAAAATTGCCCAGTTTATTTATGCAACGAACTCTTCTTTCCGTCTGACTGAGAACCCACATTTCATTAATATGGTTCAGTCACTGAGACCAGGATACAGTCCACCCCAGGGTGGATTTGATTTAAATCAAACTGATTTAAATCACGATTTAAATCACTAGTCAGTAAGGCTTGATTTAAATCAGTGATTTAAATCAAAGTTTCTACCTAACCAGGAACTGAGCCTACATGTTTGAAAGCAGATGATGCCTCTACCAGCTGCGATTGGAGCATGCCTGCCTTACCGATAGGCGAAGGAGCTTCATTAAAATATTCCCAAACTGGGTCTCTTTTACGGCCTGCTGCCATTATAAGGAAAGAATGTAATAAACCTCAAATCGTACACACAAAGATCTAGACTTGTCTGTCTGTGGCTATGCTGCAGTATTGTGCTCAAAGTTTCACTTTCATTTTCTTGTCTGCTTGCCCTTCCTCCTCCTCACACTTAGATTCACATTCTTCTTGTGTTGTGCAGATCTATTCCACTCCAAACAATCAGAAACATATTGTCTAACTTCTTGGACTTGGCACTGAAGGGGTTGATTCTGTATTCATAGGTTTGTAGAACAATAGGATAAAGGTCTTTTTCTCAACTCTGTTCATGTTGTAACATTTTTGCCGTGAAGAAGAGGCTGGGACCTCTGCGGAGTCAAATTCAGTTTTGAGAACTGCGTAAGTAAAGCGAGCGTCTGTGATAATATAGGAGAGAAACTGCCCACTAATACTACAGAAACCTCTGGAAGAGCATGGCATTGTGAATGTTACACATATACAGCCTTTATTCTACTGAGTTAAACAACTCAGCTTTATCTCATGATGGAAGAACCTTTGGATGGTAAAATATTTTCCTCAAAAAGCAGTTTATTGAAAAAAATCCAATTTAAATCAAAAAAATCCGATTTTTTTTATTTTTTATTTTTTTTATTTTATTTTTTTAAAAAAATCATTGATTTTTATCCACCCTGGTCCACTCAGCAGAGCTGATGTTGCAGGGAAACTGCTGGATCAAGTGTATGACAGAGAAATGGAGCAATGTGCAACAGCTCTGGAGGGTAAAATTGTTAACCTAAGTATTGATGGGTGGAGTAATGTCCACAATGATCCTATTGTATGTGCTTGTATAACAACAGAAGAAGGTAAAGTCTTCCTTGCACAAACAACTGATACGTCAGGAAATGCACACACAGCAGAATACTTACAAGAAGTGGCAGTAAAAGCTATAACAACATGTGAACAAAAATTCAAATGTCTAGTACGCAGTTTGGTCACTGACAATGCTGCAAACGTATCCAAGATGAGAAGAAATTTAGAAGAGCAGGGAGGGAATACAAAGCTAATAACATATGGTTGCAGTGCTCATTTGCTGCACCTCTTAGCCAAAGACTTAAGTGTTCCAGAAATAAAGGCTAATGTTGTTGAAATTGCTAAATACTTCCGTAATAATCATTTTGCTGCAGCAGCTCTGAAAAGGATGGGTGGAACCAAGCTAACGCTCCCACAAGATGTTAGATGGAACTCTGTGGTGGACTGTTTTGAGCAGTATATCAAAAACTGGCCTATTCTGATGATACTTTGTGAAGAAAATCGAGATAAAATAGATGGCACTGTCACGGCCAAAATCCTCAACATTGGGCTTAAGAGAAATGTTGAACATATGCTGAGCTTCCTGAAACCCATCTCTCAAGCTTTAAACAAAATACAGAAAAATAGCTGTTTTATTGCGGATGCTGTTGAAATTTGGAAGGAACTGAGTGAACACTTAAAAACAGAACTACACATGGACAGAATTAAATTACAAGCAGTAAACAAACGAATGGGACAAGCACTGGCTCCAGCTCATTTTTTGGCAAATATTGTCAATATCCAATATCAGGTCAAAACCTAAGTGCTGAGGAAGAGGAGTTAGCTATGACATGGGTATCCAGCAATCATCCATCTTTAATGCCAACTATAATAAACTTCAGAGTTAAGGGGGAACCATTCAAGAAATATATGTTTGCTGAAGATATTTTAAGGAAGGTCACACCAGTAAACTGGTGGAAGTCACTTAAGCGCTTGGATTTAGAGACTGTTCAAGTAATGATTTCACTTTTAACAGCAGTAGCTTCTTCTGCAGGCGTTGAAAGAATATTCTCTTCCTTTGGACTCATTCATTCTAAATTGAGAAATCTGTTGGGACCCAATAAAGCAGGAAAGCTTGTTTTTCTTTTCCAGATTATGAATAGGAACAAAGAAGAAGATGATGATGAAGATGACGACGAGTGAGCTACAGAGGACAGCAGGGACAGTAGTATTTAAGTTTTTCATGTGTCGGCTGGGCTGACAGTCTAAGTTTCTTAAAATATATATATATTTTGTTTAGCCAAATTAGTTAACAAACATGGATGTTTGTTTTAAGCAAATAACTTATGCTGTAATGTTGTTATTGTTTCAGTTGAATAAATCTATTTAAATTGTTATTAAGGTCAGGATTATTTTTCTCCTTCCTAAGTACAACAGAACAGTGGTGTCCAAATATGAATGATTAACCCATTAAACTGGGGAGAAAAAAGTAATATAAAAAGTGATTCTAAAAATCTTCATCTACTTGCATGTTAAAGTAGCAAGAACTAGTTTAGGTAGAAATTTTGATTTAAATCACTGATTTAAATCAAGCCTTACTGACTAGTGATTTAAATCGTGATTTAAATCAGTTTGATTTAAATCAAATCCACCCTGGCTGCACCTGACCTCAGTGTTTGTCTGCAGAGGTGATGTCAGCATGTGCTGCACCTGACCTCAGTGACTGTCTGCAGAGGTGATGTCAGTATGTGCTGCACCTGACCTCAGTGACTGTCTGCAGAGGTGATGTCAGTATGTGCTGCACCTGACCTCGGTGACTGACTGCAGAGGTGATGTCAGTATGTGGTGCACCTGACCTCGGTGACTGTCTGAAGAGGTGATGTCAGTATGTGCTGCACCTGACCTCGGTGACTGTCTGCAGAGGTGATGTCAGTATGTGCTGCACCTGCCCTCGGTGACTGTCTGCAGAGGTGATGTCAGTATGTTCTGCACCTGACCTCAGTGACTGTCTGCAGAGGTGATGTCAGTATGTGCTGCATCTGACCTCGGTGACTGTCTGCAGAGGTGATGTCAGTATGTGCTGCACCTGACCTCAGTGACTGTCTGCAGAGGTGATGTCAGTATGTGCTGCACCTGACCCCAGTGACTGTCTGCAGAGGTGATGTCAGTATGTGCTGCACCTGAACTCAGTGACTGTCTACAGAGGTGATGTCAGTATGTTCTGCACCTGACCTCAGTGACTGTCTGCAGAGGTGATGTCAGTATGTTCTGCACCTGACCTCAGTGACTGTCTACAGAGGTGCTGTCAGTATGTGCTGCACCTGACCTCTGTGACTGTCTGCAGAGGTGCTGTCAGTATGTGCTTCTCCTGACCTCTGTGACTGTCTGCAGAGGTGATATCAGTATGTGCTGCACCTGACCTCAGTGACTGTCTGCAGAGGTGATGTCAGTATGTGCTGCACCTGACTTCAGTGACTGTCTGCAGAGGTGATGTCAGTTTGTGCTGCACCTGACCTCTGTGACTGTCTGCAGAGGTGATGTCAGTATGTGCTGCACCTGACCTCGGTGACTGTCTGCAGAGGTGATGTCAGTATGTGCTGCACCTGACCTCGGTGACTGTCTGCAGAGGTGATGTCAGTATGTGCTGCACCTGACCTCGGTGACTGTCTGCAGAGGTGATGTCAGTATGTGCTGCATCTGACCTCGGTGACTGTCTGCAGAGGTGATGTCAGTATGTTCTGCACCTGACCTCAGTGACTGTCTGCAGAGGTGATGTCAGTATGTTCTGCACCTGACCTCAGTGACTGTCTACAGAGGTGCTGTCAGTATGTGCTGCACGTGACCTCTGTGACTGTCTGCAGAGGTGATGTCAGTATGTGCTGCATCTGACTTCGGTGACTGTCTGCAGAGGTGATGTCAGTATGTGCTGCACCTGACCTCAGTGACTGTCTGCAGAGGTGATGTCAGTATGTGCTGCACCTGACCCCAGTGACTGTCTGCAGAGGTGATGTCAGTATGTGCTGCACCTGAACTCAGTGACTGTCTACAGAGGTGATGTCAGTATGTTCTGCACCTGACCTCAGTGACTGTCTACAGAGGTGATGTCAGTATGTTCTGCACCTGACCTCAGTGACTGTCTGCAGAGGTGATGTCAGTATGTTCTGCACCTGACCTCAGTGACTGTCTACAGAGGTGCTGTCAGTATGTGCTGCACCTGTCTGCAGAGGTGATGTCAGTATGTGCTGCATCTGACCTCGGTGACTGTCTGCAGAGGTGATGTCAGTATGTGCTGCACCTGACCTCAGTGTTTGTCTGCAGAGGTGCTGTCAGTATGTGCTGCACCTGACCCCGGTGACTGACTGCAGAGGTGATGTCAGTATGTGCTACACCTGACCTCGGTGACTGACTGCAGAGGTGATTTGCACTCCTGAAGATTGGGCCCATGACGTGTGGCTTGCGGCTGCTTGGTGCGTTAGCACGAGGTGTAACAAACGTCTGTGTAGAGCAGAGCAGCAGATGGTGACGTTTGTCGGTAGCCGGCACAGAGGAGCTGATCTGGCTGCAGGTATACTGGTTGGGGGAGGGGGAATAGATGTAGTAATCTGCGGATATGATGAGAATTCCCGTTAGAGGAGGCGCTGGCAGCGGAATGTGACAGTGTGGGGCAGTGCTTACAGAATACCGGTCATTGGGTGAAAAGTAGCCAGTACTTGTGTTATTTCTGCTGCTGCCCTGAGGATTCTGGTTTCAGAGATGGGGGGCTTCATTTTTATGGCCCTCACCAGAGGGACATGCCTGTCAGGATCTTTGGGGTCTACATTATTACCCTGGGGGCAACACACCCTTTGAAGAAACCATAAACTTAACATTAAATAAACAGGTCCTGATATCTGGGACTGTATGGCGGATTTACAACAAACAAAACGGCACGCCAGGGAAGCAGCGGAAATAAAATAAGGGCCAAGGCTGACGTGGTGACAGGTCCTTTGCAGTGTGAGAATACCAAATGGGGTAAGGTGTCTGGGCTAAACCTACAGGTGTGCAGTGCCTCTGTGTGACTGCAGACTTGTGATCTCACATCGTGTGCACTGCGTAGTGTGAGGAATTGCCGGCTCCAGCAGTCATGTGACCACGTATGCGATTTGCATGCTTCCAACAGCCTCCCTCAGTACACTTGCATTGTGCGAGGTCGGATACAGTCTAATCTGCATGTGACCGTGTGTATGCAAATCTCATGCTTGATAGAGGGACTGCAGAGCGGACAACCCCTGTAACAGGTAAGTACGTTGCCTCGGTGTGATTTGTCATTAATGGTGGCTCTGGGTGTCACGACTGTGAGGCGAGGTGGGAGCCGGATGTCACTACTCGGGGGTGATGAGGAGGATGGATGTGGCTCTCAGGATAGGAAAGGCTAGGGACCACTTCTCTGAAGAACGGAGCTAGGAAAGCGGCCCCTCTGAGGACTGCAGGGAGGCTGGTAACCTTAGCAATGCGCTGTAAACTGTAACATTTAGAAATCCCTCTGTTCTTGAGAATGAAGAGATTTTTTAAGTAGAGATACATTGCCAAGTTGTTTTTACAAGCTTTTTTTCAATTTTAACCATTTAAGAACTTGACTCTTTAATGAACCCCCGTTATGTTGTGTAGCTCAGGGTAATAATATGATGGCTGAGTGTGCAGATAAAATAAAGGAATGATATTGTCGTATGAGTGTTGATCTAAGAAGTTGCCTGCTTTACTTTAAAGGATACCTCCAATAACGTTCCAACCATTTCTGCCCGAAGAGTAGAGCATAACAACCATGGCCTGCGCCTCCAGCCATCGCCTCCAAACCTCTATCTGGAGCCAGTAACATTATTAGTACTCTCAGCCCAAACCAAGTAGTATAAACGAAGAACGTAGCCTTGTAGGGGACACCACCCCTATAATATCTGAACCTCTAGTGTTATCATTTAATCTAGGTTTTTATCTCTGAGTGTAACTTTTAATTTATGCTTTTTTTTTATTATTATTGCAGGGACTAGAACATACATCAACAAAGAATTTTGGAGGAGGAAATACTGCTTGGGAGGAAAAAACACTTTCCAGATATGAATCTAGGTACTGGAGTATTTCAAGAGATTACACATGTTTTATATTTAACTAAAACATAGTGAGCAGTGGGAAAATCTATTAAAGGGGCTCTGTCAGCTCAGAATGTCCATTCCATCAAAGTCCCACCGCGCGGTGCTTCATGGCGGGGCCAATCACTTATCACTTGCTTGTTTTCCCTCGTTCTCCAGCCCCCTTATTTGAATGACAGCTCTGACTTCGTAGAGCCAGAAAAGGGAGGAGATAGATGGAAACCAAGGAGTGAAGGTGTATATAAATGACTGGCCCTGCTGTGAAGCCCCAAGCGCCTCTACTTGGTTTGATCAGTCATTCTAAGTCATTTTAAAATCGATTTGTCACCATATGAACTACATACATGATTAAATGGGTCTATCAGGCTGTGTTCAACATTATGACATAAGTTACTCAGAGAAATGTTGCATGTCTATGATATACAATATAATAAGCTAGTGGTAAATATAGCATGCACTATATAAAATTGGACTCACTCAACGTGTCAGGACAAATCGTCAGAATACATGGCAAAAATGAGAGACTTACACAGTGGTCCTCTTCAGCCACCCACACAGATGGACACACATTAAACCTGGTCTTCACCCGCCTCTGCTCCCTATCTAACTTCACATCCTCCCCTCTCCCTCTATCCGACCATCATCTACTCTTTCTCATCCCTGTCCTCCTCACCTGTCACCCATGTCCAGCAACACGCGCACCCCCGCAAAAACCTTGCATATCTAGACACTCACACACTCTCTGACTCTATCCTACCACTGTCCTCCATATCTTCACTCCACGACACAGACACTGCCACTAGTTTCTGCAATGCCACTCTTGCATCAGCCATCAACTCGGTCGCCCCTGTCATGCATAACAGACTGTGACAAATCCATAGACAACCCTGGCACAATAACACCACTAAAAAGCTCCGGCAAGCATCCAGAATTGCTGAACGGCGCTGGAAGAAAACGCATTCACAAGACGACTTCACTGCACTCAAACAAGCAACACTTGCATTCAAATCAGCTCTCACCTCTGCTAAACAGGCCTATTTTACATCCCTTGTATCTTCCTTATCCCACAACCCCAAACAATTGTTCAATACTTTTAACTCCCTCCTCCGCCCACCACTGCCCCCTTCAACTTCACTAATCTCTGCTGAAGACTTCTCCATGCACTTCAAAAATAAGATAGACCAAACACGGCAAGTCTTTATTAGTCAACCACCACAACCCCTTTGTATACCTGACCAATGCCCAAACCCCATAACCTCCTTATCCAACATCACCAAAGGGGAGCTTGCTCATCTTCTCTCCAAATCACACCTCACCACTTGTGCACTCGACCCCATCCCATCCCACCTTCTCCCCAATCTCGCCACCACTCTTATCCCATCACTAACCCACCTCTTCAACCTATCACTAACTTCCGGTACCTTCCCTTCTGCTTTCAAACAAGCCACAGTCACGCCTATCCTCAAAAAGTCAACCCTCGACCCAACCGCTATGTCCAACTATCGCCCAATATCGCTGCTCCCACTCGCTTCCAAACTCCTAGAGCAGCACGTCCACGCTGAACTTTCCTCCCATCTCTCATCTAACCTGCTCTTTGACATTCTACAATCTGGTTTCCGCCCCCATCACTCCACTGAGACAGCCCTGACCAAAATTCTCTTCCTTTGGCATCAAAGACTTCGCCCTATCCTGGATCAAATCATACCTCTCCAACCGCACATTCAACGTCTCCCACTCCCACACTACCTCCTCATCCCATCCTCTCTCTGTTGGAGTCCCCCCAAGGCTCGGTTCTAGGACCCCTACTCTTCTCAATCTATACACTTGGCCTGGGGCAATTCATAAATTCCCACGTATTTCAGTACCACCTTTATGCCGATGATACTCAGATCGACCTCTCTGGCCCAGATGTTACCTCTCTGCTTTCCAAAATCCCGGAGTGTCTATCAGCCATATCCTCCTTCTTCTCCTCCCGCTTCCTCAAACTGAATGTGGACAAATCTGAACTGATCATCTTTCCCCCATCTCACAGATCTTCCTTACCTGACCTATCTATAACAATTGACAACATCACGCTTTCCCCCATACTGGAGGTCCGCTGCCTTGGAGTAACCCTTGACTCTGCACTGTCCTTCAAACCGCACATCCAAGCTCTTTGTACTTCCTGCCGCCTCCAGCTCAAAAATATTTCCAGAATCCGTCCCTTCGTCAACCCTCACTCTACTAAAATACTTGTTCATGCCCTAATCATCTCCGTCTCGACTACTGCAATATCCTTTTCTGTGGCCTCCCTGCTAACACCCTCGCACCTATCCAGTCCATCCTTAACTCTGCTGCCCGACTAATTCATCTCTCTCCTCTTCCGCTTCTCCCCTCTGCAAATCTCTTCACTGGCTCCCACTCCCTCAGCGCATCCAGTTCAAATTACTAATACTGACCTACAAAGCCATCTATGACCTGTCTCCTCCATATATCTCTGAACTATTCTCCCGATACCTTCCCTCACGTAATCTCCGATCCTTCCAAGACCTCCTTCTCTCCTCCACACTTATTCGCTCCTCACCTAACCGCCTCCAAGACTTCCCCCGAATATCCCCCATCCTCTGGAATTCTTTGCCCCAACACGTCCGACTATCAACCACAGTCGGATCCTTCAGACGGAACCTGAAAACCCACCTCTTCAGGAAAGCTTACAGCCTGCAATGATCCCTGCTGCCTCCTCACCACTACTGGAGCTACCGCCTCACATTCACTGGAGCTGCTGCAACCCCCCAACCTACTGTCTCCTTCCCCACCATCCTGCAGAATGTAAGCCCGAAAGGGCAGTGTCCTCTCCCCTCTGTATCAGTCTGTCATTGTTAGTTTGTTTACTGTAAGTGATACCTGTAATTTGTATGTAACCCCTTCTCATGTACAGCACCATGGAATCAATGGCGCTATATAAATAATAAAGAAAAATGATCAGATGTCTCAAGTAATAATCAAAATACAAAAGTTTATTCAAAACATCAAATATAAGGGGGAGAGGGAGGGTATAGGCATACATGGAAACTGGGCGCACATCACATGCAGGTGCTTGCCTATTGGTTATATATATATCAAAATCATAAATCCCAACAATGGGTCTCTATAGGACCCCAATGTGTCCATAGTGCAGTGTTTAGACGCTATCCCAGGTTGACAATACAATAATATCCATAATTTTGTGATTCATAAATCAAGACAATGGCCCCCTGGGGAAGGCTTTGCCGTAATGCTCGACGAGGTGGACACATGTCCATTCAGGATCCCGACCCCATGGTATTATCTATCGCCAAGTAATTGTGTGGATTGTTCATAGTTTTGACCTGCATGTGATGTGCGCTCATTTTCCATTTATGAATATACCCTCCCTCTCCCCTATTATATCTGATCTTTTGAATAAACTTTTGTATTTTGATTATTACTTGGGACATCTGATTTTCTCTCATTTTTGTCATGTGTTCAATATTGTTTTGTTTTTTTTTTTTTGCTGCAAAAAATGCCATTGAGGGCTAGCATCTACCATAATTGCAGCGAAAGAGAAAAAACGCAATGCTACTGCAAGGTGTGAATGCAGTCTCAGACTTGTTATCAGAATGTCTGTGTAATTCTTAATGAAATGTAATCTCCTCCCACCAAGTTTGATTGACAGCTGCTCAGTGTTCCTCCTGCTGCTGAGATCTCACACTCTTGTATATATTGGATAATAAGAAAAGCAAATGTTCATGGTAAAGTGAACACTGCTTAAAATGTGAATGATCCTGGGTAAGCAGTGCCGAATTCGGATTTTAATTTTAGGTATGAAATAAGTATAACGATGTTTATGATATTTTTGTTTTTGCAGTGAAATCCGCCTTGTGGAGATTATTGAAAATCTATGTGACAGCAGTGACTTTGAATGCAATGTCATGGTAGAAGAACATGAGGAAAAAATTGAGAAATGGTGGTTCAAATTGTAAGTTTTGTAATGAATTTGGCAATTATTTCCTACTTTTTCTCCCTTAAGCTTAAATATGAAGCCTAAAGAGAGCTATGCTAAGGACATCTCCATATTGCAGCTCCTAGTGCCTATGGCTTGCATTGCAACATTAACCTCTTACTGAAATACAGACGATCTTACATGTACGTCCTACATCAGATATTGTGTATATAGCGAGCTCAGAAGCTCGAGCCACAACATACAGGGCAGATGCTAGCTGTGTTACACAGCCAGCACTTGCCTTCAGCACCAATGATCAGAGAAGCCTCTGATTGCTGTTTAGCCACTTAACTACCACTGTCAACCCCATATACCAGCCTTCAAGCACTGCATCTCTGGTTAGGCACCCTTCAGTCCCCTCGCATCATGCTGGCCAGGTGCCAATGGGTTGCCATCACAATTGGGGGCCTATTGAAGGCCTCCTTAGCCACTATACTTATGTTTTCCAATAATTTTATTGAAATTTCAAACTTTTAACAATGGAGGGAAGGAAAGGCACAGGGAATCGGGGAGGAAGGAAGGAAAAAAATAGGAAAAAGGAGGGAAGGAGGAAACATAACTAGATTACAATTATAATACGTATGTGACATGAACCATAACATTCCACAGTTAAGTAGCATTAGTTTACACAGAAAGTGAACAAAGTAATAATCTAAATAAACAAAGTGAACAAAATAAGCAAGCACATTCCATAAATTAAGGAAACAGTTCTCGACGCGATTGTTGACTAACGCTAATTTGTATTCAAAAGATTTATGAAGTCCAATTTCAGCTGCAGAGGAAGGGAGGGAGCCACAGGATTCATTACTGATGGGTAGGCGGAGCCCCAGATCAGGATGTCACCTCAGATCAAAAGAGTGCTGACTGGCTGGCCCCTCCAGCTCGGGCTCCTCCTACTCAGCTCCAGTCTAAGATTTGAGGTCCCAGAGGATGGTCGCAGAAGATTTTATTATTTTATATTCGGACAGGAGACTTGGATCACTAGTTGGTCTAGAGGTCTCAGGGGTACCAGCGCTGCTGTACCCCAACCTCTCCCTTGGCGGATCTGTATCACAATTATGGTCCCTGCAGAATCTTGCCGGCCCTGGGGGATGAGGAGAGCTTCCCTGGCGGGACGCAAACCACACGTGCGGTCACTGCGTTCCTCGCCCTGGGGGGAAGCACAGCGCCAGAAACCCCTGAGGGTCCCTGTGGCGCTTTGGCTGGTGAGTACTCCACACAAATTTTTTATTATAATTATGTGTGAGTGCTTTAGCGTCTGAGTGAGCAGCGCTATTACTTGTATGTCAGTATGCTTCAGCGCTGCTGTGACAGCGCTGTTACAAGTAGATGTGGTGATCTTTTGTCCGCAGGCAGATATCTGCAGGACAGAGAGGGAGCAGGAGCGGGGGAGTTCGTGCTCATTATTTGAGCTAGCAGGGGGCGTGGCTAACGATTCCCGGTCTTCTGAGCAGGAAGACGCGCTCTCTGGCGTTTCTCCTGCGACTCCCCACTGTGGCGGCCATTACACAGGCTCCTGGGCTCCTCAGACCGCTCCTCTCCTCATAAGACACCACGGCCAGCTGGGTGAGTGCTGATTCCTCACCCCGCAGCGCAGCGATCGCTATCCTGCAGCTGCAGTCTCATTAGAGACATAAAATTGGCTGGGGCTCACACTTCATATATATATTGTGGTGAGTTTGCAATATTAACCCCTCTGAGGGTTATTTCTACCAGCAAATTTTTTGACTGAATACCGCTGGGGTAACCCTGCCTGATGGAGCGTTAACCCTTCAGCGTTTAAAAAAAAAACAAAAAAAAAAAAACCGCATAGTTTTTGCTGGTATTACCGCTTTGACCTGCTCATACAGGTGAGACATGTCTGAACAGAGTTCAGATGCCGCGGACCACGTCCCAGTGCCATTGCGGCAATCAGATACGCAGACCTCAACAGCGTCTAGCGCTGCGGTCGACAGCGGTGAAAAATTGGACGATATCGCTCGATCGATCAACAACTTGTCTGACCTTTTAGGTCAATATGTGTCTGCTAATTCCTCTCAGAGGAAGCGACGCAGGCCGTTACCGGCCTCTACACGGAGCGAGTCAGATGTTTCTGATATTGGGCAGAGTTCCCCTTTAAATTCGGATGGAGAAATATCCGATTCAGATGCGGACGAGCCGCAGGGGCGTTCCTCTATGGCGAAGCGTACGGAGGCATTAATTGAAGCCATGAGAGATATATTACAGTTACCGGAGGTGGTAGCTAGTCGTCCTGGTAAATCAGCGCGCATGTTCCAGGAGTCCCGTGCTTCGCGTACAACTTTGCCAGCTCTGGATGAGCTTAATAGTGTAATAGAGGAGGAACGTCTGTGCCCAGATAAGCGTTTTCATGGAACGCATTTCTTTGATACACTTTATCCTTGCTCTGCGGAGTTAAAGGCTAATTGGACTTCTGCTCCTGAAGTGGATGTGTCTTTATCTCAGCTTAGTAAATCCTCACTACTCCCTATTAAGGGGAAAGCGAGTTTACAGGAGCCTTTGGATAGAAAAACGGAATTGGCGGCAAAAGCAAGCTATGAGGCTGCGGGTCATGGATTCCGAGCAGTGCTAGGATCCATGTGTGCTGCTAGAGCTTCTCTAGGCTTGTTGGCACGTTTGAAGACGGAGTTGCAAAATGAATCTCCGTTATCTGAGATACGGGAAACTTGTGAATGGTTAGAAACGGCAGCCTGTTATATCTTTGATGCCTGTCTGGATACGGCATCTCTGCTGGCCAAAGCGCAAGCTTCAGCGGTCACTGTCAGAAGAGCTTTATGGCTCAGACAGTGGGCCGGGGACGCAGTTTCCAAACAAGGGTTGTTGGCCTTACCTTACAAGGGTGGCCATCTTTTTGGATCCGACCTCACAGAGCTGATTTCCAAGGCTAAGGCGAAGGAATCAGCATTACCACAGCGTAGGGCCATGGCTTCGGTGTCCAGTAAGCCTGTCTATAGTGGTCAGCGGTCCTTTCGGGGCCGAGGACGATCTAGTCACTCCTCGTGGGGATCGGGTCGTCCTTCCTTCTCAGGAAAGAAATCCTCTCAGAAAACTCGTACTCCCTGGAAGCAGAGTTTCCGCCAGGACAAGCGGGAACTTGACAAGAAGCCCGCCAAGTCGGATTGACGCCAGGGGTCCACTCGAGGATTCTCGAGTGGGGGGTCGCCTGCTTCTTTTCAAGGCGACTTGGATGGCTCGCGTTCCAGATTCCTGGGTAACGCGGATAGTGTCGGCAGGCTATTTCATAGAGTTTGCTTCTCGACCCCCAAATGTTTTTTGTCAGTCTCGCGTTCCGTCGGAACCCGAGCTTGTTGTCGCTCTACAGCGAGAGGTTGAATTTCTGCTACAAAAGGGTGTAGTGATACCGGTTCCGTCAGAGGACCGAGGGAAAGGTTTTTATTCCAACCTTTTTGTAGTTCCCCAAAAGGAGAACAAATTTCGCCCGATTCTGCATCTCAAGCGATTAAACCGGCATGTCCATGCCCGGAAATTTCGCATGGAGTCGCTTCGCTCCGTTGTGGCAGCTCTGTCACAGAACGATTTTCTGGTGTCAATCGACATTCGCGACGCCTATTTGCATATTCCCATCGGAAAGGCTCATCAGCGCTTTCTTCGATTTGCCATAGGTCAGAATCATTACCAGTTCGTGGCTCTGCCGTTCGGCTTAGCCTCAGCGCCAAGAGTCTTTACAAAAATTCTGGCGCCCCTCATGGCAATCCTTCGAAGACAGGGGATTACGATTCTCCCTTATCTGGACGATCTTTTGATCGTGGCTTCCTCGGAGGAGGAGGCGTTGACGGCTCGGGATTTGTCTCTTCAGTTTCTGAAGGACTTCGGTTGGCTGGTCAATTGGGAGAAGTCGTCCCTGGAACCATCGAGGACAATCCTCTTTTTGGGAATGCATCTCGACACGTTTCGGTCGGTAGTTTCCCTACCACCAGACAAACAGTCATGTCTTCTTCGACATGTACAGATTATGAAATCCTCAACGGCAATGTCCCTACGGAAGTGTATGCGTCTTCTGGGACTGATGGTGGCTTCCATGGAGGCGATTCCTTTTGCCCAGTTCCATTCCAGGACCCTCCAAAAGTTTATTTTGAGTCGATGGAATCGGTCGCAATCGCTGGATTGCAGTGTCACCATTTCTCACGCGGTGCGGGATTCTCTAGGATGGTGGCTACGTCCAGGGGTTTTTGCCCTGGGGAAGTCCTTCCTTCCTCCAAAGTGGTCAGTCATAACCACCGATGCCAGCCTGACGGGCTGGGGGGGTGTTTGGAACAATCTCTGGATTCAGGGGGTATGGTCACCGGAAGAGTCTGTTCTTCCGATCAACATCCTGGAATTGAGGGCGATTTTCCTTTGCCTCCAGCATTGGACGGTCCCTTTGAGCGGTCTGCCAGTTCGAGTGCAGACAGACAATGCGACGGCTGTCGCGTATATCAATCACCAAGGCGGGACAAGGAGTTCCAGGCTCTTGGTGGAGGTGTCTCGAATTCTGATTTGGGCCGAGGCCAGTGTGCCAGCCATTTCGGCAATTCACATTCCAGGGGTTCAGAATCTTACAGCGGACTTTCTCAGTCGCAGGAAGATGGATCCTGGGGAATGGAGCCTTCACCCGGAAGTTTTTGCACTACTGTGCTCCCGTTGGGGAACTCCCCAAGTGGATTTGATGGCATCCAGTTTCAATGCCAAGTTACCGACGTTCATGTCCAGGTACAAGGACCCGAAGGCTGTGGCGGTGGATGCTTTAGTAGCTCAGTGGGATCAGTTCGAGCTGATCTATGTATTCCCGCCGATTATCTTTACTTCCTCTAGTACTGCGTCGGATCAGATTAGAGAGAATTTCAGCTATTTTGATAGCTCCGGATTGGCCAAGAAGGATGTGGTTCTCGACAATGTCGCTGTTGGCAGCACCTCCTTTTCCGCTTCCTCTTCAACCGGACTTGTTGACTCAGGGGCCCATTTGTCATCCGGACTTGCAGTCCCTGCGTTTGACGGCGTGGCTCTTGAGACCGAAATCTTAACCCATAGAGGTTTTTCAGCCGAGGTTATTGCTACCCTTCGTGCTGCGAGAAGTCCGGCTACTACTAGGATTTACCACAAAACCTGGGAAAACTTATTTTCGTGGTGTTTGGGATCCTCTCGGAATCCGAGAAAGTTTTCCATCCCCAATCTGTTGGCTTTTCTGCAGCATGGGCTGGACAAAGGTTTGGCAGTCAGCACCCTGAAAGGTCAGATTTCTGCTCTGTCTTTATTGTTTCGGAGAACTATTGCTTCAAATAGGGACGTGATTTCCTTTTTCCGCGGTATAGCTCGTAAGTTTCCGCCGCGGAAGGCTTCCGTGTCTCCTTGGCGGCTCAACCTTGTTTTGGAGGCTCTTCAGCATAAACCTTTTGAGCCTATGGGTTCGGCTAGCCTTTCTTTACTTTCCTGGAAGGTGGCTTTCCTTGTAGCGGTCACTTCTTTGAGGAGAGTTTCTGAGTTGGCAGCTCTTTCTTGTTCGCCTCCTTTTCTGGAGTTTTTTCCGGATCGTGTAGTGCTTCGCACACGGGGTGATTTTTTACCTAAAGTGGTATCACAATTTCATGTTAACCAGGATATTGTGTTGCCTTCTTTCTGCCCGGATCCGAAGAATGCGAAAGAGCGAGATTTGCACACATTGGATTTAGTGCGGGCCTTGAAGTTTTACCTATCTATTACTCAAGGTTTTCGTAAGACGGACTCTTTATTTGTGGTTCCAGCTGGTCGCCGGCGTGGTCAGCGAGCTTCCAAGGATTCTATAGCTCGTTGGATTCGGTCAGCTATTCTGGAAGCTTACAGTCTTCAGGGTGCATCTTGTCCGATTAAGATTCGAGCCCATTCCACGAGAGCTGTGGCTTCATCGTGGGCTTTTCATCAAGGCGCCTCGGCAGTGCAGCTCTGCCGGGCGGCAACTTGGCGTTCTGTCCACACGTTTACAAAGTTTTATAAAGTGGACGTCAGTGCTTCTGCTGATGCAGCCCTCGGACGTAGGGTCTTGCAGGCAGCTGTAGTTTGAAGTTCTTGTGGAACTTGTGTTTTAGCGCTGGTTGCGCTTTCTTGTTAAGGTTGTTGGGTTTCTGCCTTTTGTTGGTTTTTTCCCACCCTTATTTTTTGAACTGCTTTGGGACGTCCCATCAGTAATGAATCCTGTGGCTCCCTCCCTTCCATCTGCAGCTGAAACATGGATTTTGGTAAGAACTTACCTGTAAAATCCTTTTCAGCGAAGGAAGGGAGGGAGACACAGATCCCGCCCAAGGCAGAAGTGTGTTGATGTTTTCAGATGCAGCGCGACTCTTATCTGATAGTGATTATCTGGACTGAGGTCAGCGCGTTAAGGCTCTTTTCAGCATCGCCAGCTCATCGCAGTAGTCAGGTTCAGTGATTAGTACCTGGAACTCTGTGGTTTTTGGCTTACTTTGTGTACATAACCTATATCCTTGTGTTTTTCTCTGAAGTTCCTTCAGACAGGGTTATGTTGCTCCGCTGGTGATCTTGGTTCTTCCCTAAAGCTTTGGTACGACTGGAGCTGAGTAGGAGGAGCCCGAGCTGGAGGGGCCAGCCAGTCAGCACGCTTTTGATCTGAGGTGACATCCTGATCTGGGGCTCCGCCTACCCATCAGTAATGAATCCTGTGTCTCCCTCCCTTCCTTCGCTGAAAAGGATTTTACAGGTAAGTTCTTACCAAAATCCGTGTTTTATCTACAATGTCTTGGAGAGAAGTCGGTTCTGTTTTTTCCAATAGAGGGCAATGTTATTTTTTGTAACCAATAAGCTAAGTGTTATTAATAGCCTCAAAGGTGGGTCTATTTGTTCAGAATTTAGTGTGAGAAGGGCCAATTGGGGAGTCAAGAGAATGTGTTTAGAGCAAATAGTATCAATAAGGCTCGAAACTTTCCTCCAAAGTGGTCAAATTTTTGGGCATTGCCAAAAAATATGTAAAAGATTACCGTAGTGACCACAGTCTCTCCAGCAATTAGGTGAATGAATCGGGTTAATCTTAGATAATCTGGCAGGAGTGAAATTCCACGTTGTAAGTAGTTTATGGTATGACTCCTGAAGGGCCATGGAGATAGATGATGCATAGGAAAGTGAGAAGGCATATTCCCAATCTGAAAGGTCAAATGTTAAGTGGAGTTCAGACTCCCATTTAATCATGTGGGTTTTAATTAGTTCAGTGCTATGATCTATACTTATACTCCTGTGAAGCCCTGTGGCTGGATTTAATAGGAAATCATAATTTTTACCATATCCTGCAATGCTAGTTAGATGCTTCAGGTCCTTTAGGGGGACTAAAAAGTAAAGTAATGAAAGCCTTAAAGTTTGCATCACTCCCCTTTCCCCAATTCGAAAAGGAGGAAATTAAAAAAACAAACACCTATTTGGTGTTGCTTCATCCATAAGTCTGTTTAGAGAAATATATTAAATGAATTAACTCATATGGTCGAAGGCATAACAAGAATCGAAACCCCATAATAGCTTTTTTTTTTGGTTGCCGCATCTTCATGCTAATATGCAATACAAAGTCATCTAAGCATTATGTATCCAAAAATGGTACCAAAAAAATGCCAGCTCACCACGCAAAAAAACAACAAGCCCTCATACAGCTCAATCCAGAGAAAAATAAAAAAACATTTACGGGCCTCAGAAAATGATGACGCAAACCAATATTTTATTTACTTGTTTTAAGTTCCAGATTTTTTAGCCAACTTGATAAATAAAATGTACAAGTTTAGCATTATCACAATTGTACTGACCTGAAAAATAATTTTGCCAGTTCATTTTTATTACACACTGAATTGTGTTAAAATAAAGCTCCAAAAACAATGGCCTTTTTTAACCTTTATTCCCGTACTTGGAGTTTTTCCCAATTTTTTTCTACATTTATATGGCAAAATGAGTGGTGTCTTTCTAAACTACAACATTGTAATGCTCTAAGAATCAAGTCCTCATATGGCTATGGAAGAAGATGTGGGAAAAAATGAATGAAAATGCAAAACCAAAAATGTTCCCTGTCAGGAATGAGCTGATACCGACCAGTAGGCTTGGCTTGCTTGCAATAGCGTCTCTGTAATTCATCATTGTCTAGTAGCACAGCTAAGGGAAGGTGATGGCTGGCAGGCAATGCGGCTTGTGTGCTAAGGGGGACGCACACAATGCATTCTGCCATGATGAGGGCATTTACACTGAACCTCTTTAATCTTTGATTTGGGTGAAGAAAATACTACACATGAGTGGGGAGAATACTGGTTGCCCTAATTTAGTGTTGTAGGTCCAAACCGGTGTAGGAAAAGCAAACAATCACTTCCAATATCAAGCATGTAAACTCTTCAGAGCACAGATCATATATGCTTTGCTGGGATTAGTGATGGTCACTCATGCAACACCCAACAGGCACCTACCAGACAGCTCCTTCACCCAATCAATATTTCATTTTATTTGTAATCAGTAAATCCAATACAAGAGGTATTTCAAAGACCAAAATCATATATATAAACCTCATAAAATACTCTTTATTAATAAAAACCTATTTAAAGGTACACCACCCCAAAATGAAAAAAACACCAAAAACGTGCACAAATAACAATTAAACAAATAACTCTCTCAGGGGATGGGCTAAATATCCCTAGTATATTTCCTAGGCTGATACCTTCCTAGCCGCGGAGGTTGGCACCCTAGGGGGAACGATGGTTTTGGTGCCCCGCTCAGCGTAGTCTATCCCTAGGTGCCCTAGTAAATACTAATGCCACTTAGGGTGCCTCTACCTAGATGATAAAGGGGCCCCTAAAAATAAACAATGATAATATCTGGCACTAATAGGACCCTAATCCCCATATTAATATAAAAACACAATGAGGGGCAAAAATTGGGACATGATAGTTACCGAGAATACCGAATCCTTTGATATTTAAATGTCATTAATAGACAAAACGGAAATGCATATAATTCACCATCAAATTATCATTGCACTAGACAAATTATATTTTTATATGGTAATATGCAATATTTAACAAGTGATGCTTAAAGGATCGCAATTCAATTGTTCAATTAGATATTTTGTGGGTATGGCTCATATCTATAACAAAAAAGAAGTGGGAATCCACAATTATCATCTCTGATGGAAGCCATAACACTCACTGATGATAACAATATCAATCCGAAATAGCAACCAAAATAAAAGCATCATGATTTGATATAGGCGGTACTTATCTGCCCATTGCCCCTCATAAAGACATCAAACGCCTCAACGCGTTTCGCCCATATGGCTCATCAGGAGGCTTGATATAATGACATGTGCCATGGTGTATAGCGATGTAGATTGTGGATTCCCACTTCTTCATTTTTGTTATAGATATGAGCCATACCCACAAAATATCTAATTGAACAATTGAATTGCGATCCTTTAAGCATCACTTGTTAAATATTGCATATTACCATATAAAAATATAATTTGTCTAGTGCAATGATAATTTGATGGTGAATTATATGCATTTCCGTTTTGTCTATTAATGACATTTAAATATCAAAGGATTCGGTATTCTCGGTAACTATCATGAATGTCCCAATTTTTGCCCCTCATTGTGTTTTTATATTAATATGGGGATTAGGGTCCTATTAGTGCCAGATATTATCATTGTTTATTTTTAGGGGCCCCTTTATCATCTGGGTAGAGGCACCCTAAGTGGCATTAGTATTTACTAGGGCACCTAGGGATAGACTACGTTGAGCGGGGGCTCTAAAACCATCGTTCCCCTAGGGTGCCAACCTCCGCGGCTAGGAAGGTATCAGCCTAGGAAATATACTAGGGATATTTAGCCCATCCCCTGAGAGAGTTATTTGTTTAATTTGTTACTTGTGCACGTTTTTGGTGTTTTTTTAATTTTGGGGTGGTGTACCTTTAAATAGGTTTTTGTTAATAAAGAGTATTTTATGAGGTTTATATATATGATTTTTCATTTTATTTGTACAACTGTCAGCAGCGGGTGCCATTCAATATAAACCTTTTAGTGAGTGCTCAGCGAATTCTTCTGATTGGTAAAGGTTCTTGCATTTTATTGTAGTACAGTAGTGTGCGCCTCCACACATGAAAACTGACAATGTTCTCCTCCGCTGGGTCTGGGGTATGCCACTGGTGATGGTGTGTACATGTCTCTATAAGCTGCAGCGTGCTCCTCATTCTCAATAGCTAAACACTGGATTTCCAGTATACATTCCTAGTGGAGCATTTTACAGTGACTTCCTACATAGAATATGTCCTTCAGCTTTGGCTCAAGAGTGCTGTTGGTTATGTGTTCTTTAGTGCTATTGACATCAATGATAACATTCATCAGACTCTTTGTTACTTTTCTGTTTATTTAAAAGGGTTACTCAGTCTTAGGCCGGAGTCACACTACCGTATAACACTGCCGAGTGCCATACGATATTACTTTCACCGTCTCCTCCACAGCTGTGCTCTGATCCTGTCATGTTAACAGGGTCGGAGGACAGAGCACTGACACTCGACTCTCGCTTGCAGCAGAGCAGGAGCCGAATGTCATTAGCATACCGCATCCAATGCTCTTCCATCGGATGATATATGCTAGTGTTACTTCACCCTTAAGCTGCAACTCTGTGGTTAGTCTGTGACTGCAGACTTGTGAATCTTCACATCACGAGCACTGTGTGCTGTGACGATTTTTGAGAGGTGCAATTTCCGTACTTTGGACCACATTCTGACTAGACTTGTTCGACCTCACACAATACACTCGCATTGAGCGAAACCACACTTGTCTAGTCGGCATGTGACTGCATGTATGCAAATCATCTGTGACTGCAGACTTGTTAATCCTCACCTTGCATGCGCTGTGAGGATTCTCTGGAGCCAGGAGCAGACAGTCTGGTGACTTCAGGTATGCATACTTCTTACCACATTCCGATTAGTCTGTTTGACCTCACGTAAGTGTATTGCGGGAGACTGCGCCCATCTAGTTGGCACGTGACCACATGTATGTAAATCATGTACTTGCGGTCACACGTCAGATGCTCTTCCCGGCACGAGAATCCTCACAGCACGCGGTGCACACAATGTAAGTATTCACAAGTCTGCAGCCACATAAAGTGACTCCAGACTTGTACTCTAAGGTGGTTCAACCACTTTAAGTACCTGAATGAAATATATGCTCATTATCTATATTTGTATACCACATACTGTCATCTAGTTAAAAAGAGCATTCCTTTTTTTTCCTACTTGACTCTGTGACACTCCGCACTTCTTTTATGTACAGTATACATACTTCCAAGTAGTTCAGCCCCCTGTTTTCTTCCCTTCAGATACCATTCTGATTCCTAGAACTTTTTATATAGGAAAGATGTGTATCTTCGTACCGTTAGCCAGTAGATAGAAAAATATTTAGACTTGAGAGTCCTCAGTGGTTGATACCTTTTAATGGCTAACTGAAAAGATGGTAACAAATTGCAAGCTTTCGAGACTACGCAGGTCTCTTCATCAGGCAAAGACTGAAACAAAAGCTGAAGAATCACATATTTATATACAAGAGGACACAGGAATAATGCAATAGGTAAGACATGTGACGTGAAGCAGAACTGTCATTATGGCCGAGGGATGAACATAAATATGACTAGTTCATAGATAAGGAGTGAAAGTTTTTGTTTCAGTCTTTGCCTGATGAAGAGACCTGCGTAGTCTCGAAAGCTTGCAATTTGTTACCATCTTTTCAGTTAGCCATTAAAAGGTATCAACCACTGAGGACTCTCAAGTCTAAATATTTTTCTATCTACTGGCTAACACGGTACGAAGATACACATCTTTCCTATATCAAAATGGAGGATACCAGAATGTACCGCATCTTTATGGAACTGAAACCACTTCTGAAGAAACGTGCACAAATGGACAGCGACATTTTTTTCTTATCTAAATGCAAAAAGGAGAATCTAATTCCCAAAGGACTCTGGATTACAAACCCAATTCTTTACACCTACAATACCCATTATGCACAAAACCTTTGTCACAGGACTTCTGAAAGACTTAAGGTCCTGCCACACTAAACAATCCCGCTAGCGATCACGATAACGACGCATACTAATGCTATCGCTAGCGGGATTGTTTCTATATCGCTAAGTGCGGCCACATTTAGCGATATAGTTAACGACGCTATCGCCGTTAGCGATTTCTTAACGACTTTAGCGGTACAAAAGTACCGCTAAATCGCTAAGAAAAGGTGCCACACTAGCGATATATACTTACCCAGCGGGAGCGCCGACGAGAAAATAGGGTCCGGAACGATTCCAGCGACGAGCGAGATCACAGCAGGAAGCTCGTCGCTGGCAGATGCCGCACTGAACAACATCGCTAACGGGATCGCTAAATAGTGACGTTTTTTAGCGATCCCGTTAGCGATATTGTTCAGTGTGGCATACCCTTAAGGAACCATCTTTTGCATGTCTGCTACAGCATAAGGAGTAAAGTCCAAGGACAATTTGAAACTCTGAGGAAAACACTTACAGAAAGCACAGAGCAAAAATTACAACAATACTATAACAAACTACGGACCTTTCTGATTCAAAACAAGGAAAAGAAACTACACAGATTGCGCCTCCATTCCGGACTCTATACAAACAGATACAAAACAAAACCAAAACCTGACAACTCTGACAACCACTCCATTCCAGACACAAAAGCATCTAACTGTGTCATCAAATCTCTCAGATTACAAACCCAACAAAGTGGAGTTTGCCGTGCTTTCTAGAGGACTCTCATTTTGTCCTACTAAGGCCCTGGATAAAACCGAACTCTGCAGTGATATGGAACATTTTTTCAGGAGACTGCGCCTGAGGGAATACTTCAATGATACAGAAGATTCAGAAAACACTCGGACTGAAGGAAGAGGGATCCCAATAACCAAGAAGAGGTCAGACTGGACACCTCCACCTGGACGTAACCCTCATTTGGATAAATATATAGACTCATTCAGACATTTGATAAAATCCACCATCATAGCCACCAACAAGAGACAAGCCTCCAACATCAGTGCCCAGGAGAGAAAGGCCATACAGTCTCTGAAAACCAACAAAGAAATCATCATTAAACCTGCTGACAAGGGAGGTGCAATAGTCATGATGAACACATCAGACTATATGAAGGAAGCAAACAGACAACTTACGGACACACGCTACTACAGAAAACTGGAGTCGGACCCTACACAGGACTATTACAAGGAACTAAGCAAGTTGGTATCTTGTCTGTCTGACAAATCCATAAGAGCTGATGACCTGATACCAGAAAGTCCAAGAACAGGGACATTCTACATGCTTCCCAAAATCCACAAAGCCGGAAATCCAGGGAGGCCGATTATTTCATGTGTGGACACCCTTACTGAGCAAGTATCTGGATGGGTAGAGGGTGTTCTTAAACCCCTGGTAAAGGATACACCCAGCTACATTCAGTACACAACTGACCTACTGAATAAACTAGCAGCAATAGGTTCTCTACCAGAAGGAACCATCCTGGCCACCATGGATGTGGAATCTTTGTACTCTAATATCCCACACCAGGATGGATTAAATGCCTGCAAAGTCTTCATGGGAAACACCGGGAATGATGCTGATTCTGTGGTGAAACTCACAAAATTCATCCTCACCCACAATTACTTCGAATTTGACAACAAGATCTATCTTCAGGAGACTGGCACAGCTATGGGAAGTAAAATGGCTCCACAGTATGCAAATCTTTTCATGGCCAAGCTTGAAAGCGAATTTTTGTCCTCATGCCCCATCAGGCCTCGGGCCTACTACCGCTACATTGAAGACATTTTAATCATCTGGACGGAGTCTGAACAACAGCTAAAGACGTTCCATGAACAGTTCAATCAATTTCATCCCACCATCAACTTAACACTTAACTACTCCAGCACTGAAATTAACTTTTTAGACACCACCATCAAGCTAAAGAACAATGAAATAGAGACATCCCTGTATCAGAAGCCAATCGACCGTCCAACATATCTTAAATGGGACAGTTTCCATCCAAAACACATAAAAAACTCTATTGTCTACAGCCAAGCCATCAGATACAACCGTATATGTTCCAACCCCATGGATAGAGATGAACACCTTGGTCGCCTCAGAAAGACTTTTTTGAACCAGGGCTACCATCCAAGAACAATTGAAAACCAAATTACAAGAGCCACCAGAATATCAAGGAATCACCTGCTACATTACAAAGCTAAAGAAGAAAATAACCGGGTGCCTCTAGTGGTCACCTACAATCCAAGTCTGGAGATGCTAAGGGGAGCTGCACGGAAACTACAACCTTTACTACAAAAAGATGCCCGATTACAATCCATATTTCCAGACCCCCCACTACTATGCTTTAGGCATCCCCCAAATCTAAGAAGCATCATTGTCAGAAGCTCCCTGTCCTCCCCAACAGCTGCAGGTACCTTTCCTTGCAAACAAAAGAAATGCAAAACCTGTACATCTATAATGACCACGGACAGGATAAAGATCCCCAACTCCCATCAGGACTACAAGATACCAGGTACTTTCAGCTGCATCACATCTAATGTGGTGTACCTAATTATATGTACTAAATGTCCAACTGGGGGTCTGTATGTGGGGGAGACCGGGCAAAAACTGAGAACAAGGATGAATTCTCATCGCCACACAATAAGAGAAAGGAGAATGGATTTACCTGTGGCAAAACACTTTTGTATGCCCGGTCATAGCATGACGGATATGGAATTACTGGTATTAAAATCTAACTTCAAATCTGAGAAGGATAGAAAAGTCTGGGAATATAAACTTATGATGACCTTTGACACTCTTAGTGCTGGGATGAATATATCCCACAGTTTTATGTCTTTCTACAACAATTAAGGAATCTGCTTCCTTGACCTTTTAGGGTCATCACAACACAATACCAGACCCCAATCAGAGGGTAATAAAACTTTCACTCCTTATCTATGAACTAGTCATATTTATGTTCATCCCTCGGCCATAATGACAGTTCTGCTTCACGTCACATGTCTTACCTATTGCATTATTCCTGTGTCCTCTTGTATATAAATATGTGATTCTTCAGCTTTTGTTTCAGTCTTTGCCTGATGAAGAGACCTGCGTAGTCTCGAAAGCTTGCAATTTGTTACCATCTTTTCAGTTAGCCATTAAAAGGTATCAACCACTGAGGACTCTCAAGTCTAAATATTTTTTTAGAACTTTTTATTCATTTTATTACTGTATCAGTCCCATGATGCATTTGTACATTATATGGGCAGCTAGAGCCAGTACTGTCTTCTTGGTCATGTTGTAAATATTCTTCCTTCTAAATTCAACTAACTAAGCAATTCTATTATTACTATTCAATCACAATGCTGATCTGTGATCATCTCCCTTATAACGATGTGACAGTAGCTGTGCGTTCATCATCATTATCTGAGAGAGGAGTTTTTACTTGTGGAGAACTTCAGTGGTAACACTCCTTGCAATTTCATCATATTGGCAGTTCTGGTGACTGAGATGAACCTTTTTATAGAACACACAGCCATTTAATTTACAGGCGGTCACCTTGTGATCACGTGTCATACTGAGGAGAAGTATACTATGAGTTGCAAGATAGAAAAGAACAACTAAATAAGGTAATGCTAGCAGAATTTGTATATATTGATGGACTAATGTGAGTATGAATTAAAAAAGCGAAAAATACCTGGAGTGTTACATTAAGGACTGAAGATACATTTTTCCAGTATAAGCTTTTATGAAAAGTAATGATTATGTTTCAAACCTAAATAGATTAGGATTGTCCGAGTCACTCTGTGATTGCTAAATCATGACCTTGTATACCCTGTACAAGTGGTTGGTTATGTGACCACATGTATGCGAATTGCATAGTTGTCACATGCCAACTAAACTCAGCTGGCTTCACTCAATAGCAGAAAATCGAGCAAAGCTCTGGAGTCTTATCTGCACGTGACCGCCCACCTGCCTATGATATACAGTCTGCAGTCACATAGTGTGACTGCAGATTTTTCCTATTAGCACAGACAACCCATTTAAGCTCAGCCTTCTAGCCTACAGGTCATGTTATATTGATACATATATATATTTTTTTTTATTACTGGTAGGCCTCGTTCCAGGGCCGGTTTTAGACAAATTGGGGCCCTGGGCAAAATTCAAAGTGGGGCCCCCAATCCTGAAATATTCCACCAACACTATTTGGCCCCCTTCACACATCTGAATAAAACACGGACGTGGTATGCCAGTACCGGTGTCGTCCGTGTGCAGTCAGGTATGGATACTGGAAAAGACAAGGCTTCTCATATGCTTTCAATTTTAAACGCGTACAGCACATGGACGGCACACAGATGGCATGTTTACACGGACCCATAGACTTGTGTCAGTGCTGCCGAGGAAAACACGGACATGTGTGCAGCACCATAGATTAGAAAGAGTGCCTGTGGCATCCGTGAACAAAATGTCAAACGTACGGATATCACATGTACTGGAAACACGGTTGTGTGAAGGGGGCCGTACAGTCAAAGAATAGAAACCATTAGCAGAATTGCCGTCTTTTTGTACACCGTACTTCACAAACGGCGGAATAAAAAGTGATGAGTCCTACATGTCCCCCAAACTACCCTGCTTAATCCTCTCTTGCTCTGTGGCCGATTCTCCGGGGTCCCTGATGGTTATTATTCACTTTGCAGCTATAACAAAAGATACACTCATAAGATGACTTCAGCTAAGTGCTTAGACTGGCAGAGACCCCCGGAGCATCTGTGCTGGAGCCGCGGGGGATTTATCATTTCATACAAATTATTTTTAAATTCTCAGAAAACCCCTATAGGGTCTGTTCACACGCACCGTTTTTTCTGTGGATTGTTCTGCATCAAGAACCAGAGTGTTGGCAGGAAATATTCAGCGTTTTTGCAGCCATTTTGTTTTCCATTCATTTGACTAGTGAAAAAAACACTGCAAAATGCTGAAAGACAACGTGCAACACATTTATATATAAAAAATGGTGTGTTCTGGCCTGTGTCTGGCTGGTGTACTGAGACCGCGTGGAATAGTATAGTAGACTGCACTATTCCACACAATAGTATATTAAGCCCTGTTCACATTGCTCTTCTGCTGTGCGTTCAGGGGCTCTACCTGAATCCCCTTAAAATAGGATTCACACAAATCCCTGGCCGGGCCACAGACTGCAGTGACACAGTGTTCAATTTGTTTTTTTTTTTTCTTTCTGAAATTGACAGTCTGATTTATTTTCTTGGGAAATGCAAAAAAGTTTTTCTCATTAATGTACACTCTGCACCCCATCTTAACTGAAAAAAAAAACTGAAATGTAGAAATTTTTGCAAAATTATTAAGAAAGAAAAACTGAAATATCACATGGTCATAAGTATTCAGACCCTTTGCTCAGACACTTATATTTAAGTCACATGCTGTCCATTTCCTTGTGATCCTCCTTGAGATGGTTCTACTCCTTCATTGGAGTCCAGCTGTGTTTGAGTAAACTGATAGGACTTGATTTGTAAAGGCACACACCTATCTATATAAGACCTCACAACTCACAGTGCATGTCAGACCAAATGAGAATCATGAGGTCAAAGGAACTGGCCAAGGTTACAAAAGAATTTCTGCAGTACTCGAGGTTCCTAAGACCACAGTGGCCTCCATAATCCTTAAATGGAAGAAGTTCGGGACCACCAGAAGTTTTCCTAGACCTGGCCATCCAGCCAAACTGAGCAATCGTGGGAGAAGAGCCCCAAGATCACTGTGGCTGAGCTCCACAGATGCAGTAGGGAGATGGGAGAAAGTTCCACAAAGTCAACTATAACTGCAGCCTTCCACCAGTCGGGCCTTTATGGCAGAGTGGCCCGACGGAAGCCTCTCCTCACTGCCAGACATATGAAAGCCCCCATAGAGTTTGCTAAAAAAAAAAAAAACACATTAAGGACTCATAGACTACGAGAAATAAGATTCTCTGGTCTGATGATAGAACTTTTCGGTGATAATTCTAAGCGGCATGTGTGAAGAAAACCAGGCACTGCTTATCACCTGCCCAATACAATCCCAACAGTGAAACATAGTGGTGGCAGCATCATGCTATGGGGGTGTTTTTCAGCTGCAGGGACAGGACGACTGGTTGCAAGTGAAGGAAACATGAATGCGGCCAAGTACAGAGATATCCTGGATGAAAACCTCTTCCAGAGTGCTCTGGACCTCAGACTTGGCTGAAGGTTCACCTTCCAACAAGACAATGACCATAAGCACACAGCTAAAATAACAAAGAAGTGGCTTCAGAACAACTCTGTGACCATTCTAGACTGGCCCATCCAGAGCTCTGACCTAAACCCAATTGAGCATCTCTGGAGAGAACCAAAAATGGCTGTCCACCAACGTTCACCATCCATCCTGACAGAATTGGAGAGGATCTGCAAGGAAGAATGGCAGAGGATCCCCAAATCCAAGTGTGAAAAACGTGTTGCATCATTCCCATGAAGACTTATGGCTGTACTAGTTCAAAAGGGTAGAATGTAAACTTAGCAGATAATTTGGCCTATTCATGCATGCCCAACAACCAACCACAAGGTGGTCTCAAAACTGTTTGGTCCTAACGTGTCTAGTGTGAATACCTCTCTAATACTGAAGTCTGAATTCCTGGATACATGTGAATACCTCTCTTCCAAATCTGATTTTATGGGTAGGTAGGACCGTGCTGCAATTAAAGTCCACCACATGCTGAAGGACGGAGTGCTCCGTCTGAGAGCAAATATACAATGACAAGAGACCACCTTGTTGATGGTTGTTGGGCATGCATGAATTTGCCAAATTATGTGCTAAGCGTCTCATTTTCATTTTTTTCTGTTATTCAGAAGCAGTATTGCTATTCATTTTTAATATATTTCACATTGACATGCTTTAGCACTGCAGAGTGCAACTATTTTTTGTTTATTGTATATGGAGGTAGCTGCTCCTAGTTTGCACCTTTTCACACTAGCTTGGAAGTACCAGTCAGTTTTTTTGTCAATACACTATACATGTACACACATTTTATATATACTTTATACATATATAACCATGCACTATATACTGTATATATACAGACACACAGTATGTGCAAACACCTATATATAGAACATACACACAAACAGATTCAGTTTGTGTAGTGTTCTTATATAAATATTCAATTTATACATATATTTACACAATATACTGTATACGTGCACACATACAATATACATATAAAATATATATATATACACAGTCATATGCTATATACTGTATTTGTATGTTTAATAAATGCTCTGTACATCTATGTCTCACAGACATGTGAATGACCCCATAGACTACCACAGATATGAGTGCTATCCATGAAAATCAGCGATGGCGCTCGTATGCAAAAATCAGACGTCTAAATGAGGCCTAACTCTTGAAAGACCTTGATGATGATATTTCAGTATTGCCACACCTCACTCTTCCTGACAAACTGCAGGTTCCTATCATCTTGTGGCTATATTTTATATATTTACAGTCGTCAGTTCCTTTTCCTTTTAGTATTTGTGCAAAGGCTCATTTTGGTAAGTGATTATTTGATCTCTGGGACCCCACTACAAATGTGCAGTGAGGAAGTCCCCAGCTACCAGACATTCTCACCTTTCCTGTAGTTAGGTGGTAACCATTAATTACCGTATGTGAAAACACATTTATTTACTTTGTTTTTAATTAGTATTTGGTGTTTTGTTACTTCACAGGAGGAAGAAGTATCCAGATTTACTGAAATGGTTTTGCATAGAAACTATTAAAGTGTGCTGCCCTCCAGGGACATATGGACCCGACTGCTTAGGTAAAGAATCATAAATTAAAATTGACATTTGATATACCTTTATTAAGGAACATTAGACTGTTCTTATTTATTATTTGTGTTTTAATTCCTCTCTACAGTCAATAGCTCTAGTTCCTGTTGTTGAATTAAAGGGATATTCTCTAAGATCCTATTGCAATATGTAGTAGCTGTAGTAATATTAGCAAATACCTCCAGTTAGAAATTTAGTATAGTTCTTCTGATTCACCATGTCGCTTACCCCATGTAGTTACGACCACTAACGAACTGTCACTATAAGTGGTCATAACCATGGATACCTAAGCTACTCCAATGCTGTACACATGGAGTAAGCAATATAGCGAATCAAAAGAACTATACTACATTTATAATTGAATACCAACACAAAAGACTGAGCAAACAAGAGGAAAATATTAGAGACACACACTTTGAAACTTACTGCATCTACCAACCAACATATGAAAAGAGTGCACACAAAGGTCTCATAAAAACTAACAATTTATTAAATATACTAAATATAAAGACATACATATACCAAAACAGAATGTTCCTAGAAGTGGCACCAGTAACATGTACAAAGTAAGAGATGCAAGTAACACGACAGAGTCCAAATAGGACAAAGAACCCCATATACGTAATAATTGAAGTCAACTAACAAGTGTCATGACTGGTACTAAATAGTTTAGTAAAAAAATGCATAAGGTAAGTAAGATGGTATGTCAGTGAAAAAGGGGGGTCTGGTACATGTGTCCTGGTCCACCAGCCCCAACGCACGTTTCACCCAGAGGCTTCGTCAGGCGTAACTTTGTGGGCGATGTTTCGGTCCATAAGTGTGGACCGTTCTCAAGCCTAGAGAAAGGTCCACACTTATGGACCGAAATGTCACCACATAGGCCAATAAATAGCACCTTTATAATTGATCTATGGTGTGCTGCTTTAACTTTTTTCTATGTATCAGGAAGGACTGGTATGTACCTATGCGGCTTTGCACCCTATACCCACTTGTGCTGCTTTTTACTATATATTATATATATATATATATATATATATATATATATATATATATATATAATATATATAGACTAAAAGTTTGGACACACCTTCTCATTCAAAGATTTTTTTTTTTTGTGTTTTCATGACTCGGGGCACACCTGTGAAGTGAAAACCATTTCCGGTGACTACCTCTTGAAGCTCATCAAGAGTGTGCAAAGCAGTCATCAAAGCAAAAGGTGGCTACTTTGAAGAGCCTAGAATATAAGATATATTTTCAGCTGTTTCACACTTTTTTGTTAAGTATATAATTCCACATGTGTTAATTCATAGTTTTGATGCCTTCAGTGTGAATGTACAATTTTCATAATCCTGAAAATACAGAAAAATCTGTAAATGAGAAGGTGTGTCCAAAATTTTGGTCTGTACTGCACATGTGTGTGTGTATGTATATATATTATGTGTGTATAATGTTACACCTATATACCAGTATATATCTTTCCATCTCAGTGAAAAAATATAAATATACTGTATTTTTAGAGGTGTGGGGAGGCCCAAATAGAACTTTTTCTGCGGGGCCCTGTGATTTCTATGTACGCCCTGCTTACAGGGCAGTACTAATGAGGGTGATCTGGCTAGTTTATCAGAGCCCGAGGCTCCAGGGTCCCATTGCCAGATTGCCCTCATCATAATCAGCGTACAGGGCAGGGAAGGGGGCCCAGACACATTTCCTGCACAGGGGCCCCAAGCTGTCAGACAGCCTGATACCAGTTATGTTTATACATGTGGGGAATAATATACAGTGGGGAATAATATTTTAAGAATGGGTTGATTGTGTAATGGACATCCTCCTTAAGGGTGACCATGTCCATTAATGATTGCCAAATGAACCCCAAGTCTATCTCAGCTGGATTGCCTTTACCATCTTTTGTGGATGTGGGTTACTTGACTCTCCTCAAAAAAGAGGATGCTTTGGAAAAGAAGGGTCGGATATGTTAAGTTTTGCTCTCACCTGAGATGAGGTGCCACCAGAGGGGTGCTGCAGCAACATTTGTTTACTCCACTCTTACTACTGAGTGGACATTTTGGCCGAGTGTGCGTGTAAGGATCTGTAGAATAAGCTGTTGGTAAACAACTTCAGAACTATATTCTACTCTGGATTTTCTGTACGCATATCCTTATTGAAAATCGAGCTGCTCTAAGCCGTCGTATACATTGATTCAACTCTAATACTCTAGTCTTCTAATACGAACAACCTAAGATCATACCTCTTTGATTTACTTTTATTTTTGCAGGTTGTTTAGGTGGCTCAGAGCGACCATGTCACGGTAATGGAGTTTGTAGTGGTGACGGCACCAGAAGTGGAGATGGATCATGTCGTTGTAATGCGGAGTATACTGGGACATTTTGCCTTGAATGTGCAGATGGATACTTCAGTTTAGAAAAAAATGACACCCACTGCACTTGTTCTGGTAATTGCTACTTCTACTCAGGAGTCACATTTATTTCTGCTGATTTGTTATCATTTTCTTTCACATTCTCTGATGTTTTATGTCTTTTTTAATAGAAAAATATATTGTATGATTCACAGAAATATGCCCCATAGATGCATTAGTTTGGCAGAGGGCTAAAATGATAGATAAGATGCACTTTTTTATTTTTTTCATAGTAAAATATGTTTACATTACAAGTGCTGTCTGGACCATGTGTATTTAAAAGGACAGAATGCTAGCAGGTTCAAGAGACAGGCAGCAGAACTGCGAATGTAGTTTTGGAAGGCTGTGACCAGGGATCAGTGTCAAATCATTCTAAAACTTTCACCTAACTGATATCTATACATATGTGCAAAATGGTTTGCAAAGGTGTATACACTCTTCAAGCTTGACCTTTTTATGTGATGTACTCTCTCAAACATGTATTTTACAATTAAAACTTGCATATGGAGGAAGCATATCATTTATAGATACATTGAATGAAGTAAGTATTGAATACGTCACCATTTTTTTAAGTAAATATATTTCTAAAGGTGCTATTTACACAAAATTATCACCAGATGTCGGTAACTACCCATCCAATCCTCACAGGCACAGACATTAAATCATAGATGGCCATCAATAAGGTTCTCTGTAATGAGAAATGACACAGGGAAAAAGTATTTAGCACAGTTACTGACATTTATATACCGTAATACTTTGTACAAAAGCCTTTGTTGGTGATGACAGCTTCAAGACGGCTCCTATATGGAGAAACTAGTCGCATGCATTGCTCAGGTGTGATTCTTGGCTTCTTCTTTAACACACACTCTTCAAATCCTGAAGGTCCCATGGGCTCCTTGGATGAACTCTGAGCTTTAGTTCCTTCCATAAATTTTCTATTGGATTCAGGTCAAGTGACTGGCTGTGACATTCCAGCAGCTTTACTTTCTTTCTATGAAACCAGTTGAGAGTTTCCTTGGATTTGTGTTAGGAATCATTGTCTTACTGAAATGTCCACCCTCGTTTCATCATCATCCTGGTAGATGGCACAAGATTGTTATAAATAATGTCTCTGAAGGAAGTATAAATGGACAAATGTGCAGTCATATAAAGTTTGCCGATCCCGTATGCGGGAAAAAAAAGCCCCACACTTATGTTCCCTCCTCTATGCTTCACTATTGGTATTGTGTTTTTGGGATGATATGCAGTGCCTTTTGGCCTCCAAACATGGTGTGTATTATTTCATCCAAAGAGTTCAATTTTGGTCTAATCTGACCAGATATTTTCCCTGTTTCACAGTCTTGTCTCAATGTTGTTGAACAAACTTTAAACGTGATTGAACATGCTTTTTGTTCAGCAATGAAGTTTTTCATGGTGAGGGTGCATACAGGCCATGGAGGTGGAGTGCATTACTTTCTGTTTTCTTTTGAACAATTGTACCTGCTGATTCCAGCTCTTTCTGTAGATCTCCACAGATGGTCCTTGGCTCTTGGACAACTCTTCTGATAATTCTTTTTGCTCCTCTGTCTGAAATCTTATCATGGCTGGTTTATGGTGAAATTATGTTCTTTCCACATCTAGCTTATGGGACCAACAGTTCTTGTTGGAACCGTCAGTAGCTTAGAAATTTTTCTGTAACCAATGCCATCACTATGCTTTGTAACAATGAGCTTGTCAAGGTCTTGAGCTCACTGGTTTTACCCATCATGAAATGTTTCTTGTGTAGCTCCTTGGTAATGAGAGACCTTTTTATGGGCCATCAGTTGAACCAGCTGATATTTTTCACTAAGTGGCAGGAATTGGTGACATGCTCAACACTTTATTCACCCGCTGTAGGTGATAACTCGTTTTGACCTGACAATCCCGTTAATATTTTTGAATTGACAATGTCCAAGCAAATACATATATTTTTTGTGGTATCCATAGGATAGGCAATACTAAGTTTTTCAAACTATTTGTAAAGGTAACGTTACTTCATCACTTTTTCTTTTTATAGCATGCCATGAATCCTGTAAAACATGTTATGGTCCATCTAATAATGGCTGTAGAGTATGTAAAGAAGGGTGGATCAGAGAAGATGATGGTTGTGCAGGTTAGTGTTACTTTGTACTATGCAGTTTGACAAATTGTTACATACATAGGATATTGACATACATTATTTATCTCAATGTTAATGTACTATTGGCAGTTGCAGTTCTCCTAAGTAGCATAATGGAAGAAGTGTATACTATATCATTGTACTGTACCATGGGCACTCCACATTAAGTGACAGTTCTGATGGGCAGCATGCAATGTAGTTTTAATAGAACGTTAAAGCTCAGCATAATTTCTGCTGTAATACATTCAGCTATCACTGGTATGTCCTGCGTTTACATTGCGATCACTGCATTTACATATGGGATAACAGAGGACTTGATCTAGCTTCCAGCTCCTTTACCATGAGAGCCATGATTAGGAGACCTGCTCAGGAGAAACTAATGGTGGAGGTGTACAGCGGCATCGGAGCTTGAGAGCGGCCGGCAAAGTGTGTAATGTCATGGGGGCAGCTGCGGACCCAGGAGGGCAGATCTACTAGGGTTGGGAAGTATTACTGATAGCCTTCCCCTATACAATGACCGTTGCCATGATAATTTTGATGGCCACACAATCTTATCTATTTATCAACTTGGTAGATCCTGATTTTAGTCCCCAAAGGCAAGAGCATCATTCCATGTATAACTTGGACGGGCCTCATTTCACTCTTGATTACAATCAGTAATGAGGTGAGGGTAGGCATATATCAACCCTCAACATTATGCTGCTATATCTCTGCTTGTTGTCAGGAGATGATGTGTTGCCCCCCTCATTATGTTGCTCATAATCAAAGAGTGAATCTAGCCCTTCCCACCACACCCTCCTCTTACATTGGGATGTTCGTATGACCATTGGGGTCCAAAATGGGGTCTGTAAAGTGATAGCCATCTGGTATATTATCAGGACAATGCCCATTGTATGGGGGAATGGAAATTTAGTAATACTAACCTTCCATGCTAGGTCTGCAGTATGGGGAATTATTACTAATACTACCTCCCATACTAGTCTGCGTATGGGAAGCTAACTGATACTAACCTTCTACAGGTCTGCGGTATGGGGGAAGCTATTACTATACTAACTCCCATACTGGCTGGGTAGGGAAGCTATATAATACTAACCTTCCATACTAGGTCGCGTATGGGAGTTTATAATACTAACCTCCCATACTAGGTGGTTGGGGAATGCTATACTATATACCTTCCTACTAGGTCACGGTATGGGGGAATGCTATTGTAATACTAACCCTCCCATACTAGATTGTGGTATGGGGGAATGCTATTACTAATACTAACCTTCCATACTAGGTCTGCGTATGGGGAATGCTATTAGTAATACTAACCTCCCATACTAGATCTGTGGTATGGGGGGAATGCTATTACTAATACTAACCTTCCATACTAGGTCAGCGGTATGGGGGAATGCTATTAGTAATACTAACCCTCCCATACTAGACTTGTGGTATGGGGGGAATGCTATTACTAATACTAACCTTCCGTACTAGGTCAGCGGTATGGGGGAATGCTATTAGTAATACTAACCTCCCATACTAGACTTGTGGTATGGGGGGAATGCTATTACTAATACTAACCTTCCATACTAGGTCTGCGGTATGGGGAATGCTATTAGTAATACTAACCTTCCCATACTAGACTTGTGGTATGGGGGGAATGCTATTACTAATACTAACCTTCCATACTAGGTCAGGTATGGGGGAATGCTATTAGTAATACTAACCTTCCCATACTAGACTTGTGGTATGGGGGGAATGCTATTACTAATACTAACCTTCCATACTAGGTCTGCGGTATGGGGGAATGCTATTAGTAATACTAACCTTCCATACTAGACTTGTGGTATGGGGGGAATGCTATTACTAATACTAACCTTCCATACTAGGTCTGCGGTATGGGGGAATGCTATTAGTAATACTAACCTTCCCATACTAGACTTGTGGTATGGGGGAATGCTATTACTAATACTAACCTTCCATACTAGGTCTGCGGTATGGGGAATGCTATTAGTAATACTAACCTTCCCATACTAGACTTGTGGTATGGGGGGAATGCTATTACTAATACTAACCTTCCATACTAGGTCTGCGGTATGGGGGAATGCTATTAGTAATACTAACCTTCCCATACTAGACTTGTGGTATGGGGGGAATGCTATTACTAATACTAACCTTCCATACTAGTCTGCGGTATGGGGGAAGCTATTATAATACTAACCTTCCCATACTAGTCTTGCGGTATGGGGGGAATGCTATTACTAATACTAACCTTCCCATACTAGGTCTGCGGTATGGGGGAATGCTATTATAATACTAACCTTCCCATACTAGACTTGTGGTATGGGGGAATGCTATTACTAATACTAACCTTCCATACTAGGTCTGCGGTATGGGGGAATGCTATTATTAATACTAACCTTCCCATACAGACTGTGGTATGGGGAAGCTATTACTAATACTAACCTTCCATACTAGGTCTGCGGTATGGGGAATGCTATTAGTAATACTAACCTTCCCATACTAGGTCTGCGGTATGGGGGAATGCTATTACTAATACTAACCTTCCCTACTAGGGCTGGGTATGGGGGAATGCTATTACTAATACTAACCTTCCCATACTAGGTCTGCGGTATGGGGGAAGCTATTACTAATACTAACCTTCCCATACTAGGTCTGCGGTATGGGGAAGCTATTATATACTAACCTTCCCATACTAGGCTGTGGTATGGGGAAAGCTATCACGTAATACTAACCTTCCCATACTAGGTCTGCGGTATGGGGAAAGCTATCAGTAATACTAACCTTCCCATACTAGGTCTGCGGTATGGGGAAGCTATTACTAATACTAACCTTCCTACTAGGTCTGCGGTATGGGGAAAGCTATCACTAATACTAACCTTCCCATACTAGGTCTGCGGTATGGGGAAAGCTATTACTAATACTAACCTTCCCGTACTAGGTCTGCGGTATGGGGGAATGCTATTAGTAATACTAACCTTCCCATACTAGGCTGCGGTATTGGGGAACTATTACTAATACTAACCTTCCCGTACTAGGTCTGCGGTATGGGGAAGCTATTACTAATACTAACCTTCCCGTACTAGATCTGCTGTATGGGGGAATGCTATTATAATACTAACCTTCCATACTAGGTCTGCGGTATGGGGAATATTACTAATACTAACCTTCCCATACTAGGTCTGCGGTATGGAGGAATGCTATTACTAATACTAACCTTCCCGTACTAGGTCTGCGGTATGGGGGAATGCTATTAGTAATACTAACCTTCCCGTACTAGGTCTGCGGTATGGGGAATATTACTAATACTAACCTTCCCATACTAGGTCTGCGGTATGGGGAATGCTATTACTAATACTAACCTTCCCGTACTGGGTCTGCGGTATGGGGGAATGCTATATAATACTAACCTTCCCGTACTAGATCTGCGGTATGGGGGAATGCTATTACTAATACTAACCTTCCCGTACTAGTCTGCGGTATGGGGAATGCTATTATAATACTAACCTTCCCGTACTAGTCTGCGGTATGGGGGAATGCTATTATAATACTAACCTTCCCGTACTAGGTCTGCGGTATGGGGAATATTACTAATACTAACCTTCCCATACTAGGTCTGCGGTATGGGGAAAGCTATCACTAATACTAACCTTCCCTACTAGGTCTGCGGTATGGGGGAAGCTATTACTAATACTAACCTTCCCGTACTAGGTCTGCGGTATGGGGAATATTACTAATACTAACCTTCCCATACTAGGTCTGCGGTTATGGGGAAGCTATTACTAATACTAACCTTCCCGTACTAGTCTGCGGTATGGGGAAGCTATACTAATACTAACTTCCCATACTAGGTCTGCGGTATGGGGAAAGCTATCACTAATACTAACCTTCCCGTACTAGGTCTGCGGTATGGGGAATGCTATTACTAATACTAACCTTCCCGTACTAGGTCTGCGGTATGGGGGAATGCTATTACTAATACTAACCTTCCCGTACTAGGTCTGCAGTATGGGGAATATTACTAATACTAACTTCCCATACTAGGTCTGCGGTATGGAGGAATGCTATTACTAATACTAACCTTCCCGTACTAGATCTGCAGTATGGGGAATGCTATCACTAATACTAACCTTCCCGTACTAGGTCTGCGGTATGGAGGAATGCTATTACTAATACTAACCTTCCCGTACTAGGTCTGCGGTATGGGGGAATGCTATTACTAATACTAACCTTCCCGTACTAGATCTGCAGTATGGGGAATGCTATCACTAATACTAACCTTCCCGTACAAGGTCTGCGGTATGGGGGAAGCTATCACTAATACTAACCTTCCCGTACTAGGTCTGCGGTATGGGAAATGTTATCACTAATACTAACCTTCCCCTACTAGGTCTGCGGTATGGGGAAAGTTATCACTAATACTAACCTTCCCGTACTAGATCAGCAGTATGGGGGAATGCTGTTACTAATACTAACCTTCCCGTACTAGATCTGCAGTATGGGGGAATGCTATTACTAATACTAACCTTCCCGTACTAGGGCTGCGGTATGGGGATGGCTATCACTAATACTAACCTTCCCATACTAGGTCTGTGATCCCAGGTTGCATCTGCTCCTCCAAGGGTCCTCGCTCTGCCAGCTGCTCTGAAGCTCTCCTGCCACTGTATGTCTCCACTCCCAGTGTGCCACTGACCAGAAGTGTGACAGGTCCTCTTTAACTGTATGCAGCTTTCCCGTTAGCGGAGATACTGCCTGATGCAAGCATTGGCAAAGTTCAGTTGCAGCTCCGTGATGATTTGTTCTGAGACTGCTATTGCTAAAAAAGTTTGGTTATCTCAGTGATGATGCCCTCTGATACTGCTGCTGGTGAGTACACAGATACCCCAAATGTGGTGAAAACTACTGTTTGGGCACACGATAGGGTTTGGAAGGGAAGGAGGTCCAATTGAGTTCTGGAGTGCATTTTTGGCTGGAACAGTTTGAGAATGCCCATGACATTCAGCAGAACAGCAAAAAACCCCACAAATGACATTTTGGAAACTGCATGTCTTGAGGAATTCATCTAGCGGTGTAGTGAATATTTTTAACCCTCAAGCGATTCACAGAATTAACATTGGACTGATTCAATGGAAAATCACCATTTTTTTTTTCTGCCACTAAAATGTTACTTTGACCCAAAGTTTTCAATTTTCAAAAGGGTTAAGAGGAGAAAATTGACCACAAAATGTGACATAATTTCTCCTGAGAGCATCATTACTTCATATGTGGTTGAAAATGACTAGCGTCTCAGTACAAAGTTTCAAAGGGAAGGAGCGCCATATTGAAGTGCACATTTTTCGGGAATGATTGGAAAGTGCCATTTCACATCAGCAGTAACCCCACGACATGAGACCTAATTTTACAAACTACACCTCTCAATGAATTCATTTAGGGATGCAGTGATCACATTGACACCACAGGTCATAGAACCTTAAACCATTGGGATGTGAAAAATAATTACTGTATTTTTTGGATTATATGATGCTCCGGATTATAAGACGCACCCGAAAATTTGAGGAGAAAAATGGGAAATTTCTTTTTTTCAATAAAATGGAGGTGCGTCTTATTGCTTACCGGGGTTGGAGGCTGCGGTGAAGTGGGGTCCCAGGGTCGCTGCTGGAGGAGGCAGGAGTGGGGTGATGCTGCAGGCCGCAGCCTGGGATGAGGGGGTGTTCCGATGTGCGGCGCGTCGCTGCAGGTGTCCGGCGCTGCTGCAGGTGTACGGCGGTGCTGCTGTGGGTGCCCGGTGGTGCTGCCGGGGCTCTGCTGACATTTTGTGAAAGGCCAGAGCCCCCCGCAGTTCCATGGTTTCCTGTTTAGTGGACTCCGGGAAAATGGCCGCCGGTGGCGCATGCGCGGATGGAGTTCTCGGCACCAAGATATCGGGAGATGAGATCTCAGTGCTGAAATCTCATCTCCCAAGATCTTGGTGCCGAGATCTCCATCTGCGCATGCGCCGCCCTGGCGTCCATTTTCCCGGAGTCCACTGCACAGGAAACCATGGAACTGCGAGGGGCTCTGGCCTTTCATGAAATGTCGGCAGAGCTCCCCACAGCACCAGACATCCCCGCAACAACACCGCCGGATACCCCCGTAGCACCGCCGGGACCCAAAGCACTGCCGGACACCCCCTCATCCCAGTCTGTGGCCTACAGCAACGGTACCGATCAGGTATATACGCATTATAAGACGCATCCCCATGTGGGGGAAAAAGTGCGTCTTATAATCCAAAAAATACGGTAAATTTTTACAATTTGGTTTTAGCCTAAGATTTTTGATTGTCACATTGGTGCCATTTTTACCCATTCCCCAAAATTTGTCCCACAATTTCTGCTGAGTGGCAATACCTCATATTTGGCTGTACAGTACTAGTTAGCCACACGGGATTGACGTGAGCGCTATTTGACTCTTGGGTACAATAGTTTGCAGGCTCCATCCAGAACAGTAGAATTCCCTCTCAAGTGACCCCATTTTGGAAATTACACCTCTCTGGGAATTTATCTACAGGTGAAGTGATGATTTGAGTCCATGGGTGTTTGCCAGAAACAAGCAGCAGTAATGTTGCTGAGTGAAAATTGCAAATCTGCCAGTGCAGTGCTCATACGTTGTGCCCAGCTCGTGCTTCAGGAGACACGCACCCTTTTAAATTAGGCGGGCTTTCATCGGTACAGAAATGCCAAACATGTGGACACTAACTGCGGTTTAAGCACAATAAGGAGCTCAGAAGGGAGGGGGGCATTTGGATTTGGGAATGCAGAATTCGCTGGAATTTTTTGGGGGGTGAGGGCCATAGTGTTTTTCCAGAGCCTTTGTCCTACCAGTAACGTGAAAGCTCCTTTATTTCCATGACAGATGACGGACCTGAGTGGGAACTTTATTTTGTGGATTGAGTTGAAGTTTTTGTTGGAACATTTTACATAACATTTTACATAACATTTTACATAACATTTGGGATCACATGATTAACCTCTTCCTTTCTCAGTTTTGCGTTTCTGATTTTCGCTTCCCTTCTTCCCAGAACCATAACTTTTTTATTTTTCCGTCACTTGGCCATGTGAGGGCTTGTTTTTTGTGGGACAAGTTGTACTATTGAACAACCATTGGTTTTACTGTATTGTGTACTCAAAAACGGGAATAAAAAATTCCAAGTGCGGTGAAATTGCAAAAAAAGTGCAATTCTACAACTGTGTTTTTGGATTTGTTTTTACCATGCTCACCAAATGCTAAAATTAACCTGCTATTATGATTCTCTCCAGACATGTCTAGGTTTTATTTCATTTAAGTGGTGAAAAAAAAATCTAAAGTTTGTTTAAAAAAAAAAAAATTGCGTCATTTTCCGATATCTCGGGTTGGTTGAGGGCTTATTATTTGTGTGCCGAACTGACGTTTTTAATGTTACCATTTTGGTGCAGATACAATCTTTTGCTCGCCTTTTATTGCATTTTAATGCAATGTTGCGGCAACCACCAAAAAGCGTAATTCTGGATTTTTTTACTTTTTTTTTTCACTACACGTTTAACGATCGGTTAATTCTTTTTTTATATCGATCGGGAGATTCTGAATGCAGCGATACCTAATATGTGTATGTTTGATTTTTTGTTTTATTTTAAATGGCGCAAATCGGGGGTAATTTAAACTTATTTTTTAAAAAAAATTTTTTAAATATTTTTAAAAACATTTCTTTTTATTTTACTTTTGGCATGCTTCAATAGTCTGCATGGGAGCCTAGAAGCTGCCATAACCTGATCGGCTCTGCTACATACAAGCGATGATCAGATCACCTGTATGTAGCAGAATTGCTGACTTGCAATGAGCGCTGACCACCGAGCGACGCTCATAGCAATGCGGCATTGACAACCATAGAAGCCTTCTGGAGAGCTCTGGTTGTCATGCAATCCCTTTGGTGACGCGAGATCATGTGACGGGGTCACTGATGGGCAGATTTACAGCGCCATTGCCGGAAGCGTGAGTTAAATGCCGCTGTCAGTTTGACAGCGGCATTTAACGGGTTAACAGCAGCGGGTTCAAAACAGCTGACATGTGCCGGGAAAGATGTGGGCTCAGCGCCGGAGCCCACATCAAAGGGGGAAGACATGACATGCGCAGTACTAGTATGGCGCATGTCGCAAAGGGGTTAACCGGCACTCTACGCTGAGCACTTATACTGCGGTTTCCTTCTAAATCTCCCAATGATGTGATTCAGATGAAACCCATTCACTATAATGTGGCAGAAGAGTTGCTCTGGACTCCGTCTGGCCTCTTTAGCGGTGTCTTTCTTTTCAGAGGTGCAGAAAACTGCACGCCTAAAATGATGGACCTCGCCGGATCATAGGCAGCCACCTGGCGTCCACAGTGCCTCTATCTGTCTCATTATAGAGAATCTTCCGCTGGTTGCTCTGTCTGAATTGCTTATTTCCAAAATTTTCACGGCAACCCCAATGTAAGCGGTCAGCGCAGAGAGCAGAATAAATGCACCGAGCCTTACTGCGATCTTTGGGAGGCAGAATGAACAAATCAACAGCAGGTGAATTGGTTTTAATTATTTTTTACGCCATTCCACATGTGGTATAAGTTATTAAGCCACTTCATTCACTGGGTCGGTGCGATTACAGCGATACCAGATTTATATAGTTTTTTTTTTTTTTTTTTTACTGCTGTCAAACACTAAAAGATCCTTTTTTTACTTTTTTTTTGTAAAACAAAATTTTTGCATTGCCGTATTTAGAGAGCTAAAATTTTTCAATATTTCTGCCTGCATAATCATGTGACAGCTTTTTTGCAGGACGAGTTGACTTTTTTATTGGTACCGTTTTCGGGCACATGACTTATGTTGAGCGCTTTCTATTCTGATTTTTGGGAGGCAGAGTGAACAAAAACCAGCAATGCTGGAATTATTTTGGAGGTTTTCTGTATGCTGTTCACTGTGTGGTAAGATTGGTAAGGTAGCTTTATTCTTCCTGTCAGTACAATTACCGGATATCACATTTTTATATAATTTTTTATGTTTTAGCCCTCTTACACAATAAAAACTATTTTATAGAATTCAATTGTTTTTGCATCTGAGAGCTAAAACTTTTTTATTTTTGCTTTGATGGAGCTGTATGGCGTTTTATTTTTTGCGGGACAAGATCATGTTTTTAGCGCTTCCATTTTTATTTACATTCGTGTTTTATTCCACATTTTGTTCAGCCGTATGATGAGAAATTTTTTTTGCCACACTTTGTTTTATGCTGTTCACTGAAGGGGTTAACTAGTGGGACAGTTTTATAGGTGGGGAAAATAAATTGGCATCAATGCTGAAATATTGATCATTTAATGAACACAGAATGGTCAGATTTTGGCAAGACAAACGTTTTGTCGCCTGGTCATATAATGCACCTAATCCTAGTTTACATCCTCACCAGTGCTCAGTAAATGATCAATTAATTAGTGGGTGTGTATAAAAAGAAACCCAGCACACCAGACCTTCACTTGAACTGCAACTTGAGCTCTGACAACATGCCAAAAATCCACCCTGCGACCAAAGCCTTGATTAACAAGAGGCTGTAGACCAGATCCACTGCAGAGTTGGCTGGCACCTTTAATGTGTCTCAGCGTCCAGTACAAAGAATTAAAAAAAAAGATTTGATGAGACTAGAGATGTGTTTGACAAGCCCAGGTCCGGCAGACCCCGCAAGACAACTGCTCAGGAGGAACGTTTGTTGCTTAAAAAATCCAAAGCAAGCCCCTCTTCCACTGCAGCAGAGCTCCAACAGGCCTGGTCACCTCAAGTCCCTGTGTCAACTAGAACAGTTTGCAGGATTCTGTCTCGAAATGGCCTCCATGGTCGAATCAGAGCCCAGAAGCCAGCACTAAACAAAAGGCAAATAAAAAAACCGTGTGGCATTTGCAAAGTCCCACAGCATGCTAAACAGATGGAATCTGGAAAAGTGTCAGAAGGTGGATTTCTCTGATGAATCTTCAGTAGAATTACATCACAGCCGCTGCAAATACTGCAGGAGACCTACTGGAGCCTGTATGGATCCAAAATGCACCCAGAAAACAGTTACATTTGGTGGTGGAAAGATCATGGTCTGGGGTTACATTCAGTATGGGGGTGTGCGAAACATTTGCAAGGTGGAAGGCAATATCAATAGCCTAAAATATCAAGAAGTATTAGCTACCTCTTATATTCCAAATCATAAAAGGGGTCAAATTCTGCAGCAGGATGGTGCTCTATCTCATACATCCATCTCTACAACAAAGTTCCTCCAGGCAAAAAAGATCAAGGTGCTCAAGGATTGACCAGCCCAGTCACCAGACATGAACATCATTGAGCATGTTTGGGGTAGGATGAAAGAGGAAGCTTGGAAGACAAAACCAAAGAATCTAGATCAGGGTTCCCCAACTCCAGTCCTCAAAGCCCACCAACAGGTCATGTTTTCAGGATTTCCTTTGTATTGCCCAGATGATAATTGCATCACCTGTGCAATACAAAGGAAATCCTGAAAACATGACCTGTTGGTGGACCTTGAGGACTGGAGTTGGGGAACCCTGATCTAGATGAACTCTGGGAGGCATGCAAGACTGCATTCTTTGCTATTCCTGATGACTTAATAAATTGTATGAATCATTGTTGAACCGCATGGATGCAGTCCTTCAAGCTCATGGAAGTCACACAAAATATTAAATATGACTCTAATAGCACCACAACTTCATACACCAATGTTATGCAACATATACAACCCCTGGCAAAAATTATGGAATCACTGACCTTGGAGGATGTTCATTCAGCTGTTTTATTTTGTTGAAAAAAAAAAACCAGATCACAGACATGGCACAAAACTGAAGTCATTTCAAATGGCAACGTTCTGGCTTTAAGAATCACTAAAAGAAATCAAGAACAAATAATATGTTAGTCAGTAATGGTTATTTTTTTTAACCAAGCATAGGGAAAAAATTATGGAATCGCTCAACTCTGAGGGAAAAAATTATGGAATTATGAAAAACAAACTCAAACTCAAAAAAACACTCCAACACTTCACTAGTATTTTGTTGTACCACCTCTGGCTTTTACAACAGCTTTCAGTCTCTGAGGCATGGACTTAATGAGTGTCAAACAGTACTCTTCATCAATCGGGCTCCAACTTTCTCTGATTGCTGTTGCCAGATCGGCTTTGCAGGTTGGAGCCTTGTCATGGACCATTTTCTTCAGCTTCCACCAAAGATTTTCAATTGGATTGAGATCTGGACTATTTGCAGGCCATGACATTGACCTTATGTGTCTTTTTTCAAGGAATATTTTCACAGTTTTTGCTCTATGGCAGGATGCATTATCATCTTGAAAAATTATTTAATCTTCCCCAAACTTCCTTTCAATTGATGGGATAAGAAAAGTGTCCAAAATATCAACATAAACTTGTGCATTTATTGAAGCTGTAATGACAGCCATCTCCCCAGTGCCTTTACCTGACATGCAGCCCCATATCAGTGACTGTGGAAATTTGCATGTTCTCTTCAGGCAGTCATCTTTATGAATCTCATTGGAACGGCACCAAACAAAAGTTCCAGCATCATTACCTTGCCCAATGCAGATTTGCGATTCATCACTGAATATGACTTTCATCTAGTCATCAACAGTCCACGATTGCTTTTCCTTAGCCCATTGTAACCTTGTTTTTTTTCTGTTTAGGTGTTAATGATGGCTTTCATTTAGCTTTTCTGTATGTAAATCCCATTTCCTTTAGGCGGTTTCTTACAGTTCGGTCACAGACGACTCCAGTTTCCACCCATTCGTTCCTCATTTGTTTTGTTGTGCATTTCCTGTTTTGGAGACATATTGCTTTAAATTTCCGTTCTTGACGCTTTGATGTCTTCCTTGGTCTACCAGTATGTTTTCCTTTAACAACCTTCCCATGTTTGTATTTGGTCCAGATTTTAGACACAGCTGACTGTGAACAACCAACATCTTTTGCAACATTGGGTGATGATTTACCCTCTTTTGAGAGTTTGATAATCCTCTCCTTTGTTTCAATTGACATCTCTCGTGTTGGAGCCATGATTCATGTCAGTCCACTTGGTGCAACAGCTCTCTAAGGTGTGATCACTCCTTTTTTAGATGCAGACTAACGAGCAGATCTAATTTGATGCAGGTGTTAGTTTTGGGAATGAAAATTTACAGGGTGATTCCATAATTTTTTTCCCTCAGAATTGAGTGATTCCATAATTTTTTCCCTATGCTTGGTTAAAAAAATAACCATTACTGACTATCTCATTATTTGTTCTTGATTTCTTTTAGTGTTTCTTAAAGCCAGAAAGTTGCCATTTGAAATTACTTCAGTTTTGTGCCTTGTCTGTGATCTGCTTTTTTTCAACAAAACAACTGAATGAACATCCTCCAATCCCGGTGATTCCATAATTTTTGCCAGGGGTTGTATTTGTATTTTAAGTTAATTATTTGTTTGAATATCACATTACTTTCTGTGGGCGACAAAACTTTTGTCTTGCCAAAATCTGACCATTCTGTGTTCATTAAATGATCAATATTTCAGCATTGATGCCAATTTATTTTCTTAACCTAAACCAAATTTGGGAGGGTTTCAGCTTTCAAAAGAGTAAATTTATAAAACCAATGGATGAATTTAACGTCAGGTTATAAGCTTTGATTTACATAACATGGATAAGCAACATTACTTCTGTCAGGGAGTGTAGGTAGATTTAATTGTCTAAAATAATAATCAAAACTAAATATAAAATAATTACCATAACAATATCAACTTTTCCTGCCCTCATCGCTGATCTAATACTCTGCAATACTTTAGCATTGCATGGCATCAGCTCAGCGACTCACATGGAGGAGGCGTCTTAGCTCCTGCTCTGAGCTGGAGCTTAAAGGACACATCGCTGGGTGACCCTTCTGCCATCTTTTGTGGCCATTGTTGCAGGGTGTCAGCTCATATATTTGATCACAGCGGCGCTCGGCATGAGCCCGTGCCATCGTCACAAAGTATATGTACGGCGGTTGGTGGGAACGCAGCGTCGCATTTGTCGGGAAGTGGTTAAAGTAATTAGGAAAACACGGCACTTCTGGATTTCTGGTTGTGCACAAGTAGGATAACCAAGTAACCAAATCAATCAGCTGTAATGTAAAAATACTTGGCATTCAAATAGCTCTTCCTGTCTTAGCAGTGGACACTGCAGACCCTCACGCAGTGCGCTGCCACACAGATCTCTATCCAGATGACTGATGAAGGTCAGGTATTGACTGAAATGTCTAATTTTTTTCTGGAATTTCTTCATCCAATAAATAAGTTCTTGAACACACCTATATGAGTGGGAAGTGGTTAAAATCCTGTGTAGGACTTCATAACTAAAATGTTCAACATTGATCTGTACACATCCCAAAAATACTTGTGACGCTGTGTAAAATATGAAAAAAAAACATGAATGCAATGATTTGGAAATCTCTTCTAGCCATATATTCACAACAGAACATAAATCACATGCGAAGTTGAACGTTAGACTTGTTTGTGTTTATTAAATATATTTTGATATATTTCATCACTTCATTCTTTAGATGTTGATGAATGTGCGACAGAACAACCTCCATGTAAAGAGAATCAGTATTGTCTAAACACAGAAGGATCTTTTTTGTGTAAAAGTGAGTATCTTCTACATTCTAATCAGTTATTCCTAGTAATGTCCCCTTAGGGGAAATCTTTCCAGGCACATGTGTCACTCTCATACAATGTGGATCAGTGTAATATATGTATATAATATTATATAACGAGTGGCCAAAGTTGTGGATTCACTTCAAATTTTTGATGCAAATTGCATCTTCAGAGAAAAAGAGGACTTGAACTCTATAGCGCCACCTGTTGGAAGTAGCGATCCTAGAAGTCACAATCAACCCTTTAACAAGCCTTGCAATATGACTTAGGATAAAAGCCAAATCAGTATCTCAATTTGCAGACACTGTGTTTCAGGCTATTGGCCCTCGTCAGTGCAAAGTTTCATTTTTTTAAAAGTTTTTAGCATGCAATCATACAAAGTGTTTATAACAATAATGCCACAAGTAGTCTAAGGTAGATTAGAACACCTCTACATAGTAAAAAGTTTACCGTAATACAAAATATCTCATTACTTCTATAAGAACAGCGGAATGGCCGAATCAAAATATCACGTCCTAATATGTTAATTTCATGCTATCCCTATGTGTTCTTTCTTTAGTAGCGTTTAGCATTGATAACTGCTTTGCATCTCCTTGGCATTGATTCAACAAGACTTGTCAGTTTCTCTGTGGTGATAACATGGTACCAGGAACTGAAAACAGCTGCAATCAATGCCTGTTTGTTGCCCTGTCGCTTACTAGAAACCTGTCGCTTTAATCTTGACCACAGATTTTCGATAGGGTTCAGATCAGGACTGTTTCCTGGCCATGAAAGCACAGAAATTTGTTTGCTTTCAAACCATTTTAGACATTGCTCCAGGCGACGTACTGTTCTATCCGACACCGAAACTCCTCCATCGTGCAAGAACTGGTTGAGTTCCTTGGCTGATGCTCTTCTGTTTTGCAAGGCTAACCTAACAATTCTTTTGTCTGTTTTTGGAGTTGTTGCCTTTCTCCTTTTTCTTCCACTCTGTTTTGATGCTGCAACTATCAGCAAAATGTGAACACAGCTTTTGCACTCCAGAAGCAGTGACTCCACCACCCATTTTCCTAGTAATTTCTCTGAAACTGTATCCCTCCTTCCTCAAAACAATAGCCGTAGCTCTTTTTTTTTTCGGCGACCAATCAGACCTCTTTGTGGCTGGCATGATTAAAATCTAAAAAAAAACCAATCATTCAGGATTTTTGAGCTCAAAATAGACATTTATAATTATTCAGTTAAAAAATTAAATTTAAATATTAATAAAATACAAGAAATAAAAATTATCAATAGTTTGTAAAGAAATTAAAGCCTGTAGGACATATACTGAAAGGATCAAGTTACGACTGTAGCTTTAAAACACTATTTCTAATTTAATGCGGATATAAAGAAAAGTTAACATATAACTAAAAATTTATGAATTTTACTCACAGAGAACGAAGTCCAGTATTTCTTGTCAAAATTATAAAAACTACCGACAAAATATCAAAAACAAGTCTCCCGATGTCTTTAGTAACAGATTGTGTGCCTGGGCTACAAATATAATTATGTAATCAAGTAAGTAAGATCGCTGAAAGTTCCAGAAGCCTTTAAAACCACCACCAGGCAAGAAATCCCACTTATTAAACCTGACAGGGCACACCTTTGAAGTAAAAACTATTTCCGGTGACTACCTCTTGAAGCTCATCAAGAGAATGCCAAGAGTGTGCAAAGCAGTCATCAAAGCAAAAGGTGGCTACTTTGAAGAACCTAGAATATAAGACATATTTTCAGTTGTTTCACACTTTTTTGTTAAGTATATAATTCCACATGTGTTAATTCATAGTTTTGATGCCTTCAGTGCGAATGTACAATTTTCATAGTCATGAAAATACAGAAAAATAGTTGAATGAGAAGGTGTGTCCAAACTTTTGGTCTGTACTGTATGTATATATGTATGTATATGTGTGTGTGTGTATATATATATATATATATATATATATATATATATATATGTGTGTTGTCCTTCCTCACTCTTGGGTCCTCATATAACACTAAGTCGGTTTGTCATGCCAGGATGCGATAACAGTTGTGCAGGATGCTCTGGTGAAGGTCCAGAAACATGTAAAGACTGTGCTACTGGGTACGTGTTGGAAGCCGACAAATGTACAGGTAAGATTACATTTACTAATTTAGCAACTCTCTTGGGCGACATAATATTTGCAACATTTTATGCTTATTATTGGCAAATTAAATTTTATCTTTGGTTTATGACATTTTTTAGACCATCTTTTGGCACCTATTGCAAAAATTACAAAGTGGTGAAGTTAACCTTTTGGCTTGAAATACAAAGTTTTGATTGCATTTGTCCATGAAAGTCACATTTCTAGCAGTCTAACACTGTTTTAAAAAACAATGGAGCAAATACGGTCATTGTGCAACAAACTCCTTTACATCCAAAATTTCTTCCTTTCCAATTCTCTTGATCTCCTCTCGCTTAAACCTGGATCCAGCAGTCTGACATCACCGCCGCTGCTGCTGCTGTCTTGTATGGTGGGCTACAATCCCTATATACCCCTGACCTGAGAACAGGCAAGGTGGAGGTGTAGGTTTGCATCTTTCATCACAATGTGCTTTCCAGGGTATCTCCCCCGGTACCCTCACTTATGTTTCCTTCCTTTTGGAAGTCCACACAGTCTACAAACCAATCTCCCTGCAAGTGGCGGTTGTGTATCGCCCTTCTGGCTCCATCGTCAGTTTCTGTATCACTTTTGCCACCTGGCTTCCACACTTCCCATCCTGTGTCATTCCCACTCTCATCATGGTGTATTTTCATATCCCCATTGATGATCTGCTTTCCCCATCTGCCACTCCTCTTCTTTCTCTAACCTCCTTCTTCAGCCTTTCACAGCTTACTAACTCTCCTACACATAAACTTGGGAATACTCTGGACCTGGTTGCTTCACGACTCTGTTCAGTGTACGACTTTACTAACTCAATCTCTCTCACTTTCTGACCACAATCTTCTTTCCTTCTCTGTCGAATTGTTTCCACCCTCAGGACATTCCCACTTGCCATACACAGAGAAATCTATGTGTCATCAATATCCAGCAGCTAATGAACAATGTACAGTCATCTTTAGCTCCCATCTCCTTCCTCTCCTGTGCTAACTCTGCATTGTCACATTATAATTATACGTTTCAGAACGCTTGGATGAAGCCGCACCTGCAACACTCAAAAAGACACGACACAGACAGTGGCATCCTTGACACACGCTGCAGACACATTTTCTCCAGAGCTGCTCAAGGTGTGCAGAGTGTCAGTAGAAAATCTTTCACCCGGAGACTTCATCCACTTTAAATTCACGCTCATAACCTATAACCCTGCTCTCCGTCTTGCCAAACAAGTCTACTTTACCACCTTCATCACATAACTATTCAATAATCCAAAACGACTCTTCGAAACTTTCCACTCCCTCCTGAGCCCTAAAGTACAGGCCCTGGTCACCAGGGATGCCACCAGGCATTTTAGGTCCCCATAATGGCAAAATTTTTGGGCTCCCTTGAGACTCCACCGAGACTACACACCAGCTTCGCATCCACTTCTCGAACCTTCCACAGTACCACTGCCCACTCTTGGAAAAACTCTTCTTCTGCATTACTTCTTCGCCAATCAAATGTTACCAGTTCCCATCGAACACCATATCGCACACATAGCCATCAGCTTTTGTTTTGGCCTAAAGCGATATAATATTTTTTTTAAATCTGCCAGCACGACAAGGCAGACTCTTTTGGCCGGTCCCTACTCTACTCTAACCTATTAAAGATTTGTTATACCTAAAAAAATTTATTGTATATTTTATTTTTCTTTATGGAAATGTGTCACATACATTTTTTAAAATGATCAATTATACCACATTCAAGGATCAAATACCCGCCACACCATGGCCAGACCACATTATTACCACCATGTAGTGACCGAATAATACCACATAGAAGAAATAAATATCGCTACACCATGACCTGATCACATATTACCACCACATAGTGACCAAATACTACAATACAGATCATTAATAAAAAAAACACAATAATATTACCATAAGTGCCATTATACACAGGAGCTCTGTACATAGTATACAGTGTATAGTGTCATTGTACAGGTAATACAGGAATTCACCAGTGACATTATACACAGGAGCTCTGTATATAGTATACAGGTAATACAGTGATTACCGGGTGACATTATACACAGGAGCTCTGTATTTAGTGTCCATGTACAGGTAATACAGTGATCACCGGTGACATTTTACACAGGAGCTCTGTATATAGACTATATAGTGTATATTGTCAGTGTACAGGTACCACATTGATTCACCAGACCTCCATCGCTTCTTCCATGCAGGACTCGTCTCCGCAGACAATAACACGCAGTTATCTAGAGTATCGCATCCAGAGCACATTCCCCAACTTCTACACTATGTCAGCTGAAGAGAAAAGCGACAGTGCCTCCCTGCACAGTAACAGGAACTCCTCCCACTCAGTTCATCATTTGCTCTCCCTCACACCCAACCATCAAGTCATCATTGTTTGCTGTACCCCACCCCTAGTTTCAATTAATTATCATATACTCTACCCCACCCTCAAGGCATCCTCATTTGCTTTCCCCCACACCCTACCCTCAAATCATCATTTGCTTTGCTGTTCCCCACCCTCAATTCATCATCATTGACTCTCCCCCAACCCCAATTCATCATTTGTGTCCCACCACCCCACCTTCAATACATCATTTGCTTTTCCCCTCTTCACTACATGATCATTTACTGTCCCCCATCCCTCACTCTCTTTTCATCATCATTTGCTGTTCCTCACTCCATTTAATTAATTTTATTAGTAAAATAAGTTTTTTATGTTTATAATAATTCTTTATATAGCGCCAACATTCTGCAGCGCTTTACAGTTTAACAGTTCATACACAACAGTCATAAGTAACAACGTTAAAGATAGTACAATAATTAAAGCAAAATAAGACGACCCTGCTTGTGAGAGCTTACAATCTACAATGAGATGGGAGGAGATATTTGCCTCATACGATCCCCTACAACTCCACTTCTGGTAACCAGCGTGCATATATGTCGGGACCTCTTGTGATGTAATCGCATAGACTCCGTCACCAGCATGTCACAAAAAAGGCAGAAAGGGCTCCACTGGAGTTGCACTGCTGTTCTGTTTTGACGGCCGTGGAGTTCCAGGAATTCTCCCTTCGAGGAGTTGTGCGCTGCAACCCACCCCTGTCCCTGGGGCCCAGTGAGCAGAAGCAAAAAAAAGAGTTGAGGGGCAGGCTGAGTCAATACACCAATAAGGGTAGTAATGTTCTGATGGTGTCCGTGCCAGTCATAAATACTTTTGATGCTGTGTAAAACATGAAGAAAACATGAATGCAATGATTTGGAAATCTCTTCTAGCCATATTTCTCCTTCGCCTCATTGGGGGACACACAGACCGTGGGTGTTATGCTGCTGCCACTAGGAGGACACTAAGCAATACATTAAGCACAAAAGATTAACTCCTCCTCCTGCAGTATACACCTCCTGTTGGCTCAATCCTGAACCAGTTCTTGCTTAGTGTCTGTAGGAGGCACTAGGGTCTGCTCTCAGACCCCACTTTTTTTCTCCGTTTTTACCTTTTTTACCTTTTTATTATTTTGCTTTCTTCACGCACGGATGGGCGACGGGACTTGTACGAAAAGTCACGATCTCCCAAAAACCAGCAACAGGCGGCATCGTGGTGTGTTACCTCCACGTACCCCTCCTGCCACGCTACCATGGGGCGACAGTTCCCTGGAATGGGCCGCTCTCCCCATGAGATATCCCACGATGTGGATGACGGATTTGCGTGGCACCATGTGTGAATATCCCGCTCACCTCTCCTGGAAGTGGTGGCGGTCTGGTCGCATGAAAGATCCCTCTCCACCCCCCTAATGAAAGGGGATGGTGGATTGAGGAAGTACGGCCATGGTTGCTGTAGTCCTGCGGTCTCCATCTTCGGGCTCTCCCCGCAGTGAGTATATCTGGAGGGCGAGTCGGCCACATGTCGCCGCGACCGCTTTGGCGTCGCATCGCGGCCGCAGCGGTGTTGCGCCGCTGCGATTTAGCGCCGCTAGCGCTAGCAATCGCGCCACGGCCACAGCCTTAAATATAGTCCCCGGCTTTGGTCCCGGGTAGGCCGCAACAAAATTTAGCCCCCGGCTTCGAGCCGGCATAGGCCGCAATTTTTAAATTTAGTCCCCGGCTTCAGGCCGGGATAGGCCTCAAGGGAAGTGGGCGGGCCGAATGTCTCCGCCCACCTCGCACGCTATAGGCCAGCGTTAGTTCACATGGGGCTCTCTCCTGATCCCTCCCCCTCTCCTCCCACTGCCTCTGGCGCTTCTCGTATCACACGAGAAGCGCTACTATAATCTCGGGCGCCATCTTTTTTGTGGAGCAGCGCTGCAGACGCCATTCTCCTCCTTCCCTGGTTCACACAGGACCTGGGTAAGTGCACGCTGCGACTAGGTCGGCACAGCGATTAACGCTTCTACTGCAGCAGACTCCTAATTGCAGTAATATGTCGCAATCAAAGGACGCTAAAAAGGCTAACAAAAACTACACTGTAGTACATGCCGCCTGCATTGCATGCAACGCTTCACTGCCGTCAAAGCATGGTTCCCAATTCTGTACATCATGTGCCCAAGAGCCCACTGCCTCTCTCGTTCAGGAGCCCCCTACAACCGTTCAGGAGTCCCTGCCTATTCCTGATCCCATTGAGCCAGGTCCTTCAGGGTGGCCAGAATTTCTGGCGCAGTCCATGGATTCTCTGACTAGGGCCTTGGATACCTTCCGCGGCTCCTCTTCTAGCCAGGGCGTCCCTTTTCCAGAAAGGGGCCCGTTAGCCTTCAGAGAGACCTCATCTGACAGGGGCCGACTCACGGCGTCCGCAAAGCGGTCGTCCAGAAAACGCCGCCATAATGCATCTCCCAATCCATCTAGCGGTTCAGCATCGGCAAGCTCAGGCTCTCGCTCCCCCTCTCCCAGATATCGTAGTGATCATGATTCTGAATACGAGTCGGACATTTGTGATGACCCCAACTCGCCAGAATTTCAGGAATCGTTAGATTCTCTCATTGAGGCAATTAATAAAATCCTCAAACTAGATGAAGAACCAGGGTCTCAACCGAATCACCCTATCTCTTTCAAAAGAGCCAAACGTACTCACAAGGTGTTTAGTAATCACCCTGAATTTACGGATATTGTTCAGGGACATAGGGAGCGTCCAGACAGACGTTTTTCAGGACTGAAGTCTCTGAAAGCTCGATACCCATTTTCAGCAACTGTAGCGAAAGAGTGGACTGAATCTCCAGTGGTAGACCCTCCAGTATCTCGCTTAGCTTCAAAAACCCTGCTCTCTGTGTCAGATAGTTCATCCATTAGGAACCCGTCTGACAAACAGATTGACAACCTCGCTAAATCAATTTTTGAGGCGGCTGGAGCCTCTCTCTCTCCCTCCTTTGCTGGGTAGCAAGGGCCATGGTGGCTTGGGTTGAGGACCTAGTTAAAACAACTAGCGATATCTCTCTTTCACCCGAGGCACGTAATCTGGCCTTTCAGATTACTCGGGCAGGTGACTACATGGTTCATGCGTCCCTAGATGCAGCTAATTGCGCTGCACTCACAGCCGCCAATGCTATCGCCATTCGGAGGTCACTCTGGCTCCGAGAGTGGCGTGCAGACGCTGCTTCAAAGAGAACTTTAACTTCGCTGCCTTATCTTTCAGGACGTCTCTTTGGAGACCGTCTTGATCAGATTATTTCTGACGCCACTGGTGGCAAGAGTAAATTTCTTCCGCAGCGCAGAATCAATCGACCTTTTCGGTATCAATACCAAGGTCGTTCCAGGCCATTTCCTAGCTCCTTTAATTGGTCCTCCACCTCGACCTCGGCTCGAGCACCCCGTCCATCTCGCAGAGATAGGGGCTCGCAACCATCGTCCAGGTCCTCTCAGCCCTGGAGAAACAGATTATCTCAGGCAGGAAATAGGAGCTCCTCTTCTCGCAAACAGTCCTCCCATTGACTCCTTGCCGAGGACGGGGGAACCAAGCAAGGTAGGCGGCCGCCTACTCTTGTTTCGCGAGGTCTGGGGGTCGGTCGTTCAGGACCGGTGGGTCCTCGATCTTGTACACTCCGGCTACAAGATCGAATTCTTGTCCCTCCCCCCAACACGTTTCTTTCAGTCACGTCCCCCAAGTCCAAGGATCTCGTAATGCCTTTTCTTCAGGCTCTGGACATACTTCGTTCCAGTGGCGTCATCGTCCCAGTTCCTCACAAGGAAAGATTCAAAGGGTTTTACTCAAACCTTTTTGTGGTTCCCAAGGACGGCTCCTTGCGTCCTATTCTAGACCTAAAATTGCTAAACAAGTTCATCAGAGTCCGTCATTTCAGGATGGAATCCCTCCGTTCTGTGGTCGCATCTCTAGAAAGAAAAGAATACTTGGCATCTATAGACATCAAGGATGCGTATCTACACATTCCGATTTTCAGAGGTCATCAAAAGTTTCTGCGTTTTGCTGTCGGAGAGGATCATTTTCAATTTGCCGCTCTGCCTTTCGGTCTAGCAACCGCCCCCAGAGTATTCACAAAGGTCATGGCGGCCGCCATGTCAATTTTACACTCTCGGGGTGTGGTAGTCCTCCCGTATCTGGAGGACCTACTCATCAAAGGTCCGTCTTTTCAGGCCTGCGCAGAAAGTGTCGAGATCACTATCGACACCCTCTCTCGCCTGGGCTGGCTAATCAATTTGGACAAGTCTCTTCCCATTCCTTTTAAGAAGATTCCATTTCTGGGAATGATTCTGGACACCTTCCAAGGGTTGGTATCTCTCCCTCCAGAGAAGATCACCTTTCTGAGACGGGGAGTACTCCTGTTGTTTCTAGGCCACTCGCACTCTCTGCGGAGCGCGATGCAGGTCCTGGGGAAAATGGTAGCGTCCATCGAGGCAGTACCGTTGGCTCAGTTTCACCTTCGTCCTCTTCAACAGGAGCTAATATCGCTTTGGGACAGGAACCCTGCGTCTTTAGGTCGCCGCTTCCGTCTGTCTCACACAGTCAGAAGCTCCTTAAAATGGTGGACAAAAGCTTCATCACTGAATCAGGGAAAATCTTTTCTGCCGGTCCATTGGCTGGTGGTGACCACCGATGCCAGTCTCCTCGGATGGGGAGCAGTGTTCCTCCATCACACGGCTCAAGGCCGATGGTCTCCTCCAGAGACCCTTCTTCCGATCAACATCCTGGAAATCAGAGCTATCAAGTTAGCTCTAGTGCAGTTCCATCATCTACTGGCCGGTTGTCCCATCCGGATTCAGTCAGACAACGCCACGGCCGTGGCGTACATCAACCGCCAGGGGGGCACTCGGAGCAGATCAGCTATGCTCGAGGTATCGCATATCCTGCGCTGGGCCGAGGTAAACCGCTCGCCCATCTCCGCGGTTCACATACCGGGAGTGGACAATTGGGAGGCCGAATTCCTCAGTCGCCAAGGCTTAGACTCAGGGGAGTGGTCCCTTCACCCGGAAATGTTTCAACTCATTTGCCAACGTTGGGGCATACCGGATGTGGATCTCATGGCATCCAGATTGAATGCCAAAGTTCAGACTTTCATAAGTCGATCCCGCGATCCATTAGCCATCGGCTCGGATGCGCTAGTTCTCCCTTGGAGTCAATTTCGCCTTCCTTACATCTTCCCACCTCTTCCGTTAATCCCCAGGGTGATTCGGAAGATCAAAGCGGAAGGCGTTCCTCTCATTCTGGTCGCTCCGGACTGGCCTCGCCGTCCGTGGTATGCGGAACTAGTGCGCCTAGTCGCAGACGTTCCCTGGAGATTACCAGATCGTCCGGACCTTCTTTCACAGGGTCCAATTTACCATCACAATTCGAAAGCGCTGAATTTGACGGTATGGCCATTGAAGCCTGGATCTTAAGCCAGGCTGGTTTCTCTCACAAAGTTGTTTCAACAATGGTCAATGCCAGGAAGCCGGCTTCCGCCCGCATTTATCATCGGGTCTGGAAAACATTTTTTTCTTGGTGTAAGGACAAGGGTCGTTCCCCTTTGGTTTTTTCTACCCCTGCCATTCTAGAGTTTCTTCAAACAGGAATGGACTCGGGGTTAGCTCTCTCCTCTCTCAAGGGACAGATTTCTGCTTTGTCCGTCCTTTTCCAACGGCGGATCGCAGCTAAGTCTCAGGTCAGGACCTTTATCCAGGGAGTGTCACATCTTGTTCCGCCCTACAAGAGGCCTTTAGAGCCTTGGGATCTTAATTTGGTCCTCAGTGCCTTACAGGAATCACCTTTCGAACCTTTGTCAGAAGTGTCCTTATCGCTTCTCTCCTGGAAGGTTGTCTTCCTAGTGGCGATTACCTCTATCAGACGGGTATCGGAGTTGGCAGCCTTATCTTGTAAATCTCCTTTCCTTATTTTTCACCAGGACAAGGTAGTTCTTAGAACTTCTCCTTCTTTCACGCCTAAAGTCGTTTCGGATTTTCATATCAATGAGGAGATAGTTTTGCCTTCGTTCTGTCCGGCGCCGATTCACCGTACTGAAAAAGCTCTTCACACCTTGGATTTGGTGAGAGCTCTCCGAAGGTATATTTCGAGAACTGCACCTTTCCGAAAATCGGACGCTCTGTTTGTACTTCCGGAAGGACGCAGACAGGGTCTTCCTGCTTCCAAGGCCACGTTAGCCAGATGGATTCGCTCTGCTATCCAAGAGGCGTATCGTGTTAAAGGTCAGCCTATCCCGGCTGGGATTAAGGCACACTCCACTCGATCTGTGGGGGCCTCATGGGCTATTCGGCACCAGGCTTCGGCACAGCAAGTGTGCAAGGCTGCGACTTGGTCCAGTCTTCATACTTTCGTCAAGCATTATCAAATTCATGCTCCGGTTTCTTCAGATGCGGCACTTGGCAGAAAAATTCTGCAATCAGCTGTTGCGCATCTGTAAGTTGTCCATTGACTAGTTAAGCGTTTTTTATGCATAAGTTTCACGAGGCTCCATCTGTTGATGGTTTCCCACCCAGGGACTGCTTTGGGACGTCCCACGGTCTGTGTGTCCCCCAATGAGGCGAAGGAGAAAAGGAGATTTTTGTGTACTCACCGTAAAATCCTTTTCTCAGAGACGCTCATTGGGGGACACAGCTCCCACCCTTGTTTAAATTGAAGCCTCGTTCTTTATTTGTAAGTTGTTTATTTGATTTGTTGACATATTGCACTCTGTTATGAGCTCCTACTGCTTTGGCACCGAACTGGTTCAGGATTGAGCCAACAGGAGGTGTATACTGCAGGAGGAGGAGTTAATCTTTTGTGCTTAATGTATTGCTTAGTGTCCTCCTAGTGGCAGCAGCATAACACCCACGGTCTGTGTGTCCCCCAATGAGCGTCTCGGAGAAAAGGATTTTACGATGAGTACACAAAAATCTCCTTATTATTCACAACAGAACATAAATCACATGCGAAGTTGAACTTTAGACTTTTGTATGTGTTACATATATTTTGATATATTTCATCACTTCATTCTTTAGATGTTGATGAATGTGCGACAGAACAACCTCTATGTAAAGAGAATCAGTATTGTCTAAACACAAAAGGATCTTTTTCATGTAAAAGTGAGTATCTTCTACATTCTATTAAGTTATTCCTAGTAATGTCCTTTTTAGTTAAACTGCATTTTGTTAGGATTACGGCACCTCAGTGTTTTGAGCACTTTATCTGCTGCTTGTTTAATTTACTCATTAAACTGACCAAGCACATGTGTCATTCTCCTTTAATGTGTATCAGTGTAATGTGTGTGTGTATGTATGTATGTATGTATGTGTATGTGTATATATATATATATATATATATATTTATTATATATATATTATATAGTCGGTGACCAACGTATGCTGGTGTATGCATATGGAGTGGTATATATCAAAGGCATCAGAGTTATATTTCAGCAATACTGGCATATATATGTTCAATAGTAGCAAGAAAAATAGTTGGGAACTGGGCCAAAGCAAGGTATTCACTACCCTAGTGGGAATGAGTGACTTGTCTGTTCTTGTATACGACGTGTAATTGAGGTGATAGGCATAACTGTTGTACGTGGGGGCAGTTGAGGAGCATGGTGCTTCAAAACCACTGATGGGGATTGTCTTAGAACAGCATATAACACTGAGTCGGTTTGTCATGCCAGGATGCGATAACAGTTGTGCAGGATGCTCTGGTGAAGGTCCAGAAACATGTAAAGACTGTGCTACTGGGTACGTGTTGGAAGCCGACAAATGTACAGGTAAGATTACATTTACTAATTTAGCAACTCTGTTGGGCGACATAATATTTGCAACATTTTATGCTTATTATTGGCAAATTAAATTTTATCTTTGGTTTATGACATTTTTTAGACCATCTTTTGGCACCTGTTGCAAAAATTACAAAGTGGTGAAGTTAACCTTTTGGCTTGAAATACTAAATACGTATGATTGCATTTGTCCATAAAAGTCACATTTCTAGCAGGCTAACACTGTTTTTTAAAAAAAAAAAAAAAAAACAATGGAGCAAATACGTTCATCGTGCAACAAACTTCTTTACATCCAAGATTTCTTACTTTACAATTTGCTTGATCTTCTGACTCTCACTCAAACCTGGATCCAGCAGTCTGACACCATCACCGCTGCTGCTTTCTCGTATGTTGGGCTACAATCCCCATATACCCCCTGACCTGAGAACAGACAATGTGGAGGTGTAGGTCTGCTCCTTTCATCACAATCAGATTGTAAAGAGTTAGTGGTCAAATTCCGCGCTGCCGACAGAATTGAGACGTATATCGCAGTATGGTACAGTAAGGTACAGTCCATACTGGGATGTACGTCTCAATTCTGTCAGCAGTGAGGAATTTGTCCAATTACTCCCTGTACAGTCTGATGGTCGCTTACTGACCTGTGGATCTGCTGCGACTGATTTTCTACATCATTTGCGTTTTTAATAAATTGAACAGGTGAGTTTGATCTGAGTACAAAACTTACTGTATTTCTCGGATCAGACCTTATTTGCGCTGATCTCTCCTACAGTTTCTTGGTCCTTTCATCACACTGTGCTTTCAAGGTTATCAATATTTATTGGTATCAATTAAAATAACCAAAATCATCCCCAAAGAAAAAATATTGCATCCAGAGTGGTACAGGGCTATTATTACAAGAGGACAGGGCCGTCACCCTACTCTGTCTCCTAGCCTTGTCCCTACCTGTCAGCGGAGGTTGGCACCCTCTTGGATACAAATGGCATCCCCATTCCACAAAGGATCTCCCTATAGGTCCCTGTAAGACCCTATTGTGATGACATATGTAGGGACAAACCAAAAAAAAGAATAATACAGTACTAGATATCTCGGACCAATCCTGTGGACAGTATTCAACAGACAACACTTCAGCACAAGGAAGATAAATTATATATTCTATATAAAGATTATAGATACAAATTTATCATATGAAATCAGTATTTATCTCTTAACACAGGAACATATGTATAGATCGTCACATATATTTGTATCTAAGCTTCATAATCACAAGGTTGTCAACCAAGTATAACAAAATAATCCTATAGTAACATGTAAAGTGCTGAGTAGAGGGCAAAGCTAAGCAGTGTAACATGCATCAGCAAATGACATCTCAAAACAGAACTGCACCCGCTGTTGCTCAGGATGGTGTAGGACCCACAAACTACGCAAGAATATTTCAAAGAAATGTGCACAAATTCCTCACAAAAAAATGCAGCGTATGCAACACGTGTTTCTCCTTAAATAAGCTCGTCAGGAGTACGTACTCTACATTTTATCAAAAATACCACAATTTTAAATAGCTTTGCTCATAGAAAAGTAGATGGCCTTGTAATAAAGTGCCTTGTGCATGCTCTGGCTACAATATCCTGTTGTGGATGGATGTTGTGCCCAATGGCAGCAAAAAGACTGCCCAACCCTATTAAATACATTATGTGGATTGACTAATGTTCCCCACCTACAATACTGGATCTCTTCATCTTTCAGCCAGCACAAGTGCTCCATGTTCCCAGCAGATGTCTCCATTACACCTCCGGAAAAGCCCACATTTACGTGTTATTTACTAAGACTCGTCTCTGCAGGAAATAACACACAGTTATCTAGAGTTCTGTTTCCAGAGCACATTTCCCAATTTTTCCCCAACTTCTACACTACGCCAGACGAATTGAGGGAGTGTTCCTGTTACTGTGCAGGGCAGCACTATGTTTCTTTTCTCTTCATCATTTGCTCTCCCCCACGCTCAATTCATCATCATTTGCTCTCCCCACCCTCAATTAATCATTATTTGCTCTCCCCCACTCTCAATTCATCATCATCATTTGCTGTTCCCCAACCCTCAATTCATCATCATCATTTGCTGTTCCCCCACCCTCCAGTCTTGATTCATAATCATTTACTGTCCCCCACCCTCAATTCATCATTTGCTCTCTCCCTCTTCAATACATGATCATTTATTGTCCCTCACCCTCAATACATCATCATTTGCTATCCCCCATTCTTCACCCTCCTTTTCATCATCATTTGCTGTTCCCCGGCCCCATTTAATTAATTTTATACGATCCCCTGCAGCTCTACTTCTGGTATCCAACGTGCATACATGTTGGCGCCTACCGATGACCTAATCGCGAAGGCCCCATCACTAGCACGTCACAAAAAAGGTGGAAAGAGCTCAACTGGAGCTGCGCTGCCGTTCTGCTTTGACGGAATATTGTTTTTGCACAGCAAAGGGAGTAAAAATGAATGAATATGTTCGGAACGAGTAAATTCGGCACGAATAGGGTAGCAATATTACACAAATATGGCAAATTCATATTCGGCGAATAAATCCCAACATATTCGCTCCACTCTACTCCCAAGCTGTGCTCTTGCTGTCTTGGGGTCATATTTGACACTGAACTTTCCTTTATTATCTATATCTAATCACTCACTTGCTCATGTTACCATCATCTTAAAAACATCTCCAGAATCCAATCTTTTCTCACCTTTGAAATTGCAAAAACTCTTCCTTTTGCTCTTATTCATTCTCGTCTGCACTACTGCAACTGTTCCTATCGGTCTACCTCTAACCAAATTTTCTCATCTCCAATCCATCCTGAATGTGGCAGGCAGGGTTGTATTTCTGTTGAGCAGTTCACTGATGCCTCCACCTTCTGCCAGTCATAAAACTGGTTGCTTGTCCGCTACAGAAAACAATACAAACTTATCTCTATCACCCACAAAGCTTTCCACCATTCTGCACCACCCTATATGTCCTCCCTCATCTCTGTCTGTCGCTCTACACATGCCCTCTGTTTTTCAACTTACCTAAGACTAACATTTTCCATAATCTTGTCCTCTCACCTCTGTCTCCAAAACTTCTGTCCTGCTGAACCAGTTTTCTGGAATGCACTACCCCATATGATCCGACTAATGCCTAGCCACCATGTTTTTTTAAGTGTGCTTTAAAAACACATCTGTTTAGACAGGACTCTCATTTCAACTCGCTTACCTACCTCTCCCCTGTTCCCTCCTTCTATATGTTACTCATAATCTGCTCTCTCCAATTAATCTGTCTCCACATCCTCCATGCACCCAATAGCACACGGTTACTGCACTTAGACTGATACTGGCTGATCACCAGGTAGTGCAGCATTATATGAAAACCCTTTATTTATTATAATGATTGCTGGACCATTCATAACAAGCACGTTCTACCTTTTGTGTCTCCCTATTTGACACATTGGTCTCAGGCTTTTCTCTTTCATTGGGAAGTGTACTACCATTCTTGAAAAGTTGCACTGCTGTAATTTGTGCCAAATCAATAATTATAGGGAATTTATCAATAAAGCCTAACCACATATATGAACATGAAGACTTTTTGAAAGCTAAATCCATTGACGTTTTTGTATCTGTTACTGCATTTTTGAGAAATCTGCATTTTTCAGTGATATGCAAATGAATATGCAACCTTGGGAGACTGCAGCTCAGGAAGTGCTTAGTCCCGCCCAGAGCTGTCTCCACATCCTCCATACACCCAATAGCACACGGTTACTGCACTTAGACTGATACTGGCTGATCACCAGGTAATGCAGCATTATATGAAAACCCTTTATTTATTATAATGATTGCTGGACCATTCATAACAAGCACGTTCTACCTTTTGTGTCTCCCTATTTGACACATTGGTCTCAGGCTTTTCTCTTTCATTGGGAAGTGTACTACCATTCTTGAAAAGTTGCACTGCTGTAATTTGTGCCAAATCAATAATTATAGGGAATTTATCAATAAAGCCTAACCACATATATGAACATGAGGACTTTTTGAAAGCTAAATCCATCGACGTTTTTGTATCTGTTACTGCATTTTTGAGAAATCTGCATTTTTCAGTGATATGCAAATGAATATGCAACCTTGGGAGACTGCAGCTCAGGAAGTGCTTAGTCCCGCCCAGAGCTCGTATTACCTAATTTGATATGCATTAACCTGCTGATTTCTCAGGAATGCAGCAACAAATAGAAGAAAGGTGTCAAAGGATTTACATTTCAAAACCTGTATTACCAAATTGATCTTAAGGTACTGCACACTTAGTGATCTCGTTAGCGATCTCATAACGACGCAAGCTATGAGATCGTTTTTGTGATCGTTTTAATGTCTCTAGTAGCTGCCACACTTAGTGATCTCGTTAACGACTCAAAAGCGGTTAGCGATCTCATTAACGACTTTAACGGTCATTGCGATGTAAAAAACAGCGCACATCGCTCACAAAAGGTGCCAGACACAGCGATATAGGCTCACCAGCAGGACGCCAACGATCTAAATACGGTCCAGAATCTGTGAACGATCAGCGAGATCACAGCAGGGGCCACGTCGTTGCTACATGCCACACATGTTAGCGTCACGAACGAGATCGCTAAATAGTGACGTATTTTAGCGATCTCGTTAGCGACGCTGTTTAGTGTGGCATACCCTTTACTCATAGATTCGTTTTAAGATGTGACATTTGATAAATTTGGAGTGGCACACTTGAAGAGACTACTTTAAACATTTAGACACAGATTCAATGTGTCTTCGCTAGATTTCTGGCATAAAACACTTTGAAAGTTGCAACACTTTTGGGCCCATCGAGATAGCAAAAAAAAGATGCTACTTTTGGCATTTTCATGTGAGTTTTGCCAAAATGATGAAGCTGGGTTAGAACGGTCGTAACGCCACAGCTCGCCTACTTCATTGACCAGCTGCAGCATACCGTACACAGGAAATCTTACTCCACTCACAGAGTGAGATTAAAAAGTGGTGTGCGCCTTTCATTAAGAGGCGTCTGTTTCATAATGAATCGGGAGCACCTGACTCCAACACACCACCTCATCAAGACTGGTTGTTCTCAATGGTCTTGATATTTTGGGGTCTTCGTGTAAATGATGAAATTATTGATACAAATGGACCTGTATGTGTTTAGCAAATTTCTTTTTATAACTTTGTGTAACCATAAACCCGAGCACACATAACTATACTTTTACAATATTGTTTGATCCATTCATTCATTTTAATAAAGCTGTTGACTTGATAAAAAATAACTGTAGTAGAAAATCAAATAGAACAGCGCTCCATCCAGGTATATAATGTAGAAAAAATATTTTATTCAGCCATAAAAACGACGTTTCGACCACAGTTGGTCTTTGTCAAGTATATACAAACATATAGAAAGGCGGTCTTAAATAGTGTGTGGGCTATGATCCACACCAATCACCATAAGATAAACGCCCACAATAATATACATATACAAAGAACAATAAATAACAGAGATCAGACTTATGCACAGAATATGACCATTTATAGTATGTATATATAAACTCCTTACACATAAGTATATGAGCAATTACATAATATATCGCATGTCTTCAGCTGTAGCGCCGTCTCATTGCCATGGCAATGTAGACCAATCAGATTCCTCCTTTGTATACACTGAAATAATGGATCCAATAGGACCCGAAAAAGAAAAACGGCGCCAAAGAAAATAGTCAACCTATCCGTACCAAAGTAACAGATCTCTCAATCGTGTTCACCAATCACCGCACCACTACCAGACGGGATAGGACGCTAAATGCGTCATGAAGAAGGGATCAACATAAACGTGTAATCTCCAAACGTTTGAACTCACCAAGCAGCATAGTGCACGCAGGCGCATACGAGCACCAGAAGCGGCATCACACGTGGTGCCCTCGCCAGTATAGTGATGTATCCGTGTCACCGCCCACACACAGTCTCCAAGGAAACCCAGGAGACAGTAAGGACGAGGCGCATGCGCACCAGAACCATTTGTGATCACAGGAATATAACGTTGTAACAAATGGTGTATATAACCGGTTATCTATCACAGGCGTGCGTCTATAGAACAGTAGATCCACACTTTCCAGAGCAAGCTCCTTACATACATATGAGTGATTGAATCATAGAATCATAGAATGGTAGAGTTGGAAGGGACCTCCTGGGTCATCTGGTCCAACCCCCTGCTCAAAGCAGGATTCTCTAAATCATCCCAGACAGATGTCTATCCAGCCTCTGTTTGAAGACTTCCATTGAAGGAGAACTCACCACTTCTTGTGGCAGCCTGTTCCACTCATTGATCACCCTAACTGTCAAAAAGTTTTTTCTAATATCTAATCTGTGTCTCCTCCCATTCAGTTTCATCCCATTGCTTCTAGTCTTTCCTTGCGCAAATGAGAATAAAGATGATCCTTCTACAATGTGACAGCCCTTGAGATATTTGTAGACAGCTATTAAGTCTCCTCTCAGTCTTCTTTTTTGCAAGCTAAACATTCCCAAATCCTGCAACCGTTCCTCATAGGACATGGTTTGCAGACCGGTCACCATTCTGGTGGCTCTTCTCTGAACTTGCTCTAGTTTGTTGATGTCCTTTTTAAAATGTGGTGCCCAAAACTGGACACAGTATTCCAGATGAGGTCTGACCAAAGAGGAGTAGAGGGCAATAATGACCTCACGTGATCTAGACTGTATGCTTCTGTTGATACATCCTAGAATTGCATTTGCCTTTTTTGCTGCTGCATCACACTGTTGACTCATGTTAAGTCTGTGATCAATTAGTATACCCAAGTCTTTTTCACATGTGCTGTTACTTAGCCCTATTCCCCCCATTTTGTATATGCTTTTTTCATTTTTATTGCCCAGATGTTGTACTTTGCATTTTTCCCTGTTAAAATCCATTCTGTTAGTTGCTGCCCACTGCTCCAGTTTATGTATATCTTTTTGAATCCTCTCTCTGAGCCAGGGTGGATTTGATTTAAATCAAACTGATTTAAATCACGATTTAAATCACGATTTAAATCACTAGTCAGTAAGGCTTGATTTAAATCAGTGATTTAAATCAAAGTTTCTACCTAAACTAGTTCTTGCTACTTTAACATGCAAGTAGATGAAGATTTTTAGAATCACTTTTTAGATTACTTTTTTCTCCCCAGTTTAATGGGTTAATCATTCATATTTGGACACCACTGTTCTGTTGTACTTAGGAAGGAGAAAAATAATCCTGACCTGACTTGTCTGTCTGTGGCTATGCTGCAGTATTGTGCTCAAAGTTTCACTTTCATTTTCTTGTCTGCTTGCCCTTCCTCCTCCTCACACTTAGATTCACATTCTTCTTGTGTTGTGCAGATCTATTCCACTCCAAACAATCAGAAACATATTGTCTAACTTCTTGGACTTGGCACTGAAGGGGTTGATTCTGTATTCATATAGGTTTGTAGAACAATAGGATTAAGGTCTTTTTCTCAACTCTGTTCATGTTGTAACATTTTTGCCGTGAAGAAGAGGCTGGGACCTCTGCGGAGTCAAATTCATTTTTGAGAACTGCGTAAGTAAAGCGAGCGTCTGTGATAATATAGGAGAGAAACTGCCCACTGGCACTAATCCTACAGAAACCTCTGGAAGAGCATGGCATTGTGAATGTTACACATATACAGCCTTTATTCTACTGAGTTAAACAACTCAGCTTTATCTCATGATGGAAGAACCTTTGGATGGTAAAATATTTTCCTCAAAAAGCAGTTTATTGAAAAAAATCTGATTTAAATCAAAAAAATCTGATTTAAATCAAAAAAATCCGATTTAAATCAAAAAAATCCGATTTTTTTTGATTTTTTTAAAAAATCATTGATTTTTATCCACCCTGTTCTCTCTTCTCTAGTATTAGCTACCCCTCCTAGCTTTGTGTCATCAGCAAATTTGATCAGTTTACCCTCAATTCCTTCATCTAAATCATTGATAAAGATGTTGAACAATACAGGGCCCAAAACAGAGCCTTGTGGTACCCCACTTGAGACATTCTTCCAACTGGATGTGCAGCCATTTACAACCACTCTTTGGGTCCGATCACTAAGCCAGTTATGAATCCACCTAACAGTTGCCTTGTCCATTCCATACTTAGTCATTTTTTCAATAAGGATTGTGTGAGATACTTTGTCAAATGCTTTGCTGAAGTCAAGATATACTATATCTACAGCATTTCCTGATCCACCCAGTCAGTGATTCTGTCATAGAAGAAAATTAAGTTAGTTTGACTTTGTAACTTAACTTATTAGTTACAAACCCATGCTGACTCTGTTTAATCACTTCATTCTTATCCAGGTACTTGCATACATGTTCTTTAATAATTTGTTCAAAGATCTTTCCTGGTATAGAAGTCAGACTCACCGGCCTGTAGTTCCCTGGGTCCACCTTCTTCCCCTTTTTGAAGATAGGAACAACATTTGCTCTTCTCCAGTCTTCTGGGACTTCTCCTGTTCTCCAAGAATTTTCAAAGATTATGGACAGTGGTTCAAGAATTTCTTCTGCTATCTCCTTCAGTACCCTGGGGTGTAATTCATCTGGACCTGGAGACTTGAATTCATTTAGGTTAGCTAAGTGTTTCCTCACTGTCTTTCTGTTTATAGATATCCTGGATTCTTCTATTCCTTTAATAGGACAGTGAAGATCAGTTGATGTTACATTTCCTTTCTGAGAGAAAACAGATGCAAAATAGGAATTTAAAAGTTCAGCCTTCTCAACATCCTGACTTACCATTTCATCATTTTCATCATGTAAAAATCCTATAGCATCTTTGACTTTTCTTTTACTTTTGACGTATCCCCAAAATCCTTTTTTGTTGCTTTTGACGTCACTTGCAAGCCTTAATTCATTGTCAGCTTTAGATAATCTGATTTGTGCCCTGCAGGTTCTGCAGACGGCATTATATTCTTCTTTAGATATGCCTCCCTCTTTCCATTTGATAAACATTTCTTTCTTCCTTTTTAGCATGTGTTTAAGTTCTATGTTCATCCATCCTGGTTTCCTTAAATGCTTCCCATTCTTCCCTCTTTTCGGAATTGTTAACGATTGTGCTTTGAGAATCTCATTTTTCAAGATTTTCCATCCTTCCTGGACATTTTTGTCCTTAAGGATATCCAGCCATTGGATCCCTCCAATTCTCTTTCTGAGTTCCTTAAAATCTGCCTTTCTGAAATCTAACCTTGACGTCTGAGTCTTCACAGGTCTTCCTCCTCTTGTTATCCAAAATTCTAAAATAGCATGGTCACCACCTCCTAGGGTCCCAGCCACTCTTACCTCCTCCACCATTTCCTCCCTGTTTATGAGAATTAGATCCAAGGTAGCAGATCCCCTTGTTTTCTCCATTACCTTTTGGAAGATAAAGTTGTCAGCAAGAGAGGATAAGAATTTCCTGGACCTGTTAGTTTTGCCTGAGAGAGATTCCCAACAAATGTCTGGATAGTTGAAATCTCCCATGACCACTATGTCATATTTTTTTGAGAACTTGGCCATTTGATGCATAAAGAGTTCATCCATATCTTCAGCTTGCACAGGCGGCCTGTAGTAAATGCCTACAATGGTGTCCTTTCCATTGTTCTGTCCTTGTATTCTTACCCAAACAGTTTCCACAGAACTCCCAGTCTCTGAAGCTTCAATCTCTGTGCAGATATACGCTTTTCTAACATACAATGCAACACCTCCTCCTCGTTTATCAAGTCTGTTTCTTGCAAATAAGTTGTAACCTTCTAGCCTTGTATTCCAATCATGTGTATCGTCCCACCAAGTCTCCGTGATTCCAATGACATCATATTTCTTCTCCTGCGTTAGTAGCTCCAGTTCTCCTTGTTTGTTGCCCATGCTTTGTGCATTCGTATAGAAACACTTTAGTTTGTGATTGGTTTCTCTTTCTTCAATATTTTTATTATGTAGATTTTTTTGTCTTTGTTCTTCCCCTTCACTTCTAATAGCAGAGTTCTCAATAGCATTTGTCAGGTGTATGGCTTTTGCTGGCGTTTTGCTTCCCTTCCCACATTGTTCTAGTTTAAAGCTCTCCTGATGAGTGTAGCAAGGCGACTTCCAAATACATGTTTTCCAGTCTTCGTAAGGTGCACCCATCTCTAGCAAGTAGTCCATCGTACAGGTAATTCACTCCGTGATCCAGAAATCCAAATCCTTGCTGACGGCACCATCGACGTAGCCAGTTGTTCACCTGCAGAATCTTATTCCACCTCCTTGTTCCATGGCCATCCACTGGAAGGATGGAGGAGAAGACCACCTGCGCTCCCAGTTCTTTCACTTTCTTACCTAAGTTTTCAAAGTCACTGCAGATGGTTTCCAGGTCACTTCTTGTGGTGTCATTTGTCCCCACATGTATTAGCAGGAATGGGTAGTCATCTTTAGGTCTGAAGAGTCCTGATATCCTGTCAGACACATCTTTAATTTTTGCACCTGGAAGACAGCACATTTCTCTTGAGGTTATATCTGGTCTGCAGATAGCAGCCTCTGTTCCTCTCAACAGGGAATCCCCCATGACAACAACTCTCCGTTTCTTCTTCACAACATTTTTCTTTCTCCATTCAGGAGGACTCTGAGGGCGTACAAGGTTACTCTTTGTGGGCAAAGTCTTATCCTGATGTATTTCTTCATCGTTCTCCTGTGTAAGAGCCTGGTACTGGTTTCTGAGCAGAATTGGTGCTGACTGCCTCCTGATCCTCCTGCTTCTCTGGGTCACATGCTTCCATTCCTCTGTTTCTTCAGTAGCACTTCGAATTTCTTCTCTTTCTGTACCATGAAGAGATAATTCTGCTCTGTCTAAGAACTCTTCACCTTCCTTAATGGTCTTCAATGTAGATAACCTCTCTTCCAGATTTTGCAACTTTTCCTCCAACAGGGACACAAGCTTGCATTTGTGGCATGTGAAATTTGGCTTTTCCACTGGTAAGTCTATGAACATGTAGCAAGAAATGCAGCTCACCACATGGCTCCTGGCCTCTTCCATGTTCTTATTGTTCAAGAAATAATCAAGCGGTGAAATATAAGCCAAAACTAGCGGCGCGCGGTTTACTGATGTCCTCCTTTCAGCTGCAACAGCCAACAGAAGGCACTGGGAATATGCAAATTATCTCCTCGGGACTCCTCCCCTGGTTTACTGATGTCCTCCTTTCAGCTGCAACAGCCAAAATCCAGTGTTCCTTGAGCTCGCGGAGACTCTTCACTTATCCCAGAAGGCACTGGGAATATGCAAATTATCTCCTCGGGACTCCTCCCCTGGTTTGATTGATTGAACTATATCCATATCATTGGTACATTTGAATATTGAAAACATAAGATTAAATGGCAACTATAATCTTTATTATCAGAAAAACATCATGAAAAAAATTAATTTAAACTAAATAATCAGGACCTTGGGGCACAAGGGGAGAGAGGGAACAAATCAATGCACACAAGCACTCCAAAATATTTGGCATCATCTCAACACCCCTTGTCCACCACAGTGTCCTATAAAAAACAAAAGACATAAAGAATTAAAAATTAAAAAAATACAATGCAATCAAAAAATATATCTCAACCTAAAAGATCCCCACATTAATCAGATCACATATTATGTAAATTGAATTCAATATTCAAACCAATCGGTTGGAGAGAACCCAACTCATGTATCTAAGTTCCTTGTTCCTAAGTAGTCTAACCCTATCGCCACCCCTTCTTAATACCGGAACACTATCAATAACTCTGAATCTGAGTTGATTAACCGAATGTCTGTTATCGATAAAATGTTTAGGGACCGGTAAATCAATAAGTTTCGTCCTAATTGTGTTTTTTTGCTTACTGATACGGGCCCACACCTCCATAGTCGTCTCACCAACATAAACAAGCCCACATAGGCATACAATCATATATACTACAAAACTGGATGTACATGAGTAACTCAAGGAACTGTACCTGTGTCACCGAATGCGATAAAGTAAATTTAAGCTCAGGATGTATCTGATTTAATTCAGAATGAAAATCACACAACAACTCAGGGCCTCCCTCCCACACCACAAAGATGTCATCAATGTAGCGCCACCTGGCCCGGACGTGGCTCCAGAGACCGGAATTGTACACAAACTCATCCTCAAGTACAGCCATGTAGATGTTGGCATACGTGGGGGCCACATTGGACCCCATGGCGGTACCACGACGCTGAGTTGTTGTGTGATTTTTCATTCTGAATTAAATCAGATACATCCTGAGCTTAAATTTACTTTATTGCATTCGGTGACACAGGTACAGTTCCTTGACACCTTGGTGTACAAGGATGGTAACCTTTTGAAAAAGGATTTGTATGTGAAAAGTACAGACAGAAACAGTCTTTTGCTATACAATAGCAATCATCCTAAGAGAATGGTGAATTCTTTACCATGGAGTCAGCTACTACGTGTCAGAAGGATAGTATCTGATGAGGGGATCATTGATCAACGTTTAGAAAGTATGTGTAATAAATTTTTGGCAAGGGGGTATCCAAAAGATGTGGTGACGGGATATAAAACTAGAGTCTTGAATACAACACGTGAGGCTTCCCTGCATATGCCAAATGCTAAACAACATAAGAAACGTGTTCCATTTGTGTCTACATTTAATCCTGCTAGTGAACATATTGGCTCTATCCTTAGAAAACACTGGACCCTGTTACGACGTGGTTTACCGACTATCTCTGAATTTGAAGCTCCACCAATCATGTCTTTTCGTAGGTGCCGCAATTTACGCGACAAATTAGTCAAGTCTGATTTTGAGTCATCTAAGATATCGATTCAGCGTACCCTTGCCACTCCCCGAAATGGAAATTTTCCATGTTTGGGGTGTGCATGTTGTAATAACATGCTTAAAGGCGATTTTTCTGTCATCCCCAAAATGGTAAAAAAAAAATTCTGAAGGAGAGGTACTCATGTACATCCAGTTTTGTGGTATATATGATCGTATGCCCATGTGGGCTTGTTTATGTCGGTGAGACGACTATGGAGGTGCGGGCCTGTATCAGTAAGCATAAAAGCACGATTAGGACGAAACTTATTGATTTACCGGTCCCTAAACATTTTATCGATAACAGACATTCGGTTAATCAACTCAGATTCAGAGTTATTGATAGTGTTCCGGTATTAAGAAGGGGTGGCGATAGGGTTAGACTACTTAGGAACAAGGAACTTAGATGGATATATGAGTTGGGTTCTCTCCAACCGGTTGGTTTGAATATTGAATTCAATTTACATAATATGTGATCTGATTAATGTGGTGATCTTTTAGGTTGAGATATATTTTTTGATTGCATTGTATTTTTTTAATTTTTAATTCTTTATGTCTTTTGTTTTTTATAGGACACTGTGGTGGACAAGGGGTGTTGAGATGATGCCGAATATTTTGGAGTGCTTGTGTGCATTGATTTGTTCCCTCTCTCCCCTTGTGCCCAAGGTCCTGATTATTTAGTTTAAATTAATTTTTTTTCATGATGTTTTTCTGATAATAAAGATTATAGTTGCCATTTAATCTTATGTTTCAGCTGCAGATGAAGGAAGAGAGCCACAGTATTCATTACTGATGGGTAGGCGGAGCCCCAGATCAGGATGTTACCTCAGATCAAAAGAGTGATGACTGGCTGGCCCCTCCAGCTCGGGCTCCTCCTACTCAGCTCCAGTCTAAGATTTGAGGTCCAGAGGATGGTCGCTGCTAATGCAGCTCCTCAGAAAATTTTATTATTTTAATATTCGGACAGGAGACTTGGATCACTAGTTGGTCTAGAGGTCTCAGGGGTATCAGCGCTGCTGTACCCCAACCTCTCCCTTGGCGGATCTGTATTTACTAAAAGTCCCTGCAGAATCCTTGCCGGCCCTGGGGGATGAGGAGAGCTTTCCTGGCGGGAACGCAAACCACACGTACGGTCACTGCGTTCTTCGCCCTGGGGGGAAGCATGGGCACTGCGCCAGAAACCCCTGAGGGTCCCTGTGGCGCCTTGGCTGGTGAGTACTCCACACAAATTTTAATAATAATTATGTGTGAGTGCTTTAGCGTCTGAATGAGCAGCGCTATTACTAATGTCAGCGTTACTATGTCAGTATGCGTCAGCGCTGCTGTGACAGCGCTACTACATGTAATGTCAGTATGCTTCAGCGCTGCTGTGACAGCGCTACTACATGTAAATGTCAGTAAGCTTCAGCGCTGCTGTGACAGCGCTACTACATGTAATGTCAGTATGCTTCAGCGCTGCTGTGACAGCGCTACTACATGAAGATGTGGTGATTTTTTGTCCGCAGGCAGATAGCTGAAGGACAGGGAGGGAGCAGGAGCGGGGAGAGTTCGCGCTCATTATTTGAGCTAGCAGGGGGCGTGGCCTATCTATCCCGGTCTTTTGAGCAGGAAGACGCGCGCTCTGGCTTTTCTCCTGCGACCCCCTCACTGTGGCGGCCATTACTCAGGCTCCTGGGCTCCTCGGACCGCTCCCCTCCTCATATAGACACCACGGCCAGCTGGGTGAGTGTGGATTCCTCACCCCGCAGCGCAGCGATCGCTATCCTGCAGCTGCAGTCTCATCAGAGACATAAAAATTGGCTGGGGCTCACAAATATATATATATTTTGGTGAGTTTGCAATATTAACCCCTTTGAGGGTTATTTCTACCTGCTAAATTTGCTGACTGAATACCGCTGGGGTAACTCTGCTTGGTGGAGCGTTAACCCTTCAGCGTTTGAAAAAAAAAAAAAAAAAAAAACCGCATAGTTTTTTGCTGGTATTACCGCTTTGACCTGCTCATACAGATGAGACATGTCTGAACAGAGTTCAGATGCCGCGGATCACGTCCCAGTGCCATTGCGGCAATCAGATACGCAGACCTCCACAGCGTCTAGCGCTGCGGTCGACAGCGGTGGAAAATTGGATGATATCGCTCGATCGATTAATAACTTATCTGACCTTTTAGGTCAATATGTGTCTGCTAATTCCTCTCAGAGGAAGCGACGCAGGCCGTTACCGGCCTCTACACGGAGCGAGTCGGATGTATCTGATATTGGGCAGAGTTCCCCTTTATATTCGGATGGAGAAATATCCGATTCAGATGCGGACGAGCCGCAGGGGCGTTCCTCTATGACGAAGCGTACGGAGGCATTAATTGAAGCCATGAGAGATATTCTACAGTTACCGGAGGAGGTAACTAGTCGTCCTGGTAAATCAGCACGCATGTTCCAGGAGTCCCGTGCTTCGCGCACAACATTGCCAGCTCTGGATGAGCTTAATGGTGTAATAGAGGAGGAACGTCTATGTCCAGATAAGCGTTTTCATGGAACGCATTTCTTTGATACACTTTATCCTTGCTCTACGGAGTTAAAGGCTAATTGGACTTCTGCTCCTGAAGTGGATGTGTCTTTATCGCAGCTTAGTAAATCCTCACTACTCCCTATTAAGGGAAAAGCGAGCTTACAGGAGCCTTTGGATAGAAAGGCAGAATTGGCGGCAAAAGCAAGCTATGAGGCTGCGGGTCATGGATTTCGAGCAGTGCTAGGATCCATGTGTGCTGCTAGAGCTTCTCTAAGCTGGTTGGCACGTCTGAAGACGGAGTTGCAAAATGAATCTCCGTTATCTGAGATACGGGAAACTTGTGAATGGTTAGAAACGGCAGCCTGTTATATCTTTGATGCCGGTCTGGATACGGCATCTCTGCTGGCCAAAGCGCAAGCTTCAGCGGTCACAGTCAGAAGAGCTTTATGGCTCAGACAGTGGGCCGGGGACGCAGTTTCCAAACAAGGGTTGTTGGCCTTACCTTACAAGGGTGGCCATCTTTTTGGATCCGACCTCACAGAGCTGATTTCCAAGGCTAAGGCGAAGGAATCAGCATTACCACAGCGAAGGGCCATGGCCTCGGTGTCCAGTAAGCCTGGTGTTTATAGTGGTCGGCGGTCCTTTCGGGGCCGAGGACGATCTAGTCACTCCTCGTGGGGATCGGGTCGTCCTTCTTTCTCAGGAAAGAAATCCTCTCAGAAAACTCGTACTCCCTGGAAGCAGAGTTTCCGCCAGAACAAGCGGGAACTTGACAAGAAAACCGCAAAGTCGGATTGACGCCAGGGGTCCACTCGAGGATTCTCGAGTGGGGGGTCGCCTGCTTCTTTTCAAGGAGACTTGGATGGCTCGCGTTCCAGATTCCTGGGTAACGCGGATAGTGTCGGCAGGCTATTTCATAGAGTTTGCTTCTCAACCCCCAAAGTTTTTTGTCAATCTCGCGTTCCGTCGGAACCCGAGCTTGTTGTCGCTCTACAGCGAGAGGTCGAATCGCTACTACAAAAGGGTGTAGTGATACCGGTTCCGTCAGAGGACCGAGGGAAAGGTTTTTATTCCAACCTTTTTATAGTTCCCAAAAAGGAGAACAAATTTCGCCCGATTCTGGATCTCAAGCGATTGAACCGGCATGTCCATGCCCGGAAATTTCGCATGGAGTCGCTTCGTTCCGTTGTGGCAGCTCTGTCACAGAACGATTTTCTGGTGTCAATCGACATTCGCGACGCCTATTTGCATATTCCCATCGGAAAGGCTCATCAGCGCTTTCTTCGATTTGCCATAGGTCAGAATCATTACCAGTTCGTGGCTCTGCCGTTCGGCTTAGCCTCAGCGCCAAGGGTCTTTACAAAAATTCTGGCGCCCCTCATGGCACTCCTTCGAAGACAGGGGATTACGATTCTCCCTTATCTGGACGATCTTTTGATCGTGGCTTCCTCGGAGGAGGAGGCATTGACGGCTCGGGATTTGTCTCTTCAGTTTCTGAAAGACTTCGGTTGGCTGGTCAATTGGGAGAAGTCGTCCCTGGAACCATCGAGGACAATTCTCTTTTTGGGAATGCATCTCGACACGTTTCGGTCGGTAGTTTCCCTACCACCAGACAAACAGTCATGTCTTCTTCGACATGTACAGATTATGACATCCTCAACGGCAATGTCCCTACGGAAGTGTATGCGTCTTCTGGGACTGATGGTGGCGTCCATGGAGGCAATTCCTTTTGCCCAGTTCCACTCCAGGACTCTTCAAAGGTTCATCTTGAGTCGATGGAATCAGTCGCAATCGCTGGATTGCAGTGTCACCATTTCTCGCGCGGTGCGGGATTCTCTAGAATGGTGGTTACGTCCAGGGGCATTCTCCCTGGGGAAGTCTTTCCTCCCTCTGAAGTGGTCAGTCATAACCACCGATGCCAGCCTGACGGGCTGGGGGGGTGTTTGGAACAATCTCTGGATTCAGGGGGTATGGTCACCGGAAGAGTCTGTGCTTCCGATCAACATCCTGGAATTGAGGGCGATTTTTCTTTGCCTCCAACATTGGACGGTCCCTTTGAGCGGTCTGCCAGTCCGTGTGCAGACAGACAATGCGACGGCTGTCGCGTATATCAATCACCAAGGTGGGACAAGGAGTTCCAGACTCATGGTAGAGGTGTCCCGAATTCTGATTTGGGCAGAGGCCAATGTACCAGCCATTTCGGCGATTCACATTCCAGGGGTTCAGAATATTACAGCGGACTTTCTCAGTCGCAGAAGGATGGATCCCGGGGAATGGAGCCTCCACCCGGAAGTCTTTGCACTACTGTGCTCTCGCTGGGGAACCCCCCAAGTGGATTTGATGGCTTCCAGGTCCAATGCCAAGTTACCGACATTCATGTCCAGGTACAAGGACCCGAAGGCGGGTGGCGGTGGATGCTCTAGTGGCTCAGTGGGATCAGTTCAAGCTGATCTATGTATTCCCGCCGATATCCTTACTTCCTCTAGTGCTGCGTCGGATCAGACTAGAGAGAATTCCAGCTATTCTGATAGCTCCAGACTGGCCAAGAAGGGTGTGGTTCTCGACAATAATGTCGCTGTTGGCGGCACCTCCGTTTCCACTCCCTCTTCAACCGGACTTGTTGACTCAGGGGCCCATTTGTCATCCGGACTTGATGTCCCTGCGTTTGACGGCGTGGCTCTTGAGACCGAGATCTTGACCCGTAGAGGTTTTTCAGCCGAGGTCATTGCTACCCTTCGTGCTGCAAGATGTCCGGCTACTTCTAGGATTTACCACAAAATTTGGGAAACCTTCTTTTCGTGGTGTTTGGGGTCTTCTCGGAACCCGAGAAAATTTTCCATTCCCAACCTGTTGGCTTTTCTGCAGCATGGGCTAGACAAGGGTTTGGCAGTTAGCACTCTGAAAGGTCAGATTTCTGCTCTGTCCTTATTGTTCCGGAGAACCATTGCTTCGAATAGAGACGTGATCTCTTTTTTCCGAGGTATCTCTCGTAAGTTTCCGCCGCGGAAGGCACCCGTGTCTCCTTGGCGGCTCAACCTTGTTTTGGAGGCTCTTCAGCATAAACCTTTTGAACCTATGGTTTCTGCTAGCCTTTCTTTACTTTCTTGGAAGGTGGCTTTCCTTGTTGCAGTCACTTCCTTGAGGAGAGTTTCTGAATTGGCAGCTCTTTCTTGCTCGCCTCCTTTTCTGGAGTTTTTTCCGGATCGTGTAGTGCTTCGCACTCGGGGTGATTTTTTGCCTAAAGTGGTGTCACAATTTCATGTTAACCAGGATATTGTGTTGCCTTCACTCTGTCCGGATCCGAAGAATACGAAAGAGCGAGATTTACACACATTGGATTTAGTGCGGGCCTTGAAGTTTTATCTATCTATTACTCAAGGTTTTCGTAAGACGGACTCCCTGTTTGTGGTTCCGGCAGGTCGTCGGCGTGGTCAACGAGCTTCCAAGGGTTCTATAGCTCGTTGGATCCGGTCAGCTATTTTGGAAGCTTACCGTCTTCGGGGTGAATCTTGCCCGATTAAGATTCGAGCCCATTCCACGAGAGCTGTGGCTTCATCGTGGGCTTTTCATCAAGGTGCTTCGGCAGTGCAGCTTTGCCGAGCGGCGACTTGGCGCTCTGTCCACACGTTTACAAGATTTTATAAAGTGGACGTCAGTGCTTCCGCTGATGCAGCCCTCGGACGTAGGGTCCTGCAGGCAGCTGTAGTTTAAGGTTCTGGATGAACTTGTGTTTAGCGCTGGTTGCGCTTTGTTGTTAAGGTTGTTGGGTTTCTGCCTTTTGTTGGTTTTTTCCCACCCTTATTTTTGAACTGCTTTGGGACGTCCCATCAGTAATGAATACTGTGGCTCTCTTCCTTCATCTGCAGCTGAAACACGGATTTTGGTAAAGACTTACCTGTAAAATCCTTTTCAGCGAAGGAAGGAAGAGAGACACAGCACCCTCCCACGGCAGAAGTGTGTTGATGTTTTCAGATGCAGCGCGACCCTTATCTGATAGCGATTATCTGGGCTGAGGTCAGCGCGCTAAGGCTCTGTTCCAGCATCGCCAGCTCATCGCAGTAGTCAGGTTCCGTGAGTAGTACCTGGAACTCTGTGGTTTTTGGCTTTCTTTGCATGCATAACCTGTATCCTTGTGTTTTTTCTCTGAAGTTCCTTCAGAAGGGGTTATGTTGCTCCGCTGGTGATCTTGGCTCTTTTCCTAAAAGCTTTGATACGACTGGAGCTGAGTAGGAGGAGCCCGAGCTGGAGGGGCCAGCCAGTCATCACTCTTTTGATCTGAGGTAACATCCTGATCTGGGGCTCCGCCTACCCATCAGTAATGAATACTGTGTCTCTCTTCCTTCCTTCGCTGAAAAGGATTTTACAGGTAAGTCTTTACCAAAATCCGTGTTTTCAATATTCAAATGTACCAATGATATGGATATAGTTCAATCACTCATATGTATGTAAGGAGCTTGCTCTGGAAAGTGTGGATCTACTGTTCTATAGACGCACGCCTGTGATAGATAACCGGTTATATACACCATTTGTGACAACGTTATATGCCTGTGATCACGAATGGTTCTGGTGCGCATGCGCCTCGTCCTTACTGTCTCCTGGGTTTCCTTGGAGACTGTGTGTGGGCGGTGACGCAGATACTTCACTATTCTGGCGAAGGCACCACGTGCGATGCCGCTTCCGGTGCTTGTATGCGCCTGCGTGCACTATGCTGCTTGGTGAGTTCGAACGTTTAGAGATTACACCCAGCTGTTGTTCCCTTCTTTGTGACGCATTTGGCGTCCTATCCCGTCTGGTAGTGGTGCAGTGATTGGTGAAAACGATTGAGAGATCTGTTACTTTGGTACTGATAGGTTGACTATTTTCTTTGGCGCCATTTTTCTTTTTCGGGTCCTATTGGATCCATTTTGTCAGTGTATACAAAGGAGGAATCTGATTGGTCTACATTGCCATGGCAACAAGACGGCGCTACAGCTGAAGACATGCGATATATTATGTAACTGCTCATATACTTATGTGTAAAGAATATATATATATATATATATATATATATATTATAAATGGTCATGTTTTGTGCATAAGTCTGATCTCTGTTATTTATTGTTCTTTGAATATGTATATTATTGTGGGCGTTTATCTTATGGTGATTGGTGCTGATCATAGCCCCACACTATTTAAGACCGCCTTTCTATATGTTTGTATATACTTGACAAAGACCAACTGTGGTCGAAACGTCGTTTTTATGGCTGAATAAAATATTTTTTCTACATTATACACCTGGATGGAGCGCTGTTCTATTTGATTTTCTACTACATGGATTTTCCTGGTCCAGTAGTTTTTATTGAAAGTTTTTCTTTTTAACAAGGGAAAAAGAAGGATGGTAGGGAGGGTAATGGGAGGAGGGGATAAGAAGCAAGGGAAATATCAAAACAATTTAAGATTACAGACGGTAAAGCATAAACATAATAGGTGTTAACATTTCAAAATACATAAAACTGATGTCTTTAGAAGTAGCTGTTTCATTATTATCATTATTATTATTATTATATGTGTTTTGATGTTAGTAATCAAAGTTCCGTTACCTTGAGACATAACAAATTGAAATATAAAACAAAATACAGTATTTATATTTTAATGGGTGTGCCAGACCAAAATGGATTTTCCAAGCTGGTTCCTTGGACTTGGTACATGCGGCCCAACCCTGAGAGTGCTGTCAACTTGCTTTTCTATTTGATTTGATAAAAAATAATGTCACCGGAAATTGTATTGGGAATTGGACTCTGGCAATGGGAAAGTAGATTGATCTGTTTCTTTGTACCTATGCACACGCAGCGTTTCTTTCCCTTCCAGATATCAATGAGTGTGACACTTCTGAGAAGGCTTGCGGAAGGGACAATGAGAATTGTGTGAACACTCCAGGAAGCTATAAATGCGTTTGTTCAGAAGGATTTGAAGACAAGGATGGAAAATGTGAAGAAACAGTAGAGACAGGTAAAATCAATAATATAGGATATTTACTCATCGAAGAATAAAAAAGAATATGTTTGGCTTCAGATAATGCAGTGATGTCACATCATAAACTATGTGAAAACTGTCAGAAAAGAGTCTTTTCATTTCAACCAGCACAGCTTTGATTTTCCAAGAGCACTATAAGAGAATGAAAGCTGCTGCCCTATGAATGGTTACAATGGGCATCAAATAGTTTCTCTTAATTTAGGTGAAATTCACATGCAGCCTTTTTATTTTTTTTTTGTTCTGAAAAATAATTGGGCATGTTTTTGGTGTGTTTTATTGCAGATAATCCCTTGAGATCTCATTGTAGAAAAAAATTAACATGTTGCATTTAGGGAAAAAAAGCACCACATGTCAAAAATGAAAGGAAAAATTAACCGTGAAAATGAGATTTAAAAAATCTCATTCCTTTTGTCGCTACTGTACAACTTGTATCAAAAATGTACCGTGTGAACCTTTAGACCTTTCCAGCATTGTATTGCCTAGTTCCTCAGAAGAGCTGGTGTTTGATGGGTATTGTGTGAATCATCAACCTATAAGCATCAGCCGGTGGGTAAGATTGTGCCCCAAATGTATTACAGTGTGTTTTACACTGTAGTGGGGGTGTTGTGTCATCTGCCAAGTAATTGGCTGCAGCGGTCACTGGATGTTTATGGAGATCACAGGGTAATTACAGCAGTGTTTGTTACTTTTCTGTGCTGGAAACCAACAGGTTACAAAAAAAATAAAAATGGACAACCTCGTTTAATGTGTATCGAAAATGATTGCAATGTGTATCATTTCGTAGAGAAGCTCTCTCCCCGGTTTTGTCTGCAGGATGCAGAAAACGATAATCTTGGTCACGTTGCTTACCATTCCTTATCTTCTGTGTTCATTGTTGCAGGTATTCGTAGGTTTAGTGTTCCTCCAAGTACTGCTTATGCATTCCAGACTTGATTATTGCCCTTAGGCCATGTTCACACATTCAGTATTTTGTCAGTATTTTACCTCAGTATTTGTAAGGCAAAGCTAGGAGTGGGTGACAAATACAGAAGTGGTGACGTGTTTCTACACACGTGGTCAAAATTGTTGGTACCCCTCGTTTAATGACAGAAGAACCCACAATTTTGGAAACCCTGTGCCAGATGCAGAAAAGCAGCCCAGAACATAACAGAGCCTCCTCCATGTTTTACAGTAGGGACAGTGTTCTTTTCTTGATATGCTTCATTTTTCCGTCAGTGAACATAGAGCTGATGTGCCTTGCCAGAAAGTTCCATTTTTGTCAATCTGTCCATAGGAGCATAAGTTTTGTGGCTTGTTATCATGTAGTTTGGCAAATTCCAGTCTGGCTTTTTTATGATTTTTTTTTTTTACAATAATGGTGTCCTCCTCGGTCGTCTCCCATGAAGTCCACTTTGGCTCATACAACGACGGATGATGCGATCTGACACTAATGTTCCTTGAGCTTGAAGTTCCCCTTTAATCTGTTGAGAAGTTTTTCTCGGCTCTTTTGTTACCATTTGTATTATCTGTCTCTTTGATTTGTCATCAATTTTCCTCCTGCGGCCACATCCAGGGAGTTTGGCTACAGACTCATTGAGCTTAAATTTCTGAATATTATGTGCAACTGTAGTCACAGGAACATCGAGCTGCTTGGAGATGGTCTTATAACTTTTACCTTTAACATGTTTGTTAATTTTCTTTCTAATCTCCTGAGACAACTCTTTCCTTCGCTTCCTCTGGTCCATGTTGTGTGTGATATACACCACGTTACCAAACAGCACAGTGAGTATCTGTAGCCCTCTATACAGGCCCACTCACTGATTCCAAGATTGTAAACACCTGAGATGCTAATTAGTGGGCACACCTTGATTTAACATGTCCCTTTTGTCACATTTTCAGGGGTACCATCATTTCTGTCCAGGCCTACTTCATGAGTTTTATTTATTTATTTTTTTAATTCTGTGTAAGCACGGTTGAAAAGCAATGTCTGACTTTCATTTGTTCATTTTCATATATTTTTAATTTATTACCGTATTTTTCGGACCATAAGACGCACTTTTTTCCCCAATAATTTTGGGGGGAAATGGGGATGTGTCTTATGGTCGCAATATACTTACAAATCCGGTGGCGGCGGCGGTCCCGATGCAGCCTCCCTGTGGTGCGGTGGAGTCGGGGCTCTGTGATGTGGTGGCAGCGGGGCTCTGTGCAGCGTGGGGGGCTGCGCCGGCATTTCGTCATAGCCCGAAAGCCCCCCGCAGCTCTGCTGCTGCAACGCGGAGGCCTCCTGAAACATGGTCGCCAGGGGCCTCCGGAAAGATGGCTGCCGCATTCTCAAATTCAAATCTCGGCAACGAGATCTCGGGACAACATCTTGTTGCGGAGATCTGAATCTGAGCATGTGCCGCCTCCAGCTGCCATTTTTCCGGAGGCCCCTGGCGGCCATGTTTCAGGAGGCCTCCACGTTGCAGCGGCATTGACGAAATGCCGGCGGAGCCCCCTACGCAGCACAGAGCCCTGCTGCCGCCACATCACAGCCCTGACACCACCGCACCACAGAGCAGAGGAGGCTGCATTGGGACCACCGCCACGGGACCGCCGCCACAGGATTTTTAAGTATATTGCGACCCCCACAGTGCACAGCCACCCCACAGTGCACAGCCACCCCACAGTGCACAGCCACCCCACAGTGCACAGCCACCCCACAGTGCACAGCCTCCCCACAGTGCACAGCCACCCACAGTGCACAGCCACCCTACAGTGCACAGCCACCCTACAGTGCACAGCCACCCTACAGTGCACAGCCACCCTACAGTGCACAGCCACCCTACAGAGCACAGCCACCCCACAGTGCACAGCCACCCACAGAGCACCCCTGCAACACAGCACCACCACCACACCAGCCTGGACCACCGTACGACCCCTGTGACCACTCCTCTACCTGTGCTGATCCCTTTGCTGGTAAGCTGAATTCAGACTGTAAGATGGATCCCATGTGACACATTATTTTTTTTCCCCTATTTTCCTTCTGAAAATTTGGGGTGCGTCTTTATGGTCCGGTGCGTCTTATAGTCCGAAAAATACGGTACTTTTGTCAGATTCAAGTTATTTCTGTGACCACTGTGGGTTTTTCTGTCATTAAACGAGGGGTACGAACAATTTTGACCACGTGTGTATTATACTTTTCCTCTGATTGTTCCTCTCCTGGTTTTGGCAACCAAATACTGATGTAAAATACTCACCAAATACTGACCGTGGCTGAAGTCACAGTTCTGGCAAGAGCCCTGGATAGCATGTTATTCCTTCTTGTACACAATTTATATTAGAGATGATTTCCGCTGTCAGTTCACTTATATAATGTAATTATGGTAAGTTCTCGATTTATGCAACTCCATAATGTAATCTTTAAACTGTTTTGTAAAGACATACTTATAAACCCATGAAAAGATTGGAGCTTAGTTATTAACTATCTGTTTACCCCACAGATGATGAAGAGGAAAATTTCACAAATGCGGAAGAAGATGCTGTGGATGTGCACGAAGATCTATAATGTACAGCCTTTTAATGTTAATTTAATTTTAAATTATTGGACTCCATCTCTGCACTTAAGGCCTCTTTCACACATCCGTTTTTTTGTATCAGGCATGATCCGGCGTGTTGGTAAAAAAAAACGGATCCGGTACCGGATGCTTTTTTTTACCATTGACTTTCATTAGCACCGGATCGCGCCTGATGTCAGTGCGTTGTATCTGTTTTTGTCCGGATCCGGCGGAAA
>JARQOD010000004.1:267215872-267239623 GCA_033576555.1 Oophaga sylvatica | reverse complement strand
ACTTTACCAAACACACAGTGAGTACTGTACCCTCTAAAACAGGCCCACTCACTGATTCCAAGATTGAAACACCTGAGATGCTAATTAGTGGGCACACCTTGATTTAACATGTCCCTTTTGTCACATTTTCAGGGGTACCATCATTTCTGTCCAGGCCTACTTCATGAGTTTTATTTATTTATTTTTTTAATTCGTGTAAGCCGGTTGAAAAGCAATGTCTGACTTTCATTTGTTCATTTTCATATATTTTTAATTTTTTACCGTATTTTTCGGACATAAGACGCACTTTTTTCCCCAATAATTTGGGGGGAAAATGGGGATGTTCTTATGGTCGCAAATACCTTACAAATCCGGTGGCGGCGGCGGTCCCGATGCAGCCTCCCTGTGGTGCGGTGGAGTCGGGGCTCTGTGATGTGGTGGCAGCGGGGCTCTGTGCAGCGTGGGGGGCTGCGCCGGCATTTCGTCATAGCCCGAAAGCCCCCCGCAGCTCTGCTGCTGCAACGCGGAGGCCTCCTGAAACATGGTCGCCAGGGGCCTCCGGAAAGATGGCTGCCGCATTCTCAAATTCAAATCTCGGCAACGAGATCTCGGGACAACATCTTGTTGCGGAGATCTGAATCTGAGCATGTGCCGCCTCCAGCTGCCATTTTTCCGGAGGCCCCTGGCGGCCATGTTTCAGGAGGCCTCCACGTTGCAGCGGCATTGACGAAATGCCGGCGGAGCCCCCTACGCAGCACAGAGCCCTGCTGCCGCCACATCACAGCCCTGACACCACCGCACCACAGAGCAGAGGAGGCTGCATTGGGACCACCGCCACGGGACCGCCGCCACAGGATTTTTAAGTATATTGCGACCCCCACAGTGCACAGCCACCCCACAGTGCACAGCCACCCCACAGTGCACAGCCACCCCACAGTGCACAGCCACCCCACAGTGCACAGCCTCCCACAGTGCACAGCCACCACAGTGCACAGCCACCCTACAGTGCACAGCCACCCTACAGTGCACAGCCACCCTACAGTGCACAGCCACCCTACAGTGCACAGCCACCCTACAGAGCACAGCCACCCCACAGTGCACAGCCACCCCACAGAGCACCCCTGCAACACAGCACCACCACCACACCAGCCTGGACCACCGTACGACCCCTGTGACCACTCCTCTACCTGTGCTGATCCCTTTGCTGGTAAGCTGAATTCAGACTGTAAGATGGATCCCCATGTGACACATTATTTTTTTTCCCCTATTTTCCTTCTGAAAATTTGGGGTGCGTCTTTATGGTCCGGTGCGTCTTATAGTCCGAAAAATACGGTACTTTTGTCAGATTCAAGTTATTTCTGTGACCACTGTGGGTTTTTCTGTCATTAAACGAGGGGTACGAACAATTTTGACCACGTGTGTATTATACTTTTCCTCTGATTGTTCCTCTCCTGGTTTTGGCAACCAAATACTGATGTAAAATACTCACCAAATACTGACCGTGGCTGAAGTCACAGTTCTGGCAAGAGCCCTGGATAGCATGTTATTCCTTCTTGTACACAATTTATATTAGAGATGATTTCCGCTGTCAGTTCACTTATATAATGTAATTATGGTAAGTTCTCGATTTATGCAACTCCATAATGTAATCTTTAAACTGTTTTGTAAAGACATACTTATAAACCCATGAAAAGATTGGAGCTTAGTTATTAACTATCTGTTTACCCCACAGATGATGAAGAGGAAAATTTCACAAATGCGGAAGAAGATGCTGTGGATGTGCACGAAGATCTATAATGTACAGCCTTTTAATGTTAATTTAATTTTAAATTATTGGACTCCATCTCTGCACTTAAGGCCTCTTTCACACATCCGTTTTTTTGTATCAGGCATGATCCGGCGTGTTGGTAAAAAAAAACGGATCCGGTACCGGATGCTTTTTTTTTACCATTGACTTTCATTAGCACCGGATCGCGCCTGATGTCAGTGCGTTGTATCTGTTTTTGTCCGGATCCGGCGGAAATGTACATTCCGGCGGCTGGACAAAACGGAGCATGTAACGTTTTTTTTGTTTGCCGGAGTCGCCTGATGTGCCTGAAGCGGCGCATCAGGCGGCCGGAAAAATAGAAGTCAATGGAACCGGATCAGACTTTTGTGCAATCCGTCAAAAGTCTGATCCGACTACTACTACATTTTCCAGTGTCTCCGGGCATCCAAAACCCTCTTTTTCTGGGTTCAAAAGTTCAGGTCCGATCCACCAAAAAAAACGGATAAGTTGCATCAGTTTGTTTATTTCAGCGCTGGATCCGTCCCTTCAGGTGTTCGCCTGATACAAAAAGACGGATGTGTGAAAGAGGCCTAAGATACTGTAGATAACTGGTTTTGTCAACCCGATGAAAACGTCCTTTATCTGGTATTCAGATTGGATTTGCCCTAGACGCTGCACACGGCCTTTTCAATATAAACACAATGTGTCTTTTACTTTGGTATAATACTTTCTAATAAACATTCATTGTATGATACATATAGAGCTGTGTCATTTATCTCAAAGTCCATTTTCCTACTGTATACAACTGTTAAAAGGAGTTCTAGCTCCCATTATGACTGCAGTAAATGTGGGCAGGATCTGCTCTCGTGTCTGTGACCCATCCCCTCACCTTCGGGGTGTTTGCAAAAGTAGGGGAGAGGATAAAGTTTAGGATCACAGTGCAGAGACATTTTGTTGGTGACTGCAATGTGACACTGAGATGTGGGAAGTGTCACGGAGTATCACTGACAGGGCCGATTCTAGCTTTCCGCTAGATGAGGCGTAATTTGAAATGGTTACTTTTCCTGAAGAACAATATAAACATGCAGGGAATAAACTGAATCCCTCCATTTTTTGGGGGGTTCTTTTTTACTGCATTCGTTGTTAGAATTGACCTGGTAATATGATTTGTCAGGTCGGTATGATTGCGGCAATACCAATTTAGTAATTTTTTTTTTGTAACTTTGAAAAAAGGTACAGAAGTTTTGTTTAAAAAAAAAAAAAAAAAGCTTAATGGAAAAAACAGAGTGGAGAAGCAAGGGTGCATTTACTTTCTTTCATAATTATATGACTGTGTTTTTTTTTTGGACATTTTTGGCTTAGGTAAATGATGGTTGCATGTTACTCATGCTACTGTGAGCACACTGTATGTCCTGAACGTACTACCGTGGCCTGCAACATCTCTGGACTAGTCTACATTGGACCACTTCTGGGATGTCATTTTGGTAGCAACGCAATAGACAGCTGCCAGTAGTGGATCTTGATGACTTGTGTGCTTATGTGCATTAATTGTGAATGAACATTCCTCAGGCCATTACTATTACTATTCCATTACTAACGTCCCTGATAGCAGCCAAGACATGCAACTGACTGTATTTCTGCATGTGGCACTCATACTCAATTCTAAATAAATCGAGATGTTTTGAAAATCTTTCCATTTTTCATCATTACCCTGTCTATCCATACTGTAATTTCTACAATTCCAAAGACATACTAGCAGAACTCAGAAAAACCGAGAATGGAGTGTGTAGAATAATAAGATTTTATTAACACAATTAAAGTCAATACAAAAGGATGCCTCGTCTCAGACAAAAAAGACGCAGCAAAGATTGGCAACACAATCTAGATGATATACTAAATTTCATTTACCAAAGTGGTCAAATTAATTTCTTGCACAACTGTATAAATCCAGCAAGGGATGTCTTGGTTGTATGGTATTGTAAGAAAAAGCAATGATAACAATGTTGGGCAAAGTGCCATTTGCTCTATTCAATTAAAGTGCATGTAAACAAGATCCTATCGGGTAGAGAGGAGGCTACAGTGTAATATTTAGGTACAGCTCTAGTTATAGCTGTACTTCTATAGACAAGAGCCATAAAGTGCCCCTGTGCTAACATTTTCAGACCAATGATAAAACTGAATTAAGCCGACTCCACACTGTATCAATAAACACGCCCCTAGAAGAAGAATAGGCGAAACGCGGGTTGGGGTGAGAGACAGCTGCTACTTGCTTTCACGTGGCCCGCAACTCAGGTAAAACAAATGCACTTGCACTTTTCTACAATGTTGTTCTAATTCATATTGATGGTCTATTTGGAGGAGACAATGTCTATTGATAGTGTGGAGTTTGCCATTGGGTCCATACCTGTGAGTGAGTTGGAATCAAACGTAATTGCAGCGACCGCAATTATTTGCAGGCTGAATTAGCTCACTCCTCACAGAAATGAAAAAAAATAGAAAATATCATTTGACATTTAACAGGGCACATAAAATAATTTCAAACAGAAGCCGCATTGATTTGATCATAGCTTTATCAAAAAATAAAAAAGCGGACTGGCAATTTCAACGGAAACCGTTCGTGTGTTTCCAATATAGTCCACAGTTTTACAGGATCAGGGACATCATGAATACATTTTTACCTAACCCCATGAGGATCAAATTTTGGGTACAATTTTCAAGTCTGGCTGCAACATAATTGCCAGGAGAGCGCCAACTATTGGCAACATTGTCTCTCCTAGTATGTATGTTTCAAGGACCCAAAAAGTAACTTGGCTTAGTTGCAAGGGCTTCTGGGATCAGTCATCTAACAATAAGACGTTTAATAATTATAATAACATACAAAATTGTATTAGTTAAAATTTCATTTACTGCAGCTCCAGTCATGTGATATATAAAATTGATTGTACTTCATGCAATAAGTCACATGTAGGTTGTACATCTCACAAATTGTAAAAGCGGATCTCTGAACACTTACATGGTATTTCTGATGTCGCCAACAGCAATCACAATATTTCTTCAGTGGCAAAACTCTTCATACTCTACTCTAGTAACCTAATCACCTTCTGTGCATATGGTATAGAAAAAGTTGAGAAATCACCTCGTGGAGGAGGCATGCGGCGCCGTCTCTTCACCCATGAGGCATTTTGGATTAACTAAGTACAAGATTTCCTTGTGGTCTCAACAATTGTAATGAAATAATGTTCTATTATTAATGCGTTATTGGTCATGTCATTGCTTTATGATTTTATTCCTCCCATTTTCTATGTTCATCACAATTTGTATTTAATTTTATTTCAATAGTAGTTTTTTTAATAATATATATATATATATATATATATGTATATGTACAGTTATATGAAAAAGTTTGGGCACCCCTATTAATCTTAAGCTTAATGTTTTATAAAAATTGGGGTTTTTGCAACAGCTATTTCAGTTTGATATATCTAATAAATATTGGACACAGTAATGTTTCTGCCTTGAAATGAGGTTTATTGTACTAACAGAAAATGTGCAATCTGCATCCAGACAAAATTTGACAGGTGCATAAGTATGGGCACCTCACCAGAAAAGTGCATTAATATTTAGTAGATCCTCCTTTTGTAAAAATAACAGCCTCTAGTCGCTTCCTTGTAGCTTTTAATGAGTTCCTGGATCCTGGATGAAGGTATTTTTGACCATTCCTCTTTACAAAACAATTCCAGTTCAGTTAAGTTTGATGGTTGCCGAGCATGGACAGCCCTCTTCAAATGATCCCACAGATGTTCAATGATATTCAGGTCTGGGGACTGGGATGGCCATTCCAGAACATTGTAATTGTTCCTCTGCATGAATGCCTGAGTAGATTTGGAGCGGTGTTTTGGATCATTGTCTTGCTGAAAGATCCATCCCCTGCGTAACTTCAACTTTGTCACTGATTCTTGAACATTATTGTCAAGAATCTGCTGATACTGAGTGGAATCCATGCGTCCCTCAACTTTAACAAGATTCCCGATGCCGGTATTGGCCACACAGCCCCAAAGCATGATGGAACCTCCACCAAATTTTACTGTGGGTAGCAAGTGTTTTTCTTGGAATGCTGTGTTTTTTTGACGCCATGCATAACACCTTTTTGTATGACCAAACAACTCAATCTTGGTTTCATCAGTCCACAGGACCTTCTTCCAAAAAGAAATTGGCTTCTCCAAATGTGCTTTTGCATACCTCAGCGACTCTGTTTGTGGACGTGCTTGCAGAAACAGCTTCTTTCGCATCACTCTCCCATACAGCTTCTCCTTGTGCAAAGTGCGTTGTATAGTTGACCGATGCACAGTGACACCATCTGCAGCAAGTTGATGCTGCAGCTTCTGGAGGTCGTCTGGGATTGTCCTTGACTGATCTCACCATTCTTCTCCTCTGCCTTTCTGATGTTTTTCTTGGCCTGCCACTTCTGGCCTTAACAAGAACTGTCCCTGTGTTCTTCCATTTCCTTACTATGTTCCTCACAGTGGAAACTGACAGGTTAAATCTCTGAGACAGCTTTTTGTATCCTTCCCCTGAACAACTATGTTGAATAATCTTTGTTTTCAGATCATTTGACAGTTGTTTTGAGGAGCCCATGATGCCACTCTTCAGAGGAGATTCAAACAGGAGAACAACTTGCAAGTGGCCACTTTAAGTAGCTTTTTCATGATTGCATACACCTGGCTATGAAGTTCAAAGCTCAATGAGGTTACAAAACCAAAAAAAGTGCTTTAGTTAGTCAGTAAAAAGTAGGTAGGAGTATTTAAAACAAGAAAATGATAAGGGTGCCCATACTTATGCACCTGTCAAATTTTGTTTGGATGCAGATTGCACATTTTCTGTTAGTACAATAAACCTCATTTCAAGGCAGAAACATTATAGTGTCAAATAGTTATTAGATATATCAAACTGAAATAGCTGTTGCAAAAACACCAATTTTTATAAAACATTAAGCTTAAGATTAATAAGGGTGCCCAAACTTTTTCATATAACTGTATATAGTTACAATTGAGCTTCTCACCTTTCAGGACTTGTCAAATATCATGTGATTTGCCATTTCCATGGAATTAGTCCTTTATGGTTTAAAGCCGTGTGGGAAATGGTGCTTTGTGAGCGTTACCTCTTGTCCTCTGATCCTTCCCAGAGCATTCATGTTTTAAACTTTTTCAATAAAGGATTTACATTTTCTTCAAGGAGCTGGAACGTTGCTGCTTTTTTTCAATATAACATCATGTCTGATCAATCAAAATAGAAAATTAAACCATGTTAAATGCCGAAAACGCCAGAATTGCTTATTTTTGATCCCCACATTTTCCTTAAAAAGTTGTGTACGCAAAATAGTATCAATAACAACAAAAGTTGCTGAGGTTTTTTTTTTCCATCAAATTGTATATTATATAATTGCCAAACAAATATATTTTTGGCAATTATATAATATACAAGTTTGTCTGATTTTTCTCTTTACAGGTATATTTTTGAGTAAAATGTAAATTGTTCTTTTAGTCTATAAACTTCTGACAACATGTCACCGAATTTCCAAGCAATAGATTTTGGATTTTTCTGACAAAGAAAAATGATCAATATTTAAAAAAAAAACAAAAAACAGTGCTTTCAGACCTCAAATAATGCAAGGAAAACAAGTTCATAATCATTTAGAAACAACAATACTAATGTTTTAACTCAGGAAGAGTTCAGAAATCAATATTTTGTGGAATAACCATGATTTTTAAAAACCGCTTTCATGCGTCTTGCATGTTTGCCACCCGTCTTTTACACTGTTTCTGGCGCAAGAATTTAAGCAGTTCTTTGATGGTTTGTGACTATCCATCATCCTCTTGAATACATTTCAGAGGTTTTCAGTGGGGTTCAGGTCTGGAGAATGGGCTGCCCATGACAGGGATTTGATGTGGTGGTCTCTTAATTTTTGCTAGATATAGATGTATATATATCCACACACACACCCCTCAGTCTGGCAACCCTGTGGTCATACTGACCTGGACTGGTGTCATTTTTACTATGCAATGAACACTGTAAAAGTAAAGTACAGAGATTAATGGTGGATTTTTTTTTTGTAACTCGTCTGACAAAAAACAATCCTTGCATGACTATGTTGATAATCAGATAATGGTACTCCAATTCTCTATTTAGTGGGAGTCTTATAAGTCTCTCTATGGTATATACAAGACTTTTGATAAGAGATAAAGGTTTCAGATAGTGATATCTCCTCTTCTTTCACTCTGGCAGTGGGACCCCATTCTGGAGAGGAGTGTGGGTTTGCCATACTAGAATAAAAAGTGATTTACTGAAAAATCTAAAAACTTCAAGAAAAAAATCCATCATATTTACCAATGCCAGCTCACAATACCAGTATATTGCAGTATGCAGTGCCACCATAATCAAGGCTGAGGCACCACAGGTGCTGAATTGTGCTGAACCATCACTCACACACCTCACATTCATGGTGTCACTATATGTCACGACTCAACAGGGGTCGGTCCAGCGGATGGCACAATACACACAATGGGATGGTAAAGGGGAGAGGAAGGCCCTACCCATAGGGAATGAGGGATGCACACCTGAGCTCCAACCTGAGCCTGTCATTCTACTCCCATAACACACTTAAGCAAGTCCTTCCCCCTGCCGCCATCACGAAGCTCATCCCTCGCTGTCACCTCGCACTTCCTGGCTAGTGCACTGGCTGGCAAGGGCGCTCACCTCACCATTGCAGATGGTGCAACACGGGACTGACAAGCACAAGACAGACGAGGTAAAAACACAAAATTTAGCTTAACAGCTTTCTCTGCTGCAAAGCACCGCACAGCAGAAGAAAGGCACCAGGACCACGAACTCCACGACACCAGCAGATTTACCACTGCAACCAGAGATGTCCTACTCCAGGCTTGGTCAACATAGATTGCTCTATCACCGACAGTCAGCTGATGCATCAGGTGACTATTTAAAGGATGGTGGGAGTGGTCACCACCCACATCAGCTGACCTAGCAACTCTGCAGCTGCAGCAAGGGAAACTGACATTAACCCTACTGGCCTGAAAGGAAAAAAGCTACATTTAAATCATAGTGGAACCAGAGCTGCCACGCATCCAAAAATGGATCGTGACACATGGAGGGGTGGCTGCTTAGTATTAAAAATGCATGCAGATATGTCTTGTATAGAGCCCTAATCACACAGATACGCGCAGTGCAGCACAATGTCTTGCATTGAGGCCACGTTCTCATGTTCAGTTTGTCACATCAGTATTTGTAAGCCAAAAACAGGAGTGTGAGAAACACGAGCACCACTTCGGTATTTTTCTTTTACACTTTTCCTGATTGTTCCTCTCCAGATTTTGGCTTACAAATTCTGATATAAAATGCTGATAATACTGAATGTGTGAACGCGACCTAACCGTGACTTTCTGCATGTTGTATATGGCACATTTGGCCAAGAAAAAAAAGTAGTGCGATGTTGCCTGATCATTTTATTGGCTTGGGGAGAATGGTCGCATGTAAATTCAGTGCAAATGTTGTACTAATACTCCATGTATGGAAGGAATAAAATAACCAGAAATAATGCGTCATGGAACTGAAATACAAATATTTACCATTTCATGAGATAATTGTCATTGGAATTGGGTTATCTGTGTTTTTTTTTTTTTATTAACACACTTTCTTGGTTAAATCAAGGTTCAGAAAACATAACTAAAGCATTGTATATTTTGCTTGGAGTTATTATTTATTTATTAAACCCTATTTGTAAGGATTAAAAGCAATATCACTGAATAGTAGGTGAGAGGCGAAATCAGGACTTTTTTAAATTGCCATACTTGAGATAGAAAATGAAATGCTGAAAAGAACCACATGGTGGCACCAAACGACAAGACTTGTCTCTGCCGTGCAGTATAGTAATATGCCATCACTGATGATTGGAATAGACCACATCAAGCATTATTGCAATGTGGTGATTATATGGGGAAAACCTGGTGACAGGTTCCCTTTAAAGTACCTGAAAGCTGTTACAGCGTTCTAATATGCTGCATGTGTCCCCAATCTGCTCTGCAAGGCACAAAAAAGAGCTTTGTTATACTCACCCACGGCGCGGTCCGGTCTGATGGGCATCTCTGGTCTTGATCCGGCACCTCCTCTCTTCTTAAAATTGCCGCCCTTCTTGCTTTGTGTGCTATATTGGTCATCACCACCTATGTCAGGTAGCTAATCTAGAAGTCCATTTCTGCCCTATAGAAACATAATCACATTAGCCGCACCAGACTACTATTGTTGCCCCTAATTAGGGAAGTTTTTAGTTGGTTGATAGTGAAGCCTATAAAGGAGAACCATCTTTAGAATCATGCTGCTCGACGTATGGGTAGCATGAGACGAAGCCGAGCTGTGTGATTGCAGCCTGGTATGTTTTACTCTGAAATGCTGCAGGGTTTCATAGAAAGCATAGTTTAAAAAGCCGGCCAAGGACTATAGGGAGAGACCTGACCTCCATGCCATCCCTATCCGGGTTCTCCCCGCACTGCTCCAATTGATTGCAGGTCTCTTCCTATTACTAATGGAAGAGACCTGTCAAGCAACCTCCGCGGAGCAGGAAGAACCCGCTAGTCTGGTATCTCCTTTATGTCCCTCGTTGTTTTTTTAAACTGTATATTTTCCCAAACATACCTGCTTGCAATCGTGTAGCCAAACTCCGATTCATTCTTCCCGTGGTTCAGGCAGTTTTGGGTTCAGATTTGACAATGTTCCCATTCCCTACCCTGTAATGAGCGGCTTCTACCCTAGAAGCATTACATAGAGCATAGCGTCTGATCAGTTCTAGAAGTTGTCAGGAATTCACTAAAGCAACACTTACCCCATTACCAAGCCGCTCCTTGTCTAGGCTTATCCTTCCACCAAAAAATAAATCTTTATCGGTCATCCTGCTTTTTTCCAACATCAAAGAAAATTAGCAAATCCAAATCAGACAATTTCTAGTGGCTTTTACTAAATGCAATGACTTCGTGTTCAGTAATAATATGGTCACATTAATTATTATGGTCTCTGACGGAATAATCTGAAATCCCACTAGACAAAATGCTAAGAATTAGTGTGCTTGCTACCTTAAGAATAGCACGGAGAGCACTGCAGATAGAAACTGAATTACTTTTGTGTAAATCAAGTTTATTTAGGTATTTATACACATCAATCATTAATAACAGGAAGAGAAAAGAACATACCTCTTCTACTATCACATGCAAAAAAAAATTATGTAGCAACTATGATAACTTTTCCCCAGAAAGTCATACATATAAAACAAATGTTGGATGAGCGCCTAAGGTGTTTGCTCATGTAGGCAATTAACATCAATATTACTTTGTTTATGAATTTTAAAGAAGAAGGTACCTAGACTAAAGGGTATGCCACACTAAACAAGGTTGCTAACGAGATCGCTAAAAAACGTCACTATTTAGCGATCTCGTTAGTGACGCTATTGTGTGTGGCATGTAGCAACGACGTGGCCCCTGCTGTGATCTCGCTGATCGTTCACTAGAGTTCTGGACCGTATTTTATCGTTGGCGTCCCGCTGGTGAGCCTATATCGCTGTGTCTGGTACCTTTTGTGAGCGATGTGCGCTGTTTTTTACATCGCAATGACCGTTAAAGTCGTTAATGAGATCGCTAACCGCTTATGCGTCGTTAACGAGATCGCTAAGTGTGGCAGCTACTAGCGACATTAAAACGATCACAAAAACGATCGCATTAGTATGCGTCGTTATTGTGATCATTAGCGGGAGCGTTTAGTGTGGCAGTACCTTAAGGCTATGGTTCCACGGTCCGGAACCATAGCGCTTTAGACGGAGCGGAAATTCCGCTCCGTCTAAGCCCCGCCCCCTTTCTGACGCGCGATCTTTCCGGAGGTGTTCAGGACACCTCCGGAACACCTCCGGAAAGAGCGCAGGGCTACATAGCCCTGTGTTAATTATGTTGCGGCGACGCACCGTCGCCGCAATACGCGAGGACATGCTGCGGTCTGAAAAGACGCGCCGCATGTCCGTTTACGCAGGTTTGCCACCTGCGTATTGTTACGCATAGTGGAGACGGGATTTCTTGAAATCCCCTCCACTATGCTGTAACATCTGGACGCTGCGTGTTTGGCGCTGCGCCAGCGCACAGCGCCAAACACGCAGCGTTTCCTGACCGTGGAAACTCACCCTAAGACTCTAGGTCTACCAAAGAAAAGATAGAGAAGAAACAAGGGGGAAAGAAGGGAAAAGGAATAAAAAAAGGGGGGGAGGATTTTAAGGAGTGGGGTAGGAGATGTGGCTCCATCCAGTAGATAAACTCATATGACCCATCATCTATGGGTTTATCAACCAAGAGTCCAATTCCGATGATTCTCTAAACATAACCCAGGGGGCCCAAGTGTTATAAACCTTTCCTGTGGTACAATACCGTGCATATGAGCCCGTGTTCAGCCAAGCAGTCCGAAATCAGACATGTGCAGTGACATCTTCCTCAATGATAAGTTGTATTGGCCACCATACACTTCAGGCTGTCAGCCAAACCTGTCAATATTGGGGGGTTCGGCCTATGTTATTTTAACAGTTTATTGGAGGCCAATCTCTTTAAATGCCCATTGTAAAATTCCATGAGATGTTTTAAAGCCATTTCATTATATACTGCCTAAAAATATATTCGTACAAACCTGAAGTGAAGTCTATCAGTGTAGGTTTATTAAATACCTCTCCTTTAAAGTGATGGACTAGAGGTGCAGAGGATGAAGGATCGCCATCAGCAGAGCCATGCTACCGACATCATGATTGGCCAATTTTATATCTGTACTTAATGAACTATGTAACATGCTGGTTGTCTACCTTCATCATTATGGAAAGAAGAAGACGTGTGGCAAAAATACCTAAAGAGGTATGTCAGTGACCAAAATGTATCACATATCCACCGCTATGGCATAGACAATGAATGTAAGTGACATATACAACCAGCCACACAAATCAACTCCTGGCTGCAATCTTTTGTCCTTGGGAGGCAATCAAAAAGTGACCCAGCAGTAGAATCCACACTGTTCTAACCATAATCATCATTGTGACCCAGTGGACAGATAATACTGACGTATTGCTGGCCACTGTTAACCCCTTAGTGACAGAGCCATTTTGCAGCTTAATGACCGGGCCAATTTTTACAATTCTGACCACTGTCACTTTATGAGGTTATAACTCTGGAACGCTTTAACGAATCCAGCTGATTCTGAGATTGTTTTTTCGTGACATATTGTACTTCACGTTAGTGGTAAAATTTTTTTTATACAACTTGCTTTTATTTATGAAAAAAAACGGAAATATGGCGAAAGTTTAGAAAATTTAGCAATTTTCAAACTTTCAAATTTCATGCCCTGAAATCTGAGAGATATGTCACACAAATTTCTTAATAAATAACATTTCCCACATGTCTACTTTATATCAGCACAATTTTAGGAACAAAATTTTTTTTTGTTACGAAGTTATAAGGGTTAAAAGTTGACCAGCGATTTCTCATTTTTACAACACCATTTTGTTTTTAGGGACCACATCACATTTGAAGTCACTTTGAGGGGTCTATATGATAGAAAATACCCAAAAGTGACAACATTCTAAAAACTGCACCCCTCAAAGTGCTCAAAACCACATTCAAGAAGTTTATTAACCCTTTACGAGTTTCACAGGAACTGAAGCAATGTGGAAGGTAAAAATTAGCATTTAACTTTTTTTGCAAAATCTTTACTTCGGAACCAATTTTTTTTTTATTTTCACAAGTGTTAAAAGAAAAAATGAACCACAAAATTTGTTGTGCAATGTCTCCTGAATACGCCAATACCCCAAATGTGGGGGTAAACCACTTTTTGGGCGCACGGCAGAGGTCGCAAGGGAAGGAGCGTCGTTTGACTTTTTCAACGCAGAATTGGCTGGACGCCATGTTGCGTTTAGATAGCCCCTGATGTGCCTAAACAGTGGAATCCCCAACAAGTGACCCCATTTTGGAAACTAGACCCCTTAAGGAACTTATCTAGATGTGTGGTGAGCACTTTGAACCTCCAAGTACTTCACAGAAGTTTACAACGTAGAGCCGTGAAAATAAAAAATCATATTTTTTCCCACAAAAACGATCTTTTCACCCCTATTTTTATTTTCCCAAGGGTAACAAGACCCCAAAAGTTTTTGTGCAATTTGTCCTGAGCATGCTGATACCCCATATGTGGAGGTAAACCACTGTTTGGGTGCATGGCAGAGCTTGGAAGGGAAGGAGCGCCGTTTGACTTTTTCAACGCAGAATTGGCTGGACGCCATGTCGCGTTTGTAGAGGCCCTGATGTGTCTAAACAGTGGAAACCCCCCACAAGTGACCCCATTTTGGAAACTAGACCCCCTAAGGAACTTATCTAGATGTGTGGTGAGCACTTTGAACCCCCAAGTGCTTCACAGAAGTTTATAACGCCCGGGCGTAAAAATAAAAAATCATATTTTTTCCACAAACCTGATCGTTTAGTCCCAAATTTTTTATTTTCCCAAGGGTAACAGGAGAAATTAGACCACAAAAGTTGTTGTCCAATTTGTCCTGAGTACGCTGATACCCCATATGTGGGGGGACCACTGTTTGGACACACGGCAGGGCTTGGAAGGGAAGGAGCGCCATTTGACTTTTTCAAACCAAAATTGGCTGGAATTGAAATTGGACGCCATGTCGCATTTGGAGAGCCCCTGATGTGCCTAAACAGTGGAAAACCCCCACAAATGACACCATTTTGGAAACTAGACCCCTTAAGGAACTTATCTAGATGTGTGGTGAGCACGTTGAACCCCCAAGTGCTTAACAGAAGTTTATAACGTAGAGCCGTGAAAATAAAAAATAATTTTTTTTCTCAAAAATTATTCTTTAGCCTGCTATTTTTTTTATTTTCCCAAGGGTAGCAGGAGAAATTGGACCCCAAAAGTTGTGTAACTTTTCCTGAGTACGCTGATACCCCATATGTGGGGTGGAACCACTAGGCGCATGAGAGAGCTTGGAAGGGAAGGAGCGCCATTTTGTAATGCAGACTTTGATGGAATGTTCTGCGGGCATCATGTTGTGTTTGCAGAGCCCTTGATGTGCCTAAACAGTAGAAACCACCTGCAAGTGACACCATTTTGGAAACTAGGAGCTTATCTAGATGTGTGGTGAGCACTTTGAACCCCCAAGTGCTTCACAGAAATTTGAAAACGCAGATGCGTGAAAATAAAAAATCATTATTTTTCTCAAAAATTATTTTCTTAGCCAGCTATTTTTTATTTTCCCAAGGGTAACAGGAGAAATTAGAACCCCAAAATTGGTGTGAAATTTGTCCTGAGTACGCTGATACCCCATATGTTGGGGTAAACCACTGTTTGGGTGCATGGCAGAGCTTGGAAGGGAAGGAGCGCCATTTGACTTTTTGAATGCCACGTCGTGTTTGGAGACCCCATGATGTGCCTAAATAGTGGAAACCCCTCAAGTCTAGCTCCAACCCTAACCCCAACACACCCCTAACCCTAATCCCTAACCTAATCCCAACCCTAATTCCAACCCTAATTGTAACCTTAACCCTAATTGTAACCCTAACCCTAATTATAACCCTAACCCTAAGGCTAGGTTCATTTTGCGTTTTACCAGCCCATTCAACACATAGCGTTGACGGGCTGGTAACGGTATAGCATAACGCGATTGCGTTATACTATACCCACTAGCGCAGAGGAATCAGCAGATGATTCTGCTGCAGGCCGCGTCCGAGGCTCCGTCACTGAATGACAGCACGTCGCGAACGCATGCGCCCTCAAATGGGGGTGAGTGGCAGCGTTAACGGACTGCGTTACACCGCGTTATACCGCGGTGTAACGCAGTCCGTCTAATGGACTGCCATAACGCAGTATGAACCCAGCCTAACCCTAACCCTAATGCTAACCCTAATTATAACCCTAGCCCTAACCCTAACGGAAAAATTAAAATAAATACAATTTCTATATTTTATTATATGTCCCTAACTAAGGGGGTGATAAAGGGGGTTTATGTACTGTTTTTTTATTTTGATCACTGTGATAGTTTATCACAGTGATCAAAATGTACTATTGGAGAATGAAGGACTTCATTTTTTGAATCTGCCGCAGTGCGCCCGCCATTTTTTTTTTTCAGGAAGAAGACGCCGGGAGGATCGGAGGACAGGGGGAGGATCAGAGGACAGGGGGAGGATCGGAGGACATAGAGGGCACACATAGTGGGGACACCTACAGGTGCAGGGGGAGATCGGGGGTCCCCGGACACTATTTCTCACCCCTCTGATGTGCGATCACATCAGAGGGGAGAGAAATCATTTTTTTTTTTGTTGTTGTTGTTGCGGTCGCCGTTATACTGTTATAACGGCGATCGCAACACCGGGGTCGGTAAATACCGACCCGGATCATGTTCTCTGGGGTCTCGGCTACCCCCGGCAGCCGAGATCCCGGAGAAAATTGCCCAAGCCCCCCCAGCACATCGCGGTGGGCACACTGAGCATGCGCCCGCCATTTTCTCGCCATCAAATATGGCGGCGCCCACTGGAGGACGCAGGAGGGCCCTGGGGCCACAAGGGGGGATCGGGGGCCACAAGGGGGGGATCGAGGACCCTTTTTCTCTCTCCTCTGATGTCCGATCACATCAGGGGAGAGAGAAATTAAATGGCACATTATTATTATTTTTTTTGTTGTGATAGCCGTTATAGGGTTAATAACGGCGATCGCAACACCGGGGTCGGTAAAAACCAACCCGATTCATGTTCTCTGGGGTCTTGGCTACCCCGGGCAGCCGAGACCCCGGAGAAAATCCGACTGCGGGGGGCGCTATTCACTTTTTCCACAGCGCCGTTAATTAACGGCGCTGTGGTTTAAGTACCCTTAATGACCGCCGTTAAAAGGCGTATCGGCAGTCGTTAAGGGGTTAAAATGATTAGAATCTCTATCTTAAAAAATGCTTGCTTGACTATTTTTTTGGACCCTGAAAAAAAATCAAATCAGATGATGAGCCCCGTAAAGAGATAGGTGATATTTGGCTGTTTTATCCAATTCTCTCTAAACATTATGCCGTAAGAGCAATGAATACTCAGCTGTCTACCTGTGCCAATGTCCTCCCTGTGTGCCCACCGTATTATATAGTAGAATGGATGACACAGACGGTAGGTTCTCTAGAGATGAGCGAATTTGTTCAGATTTCGGCCCGAATCTGATTTGACATATTTGGGCCATATTCTGTAGATTGTGCGCCCTTGCGGACAGTGTCTCTCTCCTTCTGTACTTGTGTGTGCCTTGTATTGCTCACGTTACTGTACTTGTATATATTTGCCCCTTTACACATGTAAAGTGCCATGGAATAAATGGCGCTATAAAAATGTATAATATAATAATAATATTCGACCACTATTCGTGCCGAATGTATGTCTTATGATCAATTCCGAACATATTCGGTAATTTCTACTCCCATTGACTCTAGTGACGTTCGGCTGTGTTCGACGAATACTGCAAAAACAATATTCGAGTCCGATCGTATTCGGAACCGAATCCAAACAAATTCGCTCATCTCCAGTTCTGACAACTGCAAGAATGACCGAATATATTTGTTACTGTTCAAATTAAGTTGTTTCTGTGAAATGCATTTAATAGAATGGTTTGTTGACCAAGCAAAATGTGTGAATGATTATTGACTCACATATAGCAGCAGATGTTTAATACATAAGCAAAAATATGGCCATCTCCTCTGTTTTATGTATGTGAGAGAAATGTTCGCAGCGTAGTTTATGGATATGAAATTATATGCTACTGCATATTTTTATTTTAAAAAACAGAAGATGAAATGAGGCATTGTGATCTATTAAAGCCTTTTATTTCAGCTTTTCCAGTTTTACATTAAACCAGACTGGGGTGCTGATTGTTATTTTTTGCATCAATTCACTGTTTTTGATGAAAGACAAGTGTGATATGTTCATCAATAGCTGCATCAATCTCAGATATTCCAACAAATAGAAAATATAAAAAAAAGCCTCTACTAATTTAGAGAAATATTAAAATAGTATGTCTCCGGTACATGTTATTTACCTTATTGGAAAGTTCACATAGGTAGGTTAAGAACCTAATAGTTGTTCAAGCTTGACATTAAAAATGAATCTTCCTCTGAATCAATCATGTAGCATTTCCTGTCTAGTATGCATTTTGTATGAAATAACAACTTAAATATAAATGTTTCAATATATACATTAGCTTTCAATATATATGATTACAAAACAATTCCAGAGTATTTTTCTGAAAGCTTTCCATAAAAACATTGCGACTGTTATCCTACAGATAATTTTCTGTACATTATAAAGTTCTGTTACTTGACATACCGTAGTTTGTAAAATTAAAGTACTCCCCACGGGCAACAGAAACTTTCATCACAGTTACTGATGATGATTTGACAGCTCCTGTCACACAGTTGTAAGAAGGAGGTGACACATCAGCCTCCTTGAATCCAGCTGCCCGTGTGTTGCTGAACAGATACATGATGGGAGGAATAAAATACAAGATGAGAGCTAGGAATGAAGATGTGGAAGCTGAAGATAGAAAAAGGAGTACTGCATGGATGTAAGTACACCATGTGTAAGAACATAGCTTGATAGACAATCAGGTAGATTTGTGCAGGGATTGAAAAATAGGGCTTCTTTAACTTTGAATAATACATTACAATATTCTTTTTAGTTTATAAGATTTTCTGTTTATTTATCTACCGTACTTAATTGATCTCACCTTTCTTTTTAACCAATAGCTAACAATAATCTTCCTTTATAAAAAGAGCTTGTTCAAACTTGTAAATTAAGCTTGAAGGGGATATCCGCTTTCGACAATCCCTACTTGTTAGAATAGTGGGTTTGCCGTAACAAAATCACAAAGTGCCGTCCCTGCTGGGACCCCAAGCCATGAGCTGTAATCTGTGAGGAAGTGTTCAACTTCACTGCAGTGCCACCACAGGGGAAATGAAACATTAGACAGTGCTCGCTCACATCAATGAGATGTGTATGTAATGCTGGAGAGGACAAGTCCTCTAGTGTGAGAGATACTCTGTTCAGGATCCTCATAGGAGAGCAGTAAAGAGGGTCCCCCTATATTAACTCAGAATTCACTAATAGTAAATATGAAAATGGGTTTATTTAACTCTTTTCCATTGTACAATGTAAAACATTCTTGTGTGTCAAGTCCTTACCAGAGTGAAGATTTGGGCTTACCATTATCCTTTTTAACAGCAAGAGTTTGAAGGTCCTTTCTGCCCTTCCAGTAGCTTCAAGCAGAGCCAGAACAACATATTTTGGTTGCCTAGGCAGGAAAGGCACAAATGGTGCCTCGAAATACAACAGTGAAAAGATAGAAACTAAAGCCCCATTTAGACGAGCCAATAATTGACAAGCAAATATTTATAAAAATACTTGTTCCCAATTATTAGTTGGTGACCAATGATATAGCGTTAATAGTGGGAGACCACACTGCCACTATGAAGCCCTTGAGACGGAGGGGAGGGAGCCTGGTTCCAGCGTTGGCACTCCTCTCCCCGCATCACTCAGCTGCTTCCTCCATCATTCTCCCTGTGCATCTGACATCTCAGGACAGTGGGAGCGGTGATGTCATTAAATTGTGCCCGCAGTGCAGAATTTCAGAACATTATACTATTTGGAGGGCTATGTGGGGGGCATCATATTGTGTGGTGGCCTTTTTGGGGTTATTCTACTGCTTGGAGAGTTGTGAGGGGAGCTATTTATACTGTTTAGGAGGGCTATGTGGGGGAAACCATCATGCTGTGTGTGGTCTATTTTACAGTTTGGAGGGCTGTGTAGAGTTCATAATTCTGTGTGGGAGCCATTATACTGTATGGAAGGTTGTTTGGGGGCTATAAGATTGTGTGGGAGTCTCATACTGTGTGGAAGGACAGTGTCTGGCCATCCTATTGTGTATGGGGGCCATCATACTGTGTTGAGGTCACTGTGGGGGGGTTACTGTAGGATCATCATACTGGGTGTGGAGGGTACGGTGGAGGAATTCACTGGAAGTGTATCATACTATCCTTGGGAGGGCACTTTTGCTGGCATCATACTTTATGGGGGTCATGAAAGGGGTATATTAGTGTGTGGGAAAACTAATGGACTTCAATAAGAGCAAAATTTCTAAGGGCTGCAAAGTTGTGAGATATGCTCTACTGTGACCACACATAATATTATTTTTTATTTTTTTGAGGGGTGCCCAATTTGGACAAGTGCTATGGGGCCCTATGTTTTCTATATACTCCCCTGCTGGTAATGCAGGTTGACAATTAATTGACAAACAAGTGAAACTGAGCAGCAATTGCAGTGGTATTGCACTAGTTGAGTAGTTGAGGCATTGCAGTGCTGTGTTCAAATATGTCTGTTTGTACACATGGACCAATGTTCTGCGTGTAAAAAATCGCAGCATGTACTACTTTAATCTGTATTTTGGAGCAGACTCACACATTATATTAATGAATATGCAAAAAATGTCATAAATATGTACAAAACGGACATATGGATTTCATGTGTGTGATAATATGCAGGAAAAATATTCTGTTTTTCTCTGAATGAATAAAGGACACTTCTGTAAATGCTCATCTGAACCCAGCCTTAAACCTCTGTAAGACATCACAGATTTTTATTGCATGTAAAAAAGGTCAAGAATTTCATCAATGTTTTCCATTGAATTTTCATCACTTTGGTCAGTAAATCAGTTTTATCATCAGTGATTTTCTAATGTGAAAAAAAAACATTGCACAGCTTCTGTAACCATTATAATGTTAAAGATGGTCAGGGGCACCGATTGCACATTGATGCCATTCGTGTGCTGTCACTGATATTTCACTGAGTAATGGGACGTGTGCACAACCGGGTAAGAAGGTGCCGTGGTAGGTTCCCAAACCGTATATAGAGAAAAGATAAACCAGGCACTCAACTTAAATAGAATGCAGTAATGATTTCTTTTATTATGGCCTTAAACAAAAGGTGTTTGCAGCAAAACATTTCGGTCTATATAAGACCTTCATCAGATGCGTATATAGAGAAATTCAATTGATTATAGATAAACAGAGCCGGATAGGAGCCCCATCAGATGGTAGTGGGAACTCCACATGGTTTTTTTAGGCCGAACAAGCAATCAAGAGGAGAGAGGTGCCGACGCGGTATCCACCGCTAGTCATGTCATGAAGGTCTTATATAGACCGAAATGTTTTGCTGCAAACACCTTTTGTTTAAGGCCATAATAAAAGAAATCATTACTGCATTCTATTTAAGTTGAGTGCCTGGTTTATCTTTTCTACTGATATTTCACTGACCCATTGTGCTGCTGGAAGACCCATGACCTAGGACGCAAACCCAGCTTACTGGCACTGGACACTACATTGCCACCCAAAATTCTTTGGCATGCTTCAGATTTCATTATGCCTTACGCATAGTCAAGGCTCTCAGTGCCAGAGGCAGCAAAAGAACCCAAAAACATCTTTGAATTTCCATCATATTTGATTGTAGGTACAGTGTTCTTTTCTTTGTAGGCCTCATTCCATTTTCAGCAAACAGTAGTATGATGTGCTTTACAAAAAAGCTCTATCTTGGTCTCATCTGTCGACGCTTTCCCAGGACGATTTTGGCTTACTCACATACATTTTGGCAAACTGCAGTCTAGTTTTTTCATGTCTCTGTGTCAGCAGCGGGATCCTCCTGGGCTTAAACCACAGGCAGCATAAATCAGATTCCGGCTGCACAATTTTAGCAAGGTACATTATTTTCTCCAGCATTTATTGGCATTTCAGATAAAATATGGTTAAAGTTAGTTCAGGAATCATAGCTTAAGATTGACTAGTCTGGCTACAACCTTGGTCGGCTCTTTCCAGTGATGCTAAAGGTGATTGACAGTTCTCTGCCACAGCAAGAGACCTGTCAATCACATAGAGCAGCTCCGTGGAGCGCCGGCTTAGGGCAGCGCTGGACTAGTCTTGTACTAGCCATATTTTCTTTGAAATGCTAAAGTATTTCAACAAAAAATAAGCCTAGTTACAATTGTGCAGCCGGGATCTGATTCAGGTTGCCCATGGTTTATTTACGTGAATCAGGTGGCAGACTCCCTTTAAACTTACTACCCAGCCTTCAAAAGCCACTAGTTTAAAGAAAGCAAGCAGATAATTACAACTATCCCTTGTAAAGGGTCTTCAAGCCCATAGGGACACTCTACAAATATACTTCTGCATTGAATCAGTGCAGTATTCAAAAGATTGTGAATATTTGCGAAAGTGTAGTAGTGTAGTTTTATCCTGCTCCGAGCACTGCATCCACTGGAGATCTCATGACTTTGTTTATGCTACCTGAGCGTTGCAGCCTATCAGAGGCCACTGATGGTCAGCAGGCTTCAATTTGCTGTCTTATGCTGATAGGCTGCAGCACTCTTGTGACAAACAATTTCATGGATCTACAGGGATACAATGTAATCTAAGTGTAGAATTGACCTTTTGCATCTGTACACTCTCTGCTCCTGGACATTACCCTGCCTAGCTGATTTTATCTTGTCCCAACTTCCTGAGTATAGGCGCCTGTAAGGTTTTACATCATTAGCTAGTTCTAGCGAAGCTCAAATATTTTGTACTTTTCCACAAAGGCAGTGCAGAGTTGTGTTATCTGCTGCAGAAATATATGTGAATGTCAAACTGGAAATGCTGCACTGTTGATGAATATCGCAGAAGATAATCCTCTGTAATATGCATCATTAAAGTAGTATTTGCAGTTTCACATCACTGATTTCTCAGCAGCATTAAAAAAACACAGATTAACTAATCTCTGCCCGTCTATGCAAAACCACATACTGCAGTGTATCTCTCTCTCTGTATGCAACCCATCTTGCACTATATCTCTTTTCTGTTCCCTCTTTACAAAACCCCTGGCAAAAATTATGGAATCACCGGCCTTGGAGGATGTTCATTCAGTTGTTTTATTTTGTTGAAAAAAACAGATCACTGACATGGCACAAAACTGAAGTCATTTCAAATGGCAACGTTCTGGCATTAAGAAACACTAAAAGAAATCAAGAACAAATAATGTGGTAGTCAGTAATGGCTATTTTTTAACCAAGCATAGGGCAAAATTATGGAATCATTCAATTCTGAGGGAAAAATTATGGAATCATGAAAAGCAAACAAACAAAAAAACAGTCCAACACATCACTAGTATTTTGTTGCACCAACTCTGGCTTTTACAACAGCTTGCAGTCTCTGAGGCATGGACTTAAAGTATCAGCCGGACACGAAACGGAGTGATAGCGGGGAGGCTGACATGACGATGAGAGGGAGGGACGATGAGACTGCAAGGGGGGGTTGTTAGGAGGGGACGACGAATAAGGGGATAGGGGACGTATGGAGAAAATGACCTATGGAGGTGGGGTCAGCGAAGACAAAAGGACAGGGCAAAGGGCGTTTAACCCTCTTTGCCCTCAGACGCCCCTACAAGGAGGAAGAAATTGCTCCAGCCACAGCTCCGCACCTACAGCCTTGACATAGGACCCCCTGCCACAGGCGCTACCCCCAATCTTACCGTTATGGAAGCGCTGTTCCAGGACCTCCAGGCGGCGTCCAGCCTGCACCCTCTGGGATGGCTGGAGACCACAATACGAGGTATCATTGGGGGTAGCATGGGGAGCCGCAGCAAGTCCCCATGCTCATCCAGGAGGCGGTCGGCAGCAAGGCAGAGCAGGAGACGGGCGGTGGTGGCGCCAATTTCAAACGCTCCTGCACAGCAGCGGGGAGAGCAGGGCACAGGAGAAGGCACAGCGCCGCATGCTGCAGGCTCCGGCGCGCAGGAGGTAAGAGGGGGGCAAACCAGCAACCCCCAAGCGGCGCAGCCGGCCAGCATCTCACGGGCGCTGCCATCTTGCTTCCGGGGTCCTTT
>JARQOD010000004.1:267161344-267215772 GCA_033576555.1 Oophaga sylvatica | reverse complement strand
AATAAAATAAGAAATGCAGTATTATCTACCCAGGGCCGGCGTCAGCACCCGGCCTACCCGGGCAAGTGCCGGGGCCCTGAGCAGGCGGGGGGGCCCACTCGCCGTCGGGTACTCGGGCACCCCGGCGCCCGTTAGCGGATGAGAGCGGACCCCCCCCGCTTGTTCAGAGCCCCGGCAGCAGCCGGCACAATACTTACCTCTCCCCATGCCTCCGCAGCTCCGGGCTCCAGGGTGCGCCTGCAGGGCGCCAGCGCTTCCTCTCACAGCAGCGCCAGACAGGTGAGATGTGAGGTGTGTGTGTCTGTGAGGTTAATAAGTGGCTCAAGAATTGGTATAGGAAGGAGGGGTTTGGGTTCCTGGAGAACTGGGCCGACTTCTCAGTTGGCTGAATAAACATGCTAGAATTAGGAGGAAACCACTATGGCTAAATAGAGCTGTAAGAGGCGCAATAAGTGACACAAAAGAAAGCGTTTAGGGAATTAAAGCAAGTAGGTAGTGATGAGGCATTAAATAAATACAGAAGAGTGAATAAATTCTGTAAAAAGCAAATCAAGACAGCAAAGATTGAGGCAGAGAGACTCATTGCCAGAGAAAGTAAAAATAATCCCAAAATATTCTTTAACTACATAAATAGCAAGAAACTAAAAAATGATAGTGTTGGTCCCCTTAAAAATAGTCTGGATGAAATGGTGGATGAGGATGAGGAAAAAGCCAATATGCTAAATGACTTTTTTTCAACTGTATTTACACAACATGTATTTACTCAACAAGTTAGGGCAGGTTAGGATAGGATATGCGTTGAACTAGATGGACTTAAAGTCTTCCTTCAACCTTAATAACTATGTTACTATGTGTGTATCAGTGTGTGTGTGTGTGTCTGTGTCTGCCTGTGTGTGTGTATGTAGTGTGGTGCTTTGTGTGTGTATGTGAGAGAGTGCTGCGGTGCTGTCTGTGTGTGGTGCTGCCTGTATGTGTGATGGTGGTCGGGGGAGGCAGTGATGGTGGTGAGGAGGCAATAATGATGATTAGGAGGCAATGATGATGATGATGGGGAGACAATGATGATGATGATGGGGAGGCAATGATGATGATGATGGGGAGGCAATGATGATGATGATGGGGAGGCAATGATGATGATGATGGGGAGAAAATGATGATGATGATGGGGAGTCAATGATGTTGATGTGGTTGTAATGATGATAATGTGGAAGCAATGATAATGATAATGGGGAGGCAATGATAATGATAATGGGGAGGCGATGATGATGGGGAGTCAATGATGATAATGGGGAGGCAATGATGATGATAATAATGGGGAGGAGAGCTCCATATTTTGTATGGAGCATTATATGGGGACCAGTATCCTGTATGGAGCATTATTTGGGGTCCAATATTCTTTATGGAGCATTATATTTGGCCCATAATACTGTATGGAGGACTATGTGGTGCCCATAATATTTTATGGAGGACTGTACTGTCCGGTCTGTACTGTGCACTGTGAGGATTTGGCGGTTTTTGAGCTATTGTAGAATTTACAATAGATATCACTCATGTAATGGAAGAAGAGAAGTATTTGGCATTGTACTATACCCATATTTCTCTGCAGTATCTGTGCATCATGAATCGTGGTCTGTGTTAAAGGGGCCCACTGAGACTCTTTCGCCCAGGGCCCATAAAAACCTGGAGCCGGCCCTGTATCTACCCTGAAGGCCGGAGTCACACTACCGTATAATACAGATGAATGCTAGGCGATAAAAAATCGCCTAGCACTCGTCCCAATGTTATTGTATGGGGCAGCTCCCATCAGCCGATTTTTTCTCGCGCGTTTTATACGCGCGAGTGAAATTGCAGCATGCTGCGATTGTACGCGTATCTCGGCTCAGAATCGCCAATGCAAGTCTATGTGTGCGACAAAAAAATGGACATCACACGGACCATCAGTGTGACTTGCGAGAAATACGCACATATTTTCCTCATTACAGCCCATTGAGCCATTAAATTCAAAGGGGAAAAGCAGTGAGAAATGAAAAGCCATAAGGACACCATACGGATGTCACACGGATCCTGACATGCGAGGAAATCGCATCCTCACATTTAAAACGGATTACATACGGATCAACATACGGAGAACATTTGTGTGATTATTGCATTACAAAATCGGACCGTTTTTTTAAACGTTATGTGTGACTCCAGCCTAACACTGCACCTCCGCAGCTGCCCCCTGTTTTGTTTATATGGCTGCAGCAGTGACTTTACAACTAAGGTCATATTCATACCTTCAGTATTTGACCTCAGTATTTCTAAGCCAAGCTACATTGCCACTGGATTTTATAATTTAACAAGTGCCCTTGTGTAGCCCTGGTGTGAAGGCACACGCAGTACCCTGGAGAATGTGTGGAGAGGTAGCAGTTTAATGCTCAATAAACATTCACTCCATCACACACTTAGACACGCCCACAGGATTTATAGGCTCAGTCAGTCAGGATCCAGTCAGTCTAGTCTGGAGTCAGAGAGTCTGTTTCCTGTCCTCGGACAGAGGAGTCTAGCCCGGGTGGCTCCTGAGTGAGTCATCCCACCTGTGTACACTTCTTAAAGTGGAGGCTAGTACAGGTGAGCCCGTTCACCTCAGCCTAGTCAGAGCTGTGCCCCACTAGAAGACAGACGGAGACATCTTTTGAGAAAGAAGAGTTAGTTGCAGATACTTCAGTCGCCTGTCCCAAGGACAGTAAGGTTCAGTTGACGTGCTCCTGCCTAGAAGAATACTGAGATTCTGTCAGCAATCTCCAAGAAAGAAGTAAGGAAGGATTGATTTATATGACCTTTGGAAGTGTGGAGTGCTTATGCTACAAGCGCGGACAAGGCGAAGGGCACAGTGGAAGGATTCTTAGAAGTGCATTAGGATTGGATTATCCTGCACATTGTCACCGGTCACTGGGGACCGAAGCGTCACTATTGCTCCAGGCATAGTGATAGGAAAACCAGAGGCTTACTGGACCTTAGGTAGCAGAAAGCAGCCCTTGGAGTGTCAGTACGTAACAGGGGTCAGGTGGAATAGGAACTTTGAGCCTGATCAGCAAAAGTAAGAACCTAGTTCCATCACTGGAAGGCTCCGACCACAAAACTGACCGGGCAGTACAGCTTGGAGAAGCTGGAGAAATTGGAGTGAACTACGCTTTATGCTGGTTGGACTCATTACCATTGTGGAAGTAAAGGAGGCCCCTAACTTGTTCAGCTGCTACCCCAAAGCACATTCTCCATCGGATCAGCCTCCCTGGGACCTGCCTTACCATCTGACAAGTAAAAGGTATGGAAAGACGCTGACGGTGTGAGACTGAGTTATTTGATTGCATCCCTGCACAACCCCACCATAACTATCGACCTGAGGGAAGAGTCCCACCTGTAGGGGACCCGACATTTAGCTGCCTCACCATCCCCTCAGAGATCTACAGCAGCGCTGGTACAAATTACCAGAGAACTACAGGTGGCGTCACGAACTGTATATATACCTATCCCCTGTAAATATTCCCCCCAACATACGCCTGACCGCCAGGGCCACAGACCGAGCCAGCGCTACCTGTGACAACCCCATAGACTTCTATGGGCTCGGCTCTGAGTACCCCATTGCTCTGGTAAACCACAATTGTGGTGCGGGTCGAGACAAACTTGGCGTCACGAACAGGATGCGAAACTCGCAAAATTGCGAGCCCTGTGTGCCTGTGGAGGTGTTTTTGTGAAAAAGGACTGTTTGCTATTTTTGGCGCTAAAATCCGCCATTTTGCGCCAAATTCGCGCCCTCAGGCGCTGGAGAAGAAGGTGGGCGTGGATTCGTGGGCGTGTGCCCCCCTGTGGCGCGAAGAGAATGCCTGCCCTCTCAAAGTGCTATTACAATATGCGATCCTGCCCTACAGCAAAGGAGGTCCGCCTCCTCTTCACCTTCCCTGCGAAGAGGAGGAGACGCAAACCCCGCCTCCACGGAAGAGACGGGACTGTTCTGAAAGAAGAAGAGAGACGGTTCTGGAACATCATGGAAGCAGGACGTGTGCAGCCGAGCAGGGAAGCGGAGGAAGGCAGGCGCCGTTCCCCAGCCAAGCTGCCACTAGAACCGGAACCATCCGTGGTCCTGCACCTGCAGCAAGCGTTGCTGGAGATTAAAGAAGAAAATGCCAGATTGAAGAAGATGGTTTTGGAACAACTTGGCAAGGAGGAGATCGAGAGACGCCGGCGTACCCAGATGCAGCGGCGGCTGTGGGACGCGGTGTTCTCTCCCCTCGACGACCCCCCACGGTTCGAGTTACCGAAACTTCTGCTGCCCAAGGCTAAGGAGCAACCGGAGGCTGCCCCCAAAAGGACCGACCCTGAACCTACCGAGGAAGCGGTGGAAGCGAGGGAGGTTGAGGAGGTACCGCCAGTTCCGGAACGCCCGCCCGGCCAGGAGGCCGCAGCAGAGGATCGATCCCCGGCAGGGACACCGGAGGGGTCCTGTCCATCATTGCCAGACGTCGACTGGGATGAGATGGCGCGCCTGGATGACGTCGCCTACACCGCCCAGTGGGAACGTGAGTGGCAGAGTTGCGAAGAGGAACAGCGACGCCGGCAGGAGGAAGAGCGGGAAGCACAGCGGAACCGGCAGCGGCAGTACGAGCAGCTGATCGCGGACAAGGAAAGTGTCCGTCGAGAGAAAGGTACTCGAAGGGAACCGCGGCGGCAGGGGTGTGTGACAGAGTTCCAGCTCCGGAAGGGCTGGGGCTTCATCAGAGAACCGGGCCTCTACCCAGGGGTCTTTGTCAGTCGCAGGGACGTAGAATCCCACCTGCCCATCGGTCACCCCGGGAGGGACCTAGTTAATGGAGACATTGTCAACTACACCCGACACTGGGGTATGAAGGGATGGTATGCCCTTAATGTCACAATCGTCCGTGACCCCGTCCCTGACGCAGGTAACGTCACCATTGCCAGCGCATCACAGTCACAATCTACCGCTGCATCTGACAGTGCCCCGGCGACGCCCCCTGCAGGCTCCTCGCAAATGGAAGCACCGCCTGTATACTCTTCACTGCCTTGTCCTCCTACTACATCGCAACCTGCAACCCAGTCCACATCGCAATCAGCAGTCTACACGACATCGCGCACGGCGACTATTTCTGCATCGCGAGAGAAAGTGGCTATTACAGTGACGCAGACAGCGTCTCACAAAGCGGAAGCGCCCGGCGCGCCCCTAGTGGTTCGCATGAGGACTGTAGCAACTCAAACTCTGATAGCAGGTCACGACTTGTTGGTCATGGGATCTAAGGATCATCGTATTGTTCCAGCCCCTGGGATGGAAAGTATAATGGAAGCCTGCAAGAAAATGTGAAGAACGGTAGGACCCAGACAGGGTTTACTGCAACAAAGAAAATGTAGAAAGTTAGAGAATTTTTGCTAATTTGCACTTTATTGCTGTGTATAGTGTTTTACATAGTTCCATTTATATATTGAGTAGAATACCCGGCTGGGTAAGCAGATAAAGAGTTTTTGCACTTTATTGTGATGTGATATAAATATGTGTCTTTTTCTTATTATGGACTCTGAGGCTGAGGACTGAGCCAGCCCAAGAACTGATCCTGTATATAGTTGCACTTTGTGCATTCTCTACCAGCACACCTACCTCTGAACATAAAACCCGTATGGTGAGGCACTGAGTGAGGTCTGCATTCAGATGTCCTGCAGCCCACCCAGGACCCACGTTGAAGGTTTGGTGCGGGTCCTTCACAAGAATATTGTCGTTTATTTATATGAACATGTCTATTTGGTATTTTGTATTTTTCTATATGTTTAAATGCAACGTTTAAGAAATCCTTACCTCCCGGATGGGAAGAGTTAATGGTTAATGTTTAATGCAAAAACAAATTGTCTTCTTGTATTTCACAGCCCGGGAGTGCTGTATTTTACCATGGGGGAATGTGTAGCCCTGGTGTGAAGGCACACGCAGTACCCTGGAGAATGTGCGGAGAGGTAGCAGTTTAATGCTCAATAAACATTCACTCCATCACACACTTAGACACGCCCACAGGATTTATAGGCTCAGTCAGTCAGGATCCAGTCAGTCTAGTCTGGAGTCAGAGAGTCTGTTTCCTGTCCTCGGACAGAGGAGTCTAGCCCAGGTGGCTCCTGAGTGAGTCATCCCACCTGTGTACACTTCTTAAAGTGGAGGCTAGTACAGGTGAGCCCGTTCACCTCAGCCTAGTCAGAGCTGTGCCCCACTAGAAGACAGACGGAGACATCTTTTGAGAAAGAAGAGTTAGTTGCAGATACTTCAGTCGCCTGTCCCAAGGACAGTAAGGTTCAGTTGACGTGCTCCTGCCTAGAAGAATACTGAGATTCTGTCAGCAATCTCCAAGAAAGAAGTAAGGAAGGATTGATTTATATGACCTTTGGAAGTGTGGAGTGCTTATGCTACAAGCGCGGACAAGGCGAAGGGCACAGTGGAAGGATTCTTAGAAGTGCATTAGGATTGGATTATCCTGCACATTGTCACCGGTCACTGGGGACCGAAGCGTCACTATTGCTCCAGGCATAGTGATAGGAAAACCAGAGGCTTACTGGACCTTAGGTAGCAGAAAGCAGCCCTTGGAGTGTCAGTACGTAACAGGGGTCAGGTGGAATAGGAACTTTGAGCCTGATCAGCAAAAGTAAGAACCTAGTTCCATCACTGGAAGGCTCCGACCACAAAACTGACCGGGCAGTACAGCTTGGAGAAGCTGGAGAAATTGGAGTGAACTACGCTTTATGCTGGTTGGACTCATTACCATTGTGGAAGTAAAGGAGGCCCCTAACTTGTTCAGCTGCTACCCCAAAGCACATTCTCCATCGGATCAGCCTCCCTGGGACCTGCCTTACCATCTGACAAGTAAAAGGTATGGAAAGACGCTGACGGTGTGAGACTGAGTTATTTGATTGCATCCCTGCACAACCCCACCATAACTATCGACCTGAGGGAAGAGTCCCACCTGTAGGGGACCTGACATTTAGCTGCCTCACCATCCCCTCAGAGATCTACAGCAGCGCTGGTACAAATTACCAGAGAACTACAGGTGGCGTCACGAACTGTATATATACCTATCCCCTGTAAATATTCCCCCCAACATACGCCTGACCGCCAGGGCCACAGACCGAGCCAGCGCTACCTGTGACAACCCCATAGACTTCCATGGGCTCGGCTCTGAGTACCCCATTGCTCTGGTAAACCACAATTGTGGTGCGGGTCGAGACAAACTCTGTTCCCATTAAACATAAGTGGACCCTAATGGCATGTAAGTAGTTATAAATCATTATCCACTATGAACAAATGAATATACATGGCGTCTACACTATATGAACCTGGGAATTTAAAAAATTCTATTCTCCTCTCCATTCTTTATAAAGATGTCAAAAATTAGATCAAACTATATGGTCACAAGCTTCGTAATTTGGCCCCCACAATCCAATTCCTATCATATTGGGAAGTTAGCTTTCAATACAATGGCAGCTACTTAGGTTGAGAGAACGATAGTTATAAAATACTGAGACTATATATTTAATATGACTCTTTTTTTGTCGCTGAGAAAGAACACGTTGTGTTACCGTACATAGTAAGCTCCAGTACGGCACATTGAGAAATACACATGTAGTTTTCCTGGGATGGGAGGTGGGGAGGAAAATCCATCATTTTGTCATGTTCTCTATTTATGGGCATAACTACAATGTTATCTTACTAAGATCATGCACATTTGTAAACTCGAGTTCTCAGAATATGACGTATCGGAGCAATGCAATTTTATGTTGTTTGGTATGATAAATAGTTCAGTCGATACTATAAAAAACTTTATACTAAGCTCACAGGATATTTCCAAGTATTGCCACAAATCCATTACACGAGTTACAAGACTTACATGGGGATTGTAAAGTGAATTTGCTGTGGATTTCAGTCTTTGTAATTTGCAACTACAGTCCAATAAAAAACCGGATAGCACACTGACTAGTGTTAATAAATGATTCAGTGCTCATCTGTGATTTTTTTCTCAGTTCAGATCGGACTAAGAAACAAAAATAACAGCATGCTGCGAGTGGTCCCATATATCGGAAGAGACTCGGCAATGCAAGTCAATGGATGCAAGAAAAAATTGCATGTGCTGTGCAATTTTTACGCACTCATCTCATAAGAAACCCTATGAGATGGGTGTTCTTCCTGGGGCAGTATCACATAGGGATTATCTGCGGACAGGTGACGATTGCTTTATGTTTTTTTTTATTTCGATATTAATAAATGGGTAAAAGAAAAATAGGGAGCTTTTATTTACAATAAAGGACTTTACTCTGCATTTGGCTTTATTACATTTGACTATAGGGTTAGTAACCGCTGGGCTTGATGTCAGCTGACATTGCAAAGCTGACATCAACCCCAATACCATTACTCCTCTTGTCACCGCACCATGCAAGTGGGAATAGCAGAGGCTAAGCGCATCTAATGTGTTATGATATGGTAACCGAGGAGGACAGTAACAAAAATAGCCAAGGCAGCCAGTCACCCAGAGAGGTTGGTAACTAATGGATTGCAGACCCCTAAACTAACCGCACAACTTGAAGCAACCGTGGGACGTACTTACAATGACCTAGACGCCTCGACACAGCCGGAGAGTTAGATAAGCCTAAAGATAGAAAGGGGAAAGCTAACTGCCCTGGAGTAGTGCCTCAAAGGAATAGTGTATAGCAGCAAAAGAATTGGGGATGTAAAACTTAACATTTAATGAACCTAATGTTAAAAAGGGGACACACAGACAATTACCATCCTCCAAACAAACAGTGAGGATACATGATATAATCAGAGAGTAAAGTCCAATAGGGACTACAAAATATAGGAGATATAAATATAAACCAGACAACTTATAGTTTGCTCTGCACCGCAAGAGCAAAAAATTGACTACCTAAATGCAAGTGTATGCATCGCTCATTTGTAAGTCATTTTCTGGAACGCAATCAAACGTGTGTGAGACAGTATGTATAAAAGGAATGATCTCACCATTTGAATGGAGATATGCGCTCCAAAATTCATCTCCTAATAAAATATGCATCTGGTCATTTCCAGAGTAGATAAGGCCCTTTCCCAACGCGTTTCCTCCTTTCAGGATTCATCAGGGGATATGGCAACTAGAGACATCTATATCAAATGCATTGCTCTCATGAGAGGTATACCTCTATTATATTGCTTTATTCCTCAAAGGAATAGGTAGCTCCCACACATATATTGTCGGTGAGACAAGATGAAATACAAACACAGGCAGAAAATAGAGTAAGCAAACGCAAGGGGCCCAAAACTGTCTAGATAGGACAGGACAGAAAATAATATTTTCTGCATTCCAGCAAAACCCTAGGAAAAATTCCAACACTTCTGATTCCAAAAAAATACTGAGACCACACGATCTCTCCCCGCTTTATCAGAACTCTGGTGTGAACAGGTAGCTACCCAGCAGCCACTGAAATAACAAGAACTGAACAAACGAACAGAGAAACTGAGACACAGATACCAGCGCAGGCCCCAGCAGGGGGACCTGTTGTGAATGGGTTTGAGATGAGTTCTGAGCAGAGGCTCCCTCTGGTGGTTACAAGCGGTGCTAGTCTGTCCAGTGAAGATTGTGAGGACTGGGAATCAGGTGTTACTGACTGGTCTTATATAAGGGAGTCACCTTCCCATCAGGGTTGCCGGTGATCAATTGTTCTGGTCTGAATCCTTTATTCCAGTTTCCCTTGTAGCCTGCTGTGTCGTGTCTGCATCTCCTGCTAACAGATAAGACATTTTCTTCTTTTGTGTTTGTGCTTTATTTTTGCATTTTGTCCTGCACTTCTGTGGGGGCCTTCAGGGTCCCCTCCGGGGGCTTCTGCCCTCTCAGTTTTGTTCAGCCACTGATGTTTGTACTTTTGCTTTTTCCAGTTTTTTCAGTGGCTGCTGTTTTGATTTTGTTACACCAGAGAACTAATTTAGGTGGAAGAGGTCGTGTGATCGCAGGTGTTTTTGAAATTAGTAGAGTTGATGCTTTTCAGGGTTTTCTGGATTGCAGTAAGTACCCTTCCTATCCTTTTCTATTTAGTTAGTTTGGGCCCCAGCGTTTGCTCATACTATTTTCTTTCTGTGTCAGTATTTCATCTTGTCTAACCGCCATTACATGTTTGGGGGCTTTCTATTATCTTTGGGGTTCTGCTCCGGGGCAGATAGCTTTCCTATATCTATCTTTAGGTGTAGTTAGTTTCTCAGGCTGTGACGAGGCGTCTAGGACCAACGTAGGAACGCTCCACGGCTGCCTCTAGTTGTGGTGGTTAGTCAGGGTACTGCAATCTCATAGATTCCAACTGCTCTGGTGTATTGCCTTTTTTACCTGCACTCCTCAGCTACCGAAACATAACAGTATCACCGGCCTAAAATTGAAAATTGTATGGTACTCACAGAAGGGAAAAAATATTGTCAGAGTTGTCAGAGATATTTTTCTGTTTGTTGCATTTTTTTTTCCCTCTGTATCTCTGGGTGCTGGGGAGGATCTTTTCTCTCAATGGAGTTTGCACAGTTGTCTGGCCGTGTGGATCAGCTTGCCACTGAGGTTCGGAGTATTGCTATCTATCTTGCTGGGTTGCCTGTTGTGGAACCTAGGATTCCCATGCCAGATTTGTTTTTAGGGGATCGAGCTAAGTTTCAGAATTTCAAAAATAATTGTAAATTGTTTTTTGCCTTAAAATCTAAGTCCTCAGGGAACGCAGCGCAGCAGGTTCAAATTATCATCTCTCTCCTGCGCGGCGATCCTCAGGATTGGGCTTTTTCCTGATACCTGGGGATCCTGTTTTGAGTGATGTTGATGCATTTTTTCAGGCCTTGGGGTTATTGTACGATGAGCCTAATGTCACTGATCAAGCTGAGAAAGCCTTGTTGGCATTAAATCAGGGGCTTGATGACGCTGAGTTATACTGTCAGAGATTCCGTAGGTGGGCAGTCCTGACCAAATGGAATGACGACGCTTTGGCAGCCCTTTTCCGGAAGGGTCTGTCAGATAATGTAAAGGATGTTATGGTGGGATTCCCTGTCCCCTCTGGTCTCAATGATTCTATGTCATTAGCGATTCAAATTGACAGACGTTTGCGTGAGCGGAGAAGTATGCGTGGAATGGTGTTGCCTTGTGAACCAGCTTCTGAACCCATGCAGTGTGATAGAGTGGTGTCTGGGGCACAGCGTCATGAGTTTCGAAAGCGCAATGGGTTATGTTTCTACTGTGGTGATGCCTCTCATGCTATTTCAGTCTGCCCTAAGCGGGGAAGACGTTTTGCACGCTCAGTTGTCTTGGGTAGTGTTCAGACTAAGTTTTTATTAACTGTCACTCTGATATGCTCTCTGTCCTCATTTTCTGCTCAGGCTTTCGTTGATTCTGGAGCAGCTATTAACCTGATGGATTATGATTTTGCTAAACGTTGTGGATTTCCCTTGATACCCCTACAGAAGTCTATTCCCCTACTGGGGATCGATTCTACCCCTTTGGCTGAGAATAAACCCCAGTTTTCTACTCAGGTGATAATGAGGGTTGAACCTGATCACCAGGAGTGCTGCAAATTTTTGGTTCTGTATAATCTGCATGACATTATCGTGCTGGGTTTTCCTTGGTTACAGTCTCATAATCCTGTTTTGGATTGGAAATCTGTGTCTGTAACCAGTTGGGGCTGCCAATGTGTTAATACCAACACTCCTGTTTTTTCTGCCTCCCCCCAGGCTCAGGATGTTCCTGACTTTTTGATTGATTTTTCTGATGTGTTTAGCGAAAGTAAATCTGCATCCTTGCCTCCCCATAGGAGCTATGACTGCGCTATTGAATTGGTACCGGGTAGTAAATTCCGTAAAGGTCGCCTTTTTAACTTGTCTGTACCTGAACATGACGCTATGCGGTCTTATATCAAGGAATCATTGGAGACGGGTCATATCAGACCATCCTCTTCACCCTTAGGTGCCGGTTTTTTCTTTGCGGCCAAAAAGGATGGTTCATTAAGGCCGTGTATTGATTATCGTCTCTTGAACAATATTACTGTGAAATATCAATACCCGTTACCCTTGATTTCTGACCTGTTTTCCAGGGTGAAAAACGCTACTTGGTTTACCAAGCTTGACCTCAGGGGGGCGTATAACCTTATTCGCATTAAGCACGGGGATGAATGGAAGACGGCATTCAATACCCCTGAAGGGCATTTTGAGTACCTGGTGATGCCCTTTGGGCTCACTAATGCTCCTTCCGTCTTCCAGTCCTTCATGAATGACATTTTCAGGGATTTTGTGGACAAATTTCTGATTGTTTATTTGGATGATATCTTGATTTTTTCTAATGACTGGGACTCTCATGTGAAACATGTTCGAACTGTATTCCAGATTTTGAGAGAGAATGCTCTGTATGTGAAGGGATCAAAGTGTCTTTTTGGCGTACAGAGGATCTCATTTCTGGGATTCATTTTGTCCCCATCTGTTATTGAAATGGACCCGGTCAAGGTTCAGGCCATCTGTGATTGAGTCCAACCTACTTCATTAAAGGCTCTTCAGAGATTTTTGGGTTTTGCCAATTTTTATCGTAAATTTATTGGTAATTTCTCGGTTATTGTTAAACCATTAACTGATTTGACCAGAAAGGGTTCTGATGTGGTGAATTGGCCTCCTGAGGCAGTCTCTGCATTTCAGGAACTTAAGCAGAGATTCACTTCTGCTCCTGTTCTACGGCAGCCTGATGTTTCTCTGCCATTTCAGGTGGAGGTTGATGCCTCTGAAATTGGGGCAGGTGCCGTTTTGTCCCAAAAAGATCCAGAGACCTCTAAAAGTAACCCTTGTGCCTTTTTCTCTCGAAAATTTTCTCCTACTGAACGTAATTATGACGTGGGTAATCGGGAGTTATTGGCCATGAAGTGGGCTTTTGAAGAGTGGAGACATTGGCTGGAGGGAGCCAAACATCAGGTGGTGGTCCTCACGGACCATAAGAATCTGGTCTATCTGGAATCTGCCAAACGACTCAATCCTAGACAGGCCAGGTGGGCCTTGTTTTTCACACGTTTTAATTTTGTGGTTTCCTTTCTTCCTGGCACTAAGAATGTTAAGGCGGATGCCCTCTTGAGGAGTTTCCTTGCGGACTCTCCTGAGTTATCTGATCCTTCTGTTATTTTGAAAGAGGGTGTAGTTCTTTCCGCCATCTCGCCCAATTTGAGATTTGCTCTGGAGAGGTGTCAGGAGGTTAGGCCCGAGTGCTGCCCTGTTGGAAAATTGTTTGTCCCGGACCAGTGGAAAAAGAGTGTGATGTCTGAGATTCATTGTTCCGCGTTGGCTGGCATCCCGGAATTTTTGGTACCAGAGACTTGGTTAGTCGGTCCTTTTGGTGGCCTACCTTGTCTCGTGATGTCAGGGAATTTGTGCAGGAGAAAAAAGAGGAACAGCGCTCCATCCAGGTGAAGTAAATAGAAAAAACTTTATTCAAGCCATCAGAGAAAACGACGTTTCGACCTCACAAGGTCTTTATCAAGTATATGAGGGAATTTGTGCAGTCCTGCGGGACTTGCTCTCGCTCCAAGCCTTGCTCTCACTCTAGTGGTTTGTTGATGCCATTGCCTGTGCCCAAGAGACCATGGACCCATATCTCTATGGATTTCATTTCCGACCTTCCTGTTTCTCAGAGAATGACCACCATCTGGGTAATTTGTGATAGGTTTTCCAAGATGATACATCTTGTGCCATTACCTAAGTTGCCTTCCTCCTCTGAATTGGTGCCGTTGTTCCTTCAGCACGTGGTTCGTTTACACGGCATTCCTGAGAACATTGTGTCTGACAGAGGAGTCCAGTTGGTTTCCAGATTTTGGAGGACTTTTTGTTCTAAACTGGGTGTTCAATTGTCTTTCTCCTCGGCATTTCATCCTCAGACCAATGGTCAAACTGAGAGAACAAACCAGACATTGGAGACTTATCTAAGATGCTTTGTGTCTCCTGATCAGGATGACTGGGTCTCTTTTTTGCCTTTGGCTGAGTTTGCTCTTAATAATAGGGCTAGCTCTGCTACTTTGATGTCTCCGTTTTTCTGTAATTCTGGGTTTCACCCTCGATTTTCTTCAGGACAGACGGAGGCTTCTGTCTGTCCAGGTGTTGACTCTGTTGTGGAGCGTATGCAACTGATTTGGGACCAGGTAGTGGAGAGGTTGTACCTCTCTCAGGAGAGGGCCCAGCGGTTTGCTAACCGGCATAGGACTGATGGTCCTTGGTTTAAAGTGGGGGACTTGGTCTGGTTGTCCTCAAAGAATATTTCTATGAGAGTAGCATCTCCTAAATTTAAGCCTAGGTTCATTGGACCTTATAAGATCATGGAGATTATTAATCCTGTTTCTTTTCGTTTGCTTCTTCCAGGGACATTTAAGATCCATAACGTGTTCCACAAGTCCTTGTTGAAGAGGTTTGTTGAGCCAGTGGTTCCTGCTGCTGTGCCTCCTGACCCTGTTTTGGTTGAGGGCAATCTGGAGTATGTGGTTGAGAAAATATTAGATTCTCGTTTTTCTAGACGGAAACTCCAGTATTTGGTTAAATGGAGAGGTTATGGTCAGGAGGACAATTCTTGGGTGTTTGCTTCGGACATCCATGCTAGGAGACTTATCCGTGCGTATCATAGAACTCATCCTGACCGACCTGGTTACTCAAATGAGGGTTCGGTGACCCCTCCTCAAGGGGGGGTACTGTTGTGAATGTGTTTGAGATGAGTTCTGAGCAGAGGCTCCCTCTGGTGGTTACAAGCGGTGCTAGTCTGTCCAGTGAAGATTGTGAGGACTGGGAATCAGGTGTTACTGACTGGTCTTATATAAGGGAGTCACCTTCCCATCAGGGTTGCCGGTGATCAATTGTTCTGGTCTGAATCCTTTATTCCAGTTTCCCTTGTAGCCTGCTGTGTCGTGTCTGCATCTCCTGCTAACAGATAAGACATTTTCTTCTTTTGTGTTTGTGCTTTATTTTGCATTTTGTCCTGCACTTCTGTGGGGGCCTTCAGGGTCCCCTCCGGGGGCTTCTGCCCTCTCAGTTTTGTTCAGCCACTGATGTTTGTACTTTTGCTTTTTCCAGTTTTTTCAGTGGCTGCTGTTTTGATTTTGTTACACCAGAGAACTAATTTAGGTGGAAGAGGTCGTGTGATCTCAGGTGTTTTTGAAATTAGTAGAGTTGATGCTTTTCAGGGTTTTCTGGGATTGCAGTAAGTACCCTTCCTATCCTTTTCTATTTAGTTAGTTTGGGCCCCAGCGTTTGCTCATACTATTTTCTTTCTGTGTCAGTATTTCATCTTGTCTAACCGCCATTACATGTTTGGGGGCTTTCTATTATCTTTGGGGTTCTGCTCCGGGCAGATAGCTTTCCTATATCTATCTTTAGGTGTAGTTAGTTTCTCAGGCTGTGACGAGGCGTCTAGGACCAACGTAGGAACGCTCCACGGCTGCCTCTAGTTGTGGTTAGTCAGGGTACTGCAATCTCATAGATTCCAACTGCTCTGGTGTATTGCCTTTTTTACCTGCACTCCTCAGCTACCGAAACATAACAGGGACCCGGCTGACCTAACTCAGAAGGCAGAAAAACAAAAGAAAACCAAACCACAGAAACAAGCAGAAAATAGCTTATCTGAAAGTTGCAGGAGATCGCAGCAAGACGACTTCCAAACTGGACTAGGAAGAAGCAACTAATCACCAGCGAGGATCATGGGAAAGTTACTCCCTTAAATCTCCCTGTCATCATTGCCAATCGTCTGCAGCTGAATCCTCAGCTGAAGGGCCTGAAATTGCTCCAGGGCCAGTATCAAATCGGATGAGATAGCAGAAAGAACCACACCCTCCTTCAGAATGGTCGTAGGCTCAGTCACATCAAGAGTATCAGCAAGGAAACTCCTAGAGAGGACATCCGCCTTAACATTCTTAGTACCCAGGAGAAAGGAGACCACAAAGTTAAAACGTGTGAATAACAAGGCCCACCTGGCCTGTCTAGGATTCAATCGCTTTGCAGATTCAAGATAGATCAAGTTTTTGTGGTCAGTGAGGACCACAACTTGATGTTTGGCTCCCTCTAACCAATGACTCCACTCTTCAAACGCCCACTTCATAGCCAATAATTCCCGATTCCCCACATCATAATTACGTTCAGCTGGGGAAAACTTTCGGGAGAAGCAGGCACAAGGGTTAATCTTAGAGGTTACAGTATTCCTTTGGGACAAAACGGCTCCTGCCCCAATCTCAGAAGCATCTATTTCCACCTGAAATGGGAGCGAAACATCAGGTTGCCGCAGAACCGGAGCAGAAGTGAATCTCTGCTTAAGCTCCTGAAAAGCCGAAACAATACTAGAAAAATTACTTATAAATTTATGGTAAAAATTAACAAAACCCAAAAATCTCTGAAGAGCCTTTAATGAAGTGGGCTGAACCCAATCAGAAATGGCCTGAACCTTGACTGGGTCCATTTCAATAGCGGACGGAGATAAAATGAAAACCAAAAACGAAACCTTCTGTACGCCAAAGAGACATTTTGATCCCTTGACATACAAAGCATTTTCTCTCAAAATACGGAACACCATCCGAACATGTTCCACATGAGAATCCCAGTCATTAGAAAAAATCAAAATATCATCCAAATAGACGATCAGAAACCTATCCACAAAATCTCGGAAAATATCATTCATATAAGATTGGGCATTAGTGAGCCCAAAAGGCATCACTAGGTACTCAAAATGCCCCTCAGGGGTGTTAAACGCCGTCTTCCATTCATCCCCGTGCTTAATGCGAATAAGATTATACGCCCCCCCCCCAAGGTCAAGCTTGGTAAACCAACTAGCACCTTTCACTCGGGAAAATAAATCTGAAATCTGGGGTAACAGATACTGATATTTAACAGTGATCTTATTAAGGAGACGATAGTCAATACATGGTCTCAATGAACCATCCTTTTTGGCCACAAAGAAGAAGCCGGCACCCAAGGGTGAAGAGGACGGTCTAATATGACCCTTCTCCAGTGACTCTTTGATATAAGATCGCATAGCCTCATGCTCAGGTACAGATAAATTGAAGAGCCGACCCTTCGGAAATTTACAACCGGGCACCAACTCAATCGCGCAATCATAACTACTATGAGGAGGCAAGGACGCAGACTTACTTTCACTAAACACATCAGAATAATCAGCCAAATAGCCAGGGATCTCCTGAGGCTGGGGAGAAGTAGAAAACACAGGAGTGTCGCCATGAACACATTGCCAACCCCAACTGGCCACAGACACAGACTTCCAATCCAAAAAAGGATTATGGGTCTGCAACCAAGGAAAACCCAGCACAATAATGTCATGCAAATTATGCAACACTAAAAATTTACAATTCTCTTGGTGGTCCGGGGCTACCTGCATTATCACCTGGGTCCAAAACTGGGGTTTTTACTCTCCGCCAAAGGGGTTGAATCAATGCCCAGCAAAGGAATATGTGTCTGCAGGGGTATCATGGAAAAACCACAATGTTTTGGCAAAGTCAAAGTCCATCAAGTTCAGGGCTGCTCCTGAATCCACAAAAGCCTGAGCAGAAAATGTGGTCAAGGAACCGATCAAGGTAACAGTCAAGAGAAATTTAGACTGTACGTTGCCCAAAACAAATGAGTATGCAAAACGTCTTCCCCGCCTAGGGCAGACGGAAATAGTATGAGAAGCGTCTCCACAATAAAAACACAACTTATTACGCTTCCGAAATTCTCGACGCTGAGCCCCAGAAACAACCCCATCACACTGCATGGGCTCAGGGGCCCGTTCGAAAGGCAACACCACCTCACGTGTAGTTTTCTGTTCACGCAAGCATCGGTCAGTTTGAATAGCTAATGACATAGAATTATTGAGCCCCGAGGGGACAGGAAATCCCACCATAACATCTTTTACAGTCTCTGCCAGCCCTTTCTGAAAAAGAGCCATGAGTGCATCATCATTCTATTTAGTAAGGACTGCCCATTTTCGGAATTTCTGACAATATACAGTGCCTACAAGTAGTATTCAACCCCCTGCAGATTTAGCTGGTTTGATAAGATGCAAATAAGTTAGAGTGTAACGGGTCTGGTAGGTGGAACCACTGACGGAAACGGGTCTGGTTGGTGGAACCACTAAGCTTTATTATACAAGACAATTTACTTGCAAGAGAGCGGGTGGCATCCAGGAATAGGAGAGGGAATCACGGCAATTAGCCAGGCAGCCTCTGGACAGGTAGGTTGTCACAGCAAGTGACCAAGGAAGTCTCTGGACAGGCAGGTTGTCACGGCAAGTGACCTGGGCAGTCTCTGGACAGACAGGTTGTCACGGCAAGTGACCTGGGCAGTCTCTGGACAGGCAGGTTGTCACGGCAAGTGACCAGGGCAGTCTCTGGACAGGCAGGTTGTCACGGCAAGTGACCAGGGCAGTCTCTGGACAGGCAGGTTGTCACGGCAAGTGACCTGGGCAGTCTCTGGACAGGCAGGTTGTCACGGCAAGTGACCAGGGCAATCTCTGGACAGGCAGGTTTGTCACGGCAAGTGACCAGGGCAGTCTCTGGACAGGCAGGTTGTCACGGCAAGTGACCTGGGCAGTCTCTGGACAGGCAGGTTGTCACGGCAAGTGACCAGGGCAGTCTCTGGACAGGCAGGTTGTCACGGCAAGTGACCAGGGCAGTCTCTGGACAGGCAGGTTGTCACGGCAAGTGACCAGGGCAGTCTCTGGGCAGGCAGGTTTGTCACGGCAAGTGACCAGGGCAGTCTCTGGACAGGCAGATTTGTCACGGTAAGTGACCAAGGCAGTCTCTAGACAAACAGGCATATACGACCTGAGCTGGTGGAGCCTCCTGGTAGGCTGCAGTCGGATGGCAGATGATCGCTCCCAGGAGAGCAGGCAAGAGTCTCTGGAATAGCCGGGGATCTCTGCGGATGATGTCCGAACCTCTAGATAGAGCTGCAGTCGGATGGCAGATGATCGCTCCCAGGTGAGCAGGCAAGAGTCTCTGCAATAGCCGGGGATCTCCGCAGATGATGTCCGAACCTCTGGATAGAGCTGCAGTCGGATGGCAGATGATCGCTCCCAGGTGAGCAGGCAACAGCCGGGGATCTCTGCTGAAGATGTCCGAACCTCTGGATAGAGCTGCAGTCAGATGGCCGACAGGCAAACAGACAGGTAACAGGCAGGCAACTGGAAACAGGAGCTGATGGCTGAAGCAGAGTTAGACTGCACAGAAACAACATTGCTCGGGCACCTCCATTAAGGAGGAAGCCCTTAATATAGGGTGGAGTCCACCAGCATTGGCTGGAGACTGATTTGGAAAATGCGCGCGGCTCCTTTAAGAGCGGGGGAGGGTGCGGGCGCGTGCCCTAAGGCCAGCAGGGCGGAAGGAGGACGCCGAGGATGCCAGAGGCGCAGAGGAGGCTGGGAGCACTGAGGACGCTGAGCGCAGGTGAGGAGAGCGACGTCCCTGTCTGGCAGCAGGCAGGGACGCGGGCGCTACAGTACCCCCCCCTCTAGGCCCCCCCCTCTTTAGGCCAGAAAAAAAATTAGCTAGGATGAGAGGGGCATGGATGTTCTCCCGAGGTTCCCAGGTTCTCTCCTCAGGACCAAACCCCTTCCAATCCACCAAAAAATAAGTCTTTTTTCCTACCCTGTTTGTGGCCAGAATGTTCTCTACCTCAAATTCATCATCAGCAGACACTGGAGCAGGAGGTGTACCTGTAGACTTAAGAAAAGAGTTAAAAACCACAGGTTTGAGGAGAGATACATGAAAAGAATTAGGAATTCGCAAATTGGCCGGGAGTTTCAATTTATAGGACACCGGGTTGATCTGACTGATGATCTCAAAAGGACCGATGAACCGAGGACCTAACTTGTAGGACGGAATTTTGAGTCGAACATATTTGGACGAAAGCCAGACTTTGTCCCCAGGACGGAATTGAGGAGGATCCAGACGTTTTTTGTCAGCATGTCTTTTCATGCGCTCGGATGACTGAATGAGTGCGGACCGGGTACTCTCCCAGATGGAGGAGAATTCTCTAACCAGAGATTCCGCAGCTGGATTGTCCACAGAGATGGAAACAGGGACAGGGATCCGAGGGTGCTGACCGAAGACTACAAAAAACGGAGACTTGGTGGAAGATTCGCTCTCATGATTATTGTAGGAGAATTCGGCCCAAGGCAGGAGCTCCACCCAGTCAGAATGGTGGGCATTAACGAAGTGTCGAAGATAACTGGTCAAATTCTGATTTATTCGCTCAACTTGTCCATTGGACTGTGGGTGGTAAGCGGAGGAAAAATCCAGGGTGACGTCTAGCAACTTACAAGTGGCTCTCCAGAAACGTGAGGTGAACTGAACCCCACGATCCGACACAATGTGACGAGGCAGACCATGAAGACGGAAGATGTGGCGGATAAAGTCTTTAGCCAACTCGGGTGCAGACGGAAGACCTGGCAGAGGAATGAAGTGAGCCATCTTGGAAAAGCGGTCAGCGACCACCAAATGACCGTACAACCGGCAGAGACGGGCAGATCCGTAATGAAGTCCATGGCTATATGTTGCCAGGGGGCAGCGGGTACAGGAAGCGGAAGAAGACGACCGGCAGGCAGGTGTCTCGGAACTTTGTTGCGGGCACAGGAGACACAGGCAGAAACAAAGTCTATTACGTCTTTGTGCAGGGTAGGCCACCAATAATGCCGGGTTATGAGTTGGAGGGTCTTTTTTTGACCAGCGTGGCCAGCGAGTTTAGATGAATGACCCCAATGTAGGATTCTCTTCCGATCAGTTTCTGATACGAACGTCTTACCAGGAGGGAGACGATTTAAACTCACGGGAGCCACCTGCATAACTCTGGCGGGATCGATGATATGCTTAGGTTCCTCCTCGAGATCCGACACCAGGAAAGACTGAGACAAGGCATCCGCCTTGATGTTTTTGTCAGCTGGGCGAAAATGCAAAAGAAAATCGAAGCGGGCAAAAAACAAGGACCACCGGGCTTGGCGAGGGTTAAGTCTCTGGGCATGCTGAAGGTATGCCAGATTCTTGTGGTCCGTGTAAATGATTACCGGATGAAGAGCCCCTTCGAGTAGGTAACGCCACTCCTCCAATGCCAACTTGATGGCCAATAACTCTCGGTCTCCTATGGAGTAGTTGCGCTCAGAGGAGGAGAAGAGTTTGGAGAAGAAACCGCAGGATACCATCCTCCCGGATGAAGCTTTTTGGGTAAGTACCGCTCCGGCTCCAGCAGAGGAAGCGTCCACCTCCAGGAAGAACTGCTTGTTGCCATCCGGGCGATGCAGCACTGGAGCGGAAGAGAAGGCCTGTTTTAGAGAAAGGAAGGCCTCCTCTGCTTCGGGCGTCCACTGTTTGGGGTTAGCATCCTTGCGGGTGAGCGCGGAGATTGGAGCAGTCCTGGAAGAGAAGTGCGGTATGAAGAGACGGTAATAGTTAGCGAATCCCAGGAACCGCTGAATGGCCTTCAACCCCTCCGGTCGGGGCCACTTCTCGATGGCAGACAATTTCTCCGGATCCATTCGTAGGCCTGTCTGAGAAATGATGTAGCCCAGAAACGGAAGCGATGTCTGCTCAAAGAGGCACTTCTCATATTTGGCGAAGAGGTGATTCTGCCTGAGCCTGAGCAGAATCTGACGAACATCCCTCCGGTGAGACTGAAGATCCGGAGAGAAGACCAAGATGTCGTCAAGGTACACCACAACGCAGGAGTAGAGGAGGTCCCGGAAGATGTCATTGACCAACTCCTGAAAGACTGCTGGAGCATTACAGAGACCAAAGGGCATCACCAAGTACTCGTAGTGGCCGTCCCGGGTGTTGAATGCCGTCTTCCATTCATCTCCTCGACGGATACGAACCAGGTTGTATGCTCCACGAAGATCTAGTTTGGTGAAGACTCTAGCCCCTCTAAGACGATCAAACAACTCCGGAATGAGCGGAAGAGGGTACTTATTCTTCACTGTGATCAAATTTAGGCCTCTGTAGTCAATACAGGGACGGAGAGATCCGTCCTTCTTTTTTACGAAGAAGAAACCTGCTCCCGCTGGGGAGGTAGATTTCCGGATGAATCCTTTTGCTAAGTTCTCCTCGATATATTCGGACATCGACCTGGTCTCAGCAGCGGACAACGGGTAAATACGCCCACGGGGAGGCGTGGTACCGGGTAGCAGGTCGATCGGGCAATCATATGGTCTATGCGGGGGTAATGTCTCTGCTTCCTTTTTATTGAAGACATCAGCAAATGACCAATATGGAATCGGGAGTCCTGGTAGATTAGCAGGAGTAGGAGAAGGACAGACGGGATGAACAGGCACCAGACACGTTTTATGACAGTCCTGTCCCCAGCGAAGAATCTCTCCATTCTGCCAGTCAAGCACAGGTGCATGCTTTTGGAGCCAAGGCAGACCTAGTAAGAAAGCATGAGAGAGTCCAGGTAAAACATGAAATGAGATGCTCTCAGAATGCAACATTCCCACCTGCAGGGTTATGGCTTCGGTGATAAGTCGGATGGGACGAGGTAGGAGACCCCCATCCACAGCAGCAACAGATACTGGTTCAACAAGAGGTTTGGTGGGAATGCGATACTTCTCTACTAGAGCCTGTGACACGAGATTCCCAGCTGCTCCAGAATCAAGTTGGGCCATCTCGAAGTAACGGTTCTTACCGAGAAGAATTGAGACCGAGAGCAGCAGAGATGAAGAGGATTTATTTTTGTCTAGATTGACCTCTCCGAGCGAACCTAGACACAGGCGTTTCCCGACTTCTCCGGACAGGTTCGGATCCAGTGCTCCTTACTGCCGCAGTAGAAGCAACTTTTCTCGGCACGGCGTGAGTCCTGACGGGCTTTGACCATCTTGGTCTGGTCGACCTGCATAGGCTCAGCAGTGTGCACCTGGGGAGAAACGGAAGGGGTTAAATAAGGAAACTTTTTTTCACGGGTGACCTCTTTGGCTCGTTCCTGGAACCGTAGATCAATTCGATTGGCAAGATTTATTAAATCATCAAGCGAGGTTGGAATGTCCCGACCGGCAAGTTCGTCTTTAATACGGCCGGACAGACCCTCCCAGAAGACCGAAATTAGAGCCTCATTATCCCAAGCCAGTTCTGAGGCTAGAGTACGGAACCGTATGGCATATTGACCAACGGTGAGACTTCCCTGACGGAGACGCAACAGAGATGATGCAGAGGAGGTCCTCCGTCCAGGTTCGTCGAATACCCTCCGGAAGGCCGAGAGAAAAGCAGGCAGGTCTGACACCAGAGGATCTTCTCTCTCCCAGAGAGGATTAAGCCAGGCCAGAGCCTCTCCGGTGAGATGGGACATGATGAAGGCAATTTTGGCCCGGTCAGAAATAAACTGGTGTGCCAGGAGTTCGAAATGCAGGGTGCACTGGTTAATGAAACCCCGAGCCATAACAGGGTCGCCTCCATACCTAGGAGGAGCTGAAAGTCGGGGACCGGGAATGGAAACCACGGAATTGGGAGTCAGCGGGACTGCCGGATTATGAGTCATGGCTCCAGCGGTGGTTGCTGGTGATGGATTCAGAGTGTCCAAGCGGGAATTGACGTTCCGCAGGTGACCCAGGATAGCCTCCTGTTGAGACCTCTGGCGAGACAGCTCATGACACAGTTCCGGAAGTGAAGGGGTTTGGGTGCCACCGGGTTCCATGGCCCGAGCAAACTGTAACGGGTCTGGTAGGTGGAACCACTGACGGAAACGGGTCTGGTTGGTGGAACCACTAAGCTTTATTATACAAGACAATTTACTTGCAAGAGAGCGGGTGGCATCCAGGAATAGGACAGGGAATCACGGCAATTAGCCAGGCAGCCTCTGGACAGGTAGGTTGTCACAGCAAGTGACCAAGGAAGTCTCTGGACAGGCAGGTTGTCACGGCAAGTGACCTGGGCAGTCTCTGGACAGACAGGTTGTCACGGCAAGTGACCTGGGCAGTCTCTGGACAGGCAGGTTGTCACGGCAAGTGACCAGGGCAGTCTCTGGACAGGCAGGTTGTCACGGCAAGTGACCAGGGCAGTCTCTGGACAGGCAGGTTGTCACGGCAAGTGACCTGGGCAGTCTCTGGACAGGCAGGTTGTCACGGCAAGTGACCAGGGCAATCTCTGGACAGGCAGGTTTGTCACGGCAAGTGACCAGGGCAGTCTCTGGACAGGCAGGTTGTCACGGCAAGTGACCTGGGCAGTCTCTGGACAGGCAGGTTGTCACGGCAAGTGACCAGGGCAGTCTCTGGACAGGCAGGTTGTCACGGCAAGTGACCAGGGCAGTCTCTGGACAGGCAGGTTGTCACGGCAAGTGACCAGGGCAGTCTCTGGGCAGGCAGGTTTGTCACAGCAAGTGACCAGGGCAGTCTCTGGACAGGCAGATTTGTCACGGTAAGTGACCAAGGCAGTCTCTAGACAAACAGGCATATACGACCTGAGCTGGTGGAGCCTCCTGGTAGGCTGCAGTCGGATGGCAGATGATCGCTCCCAGGAGAGCAGGCAAGAGTCTCTGGAATAGCCGGGGATCTCTGCGGATGATGTCCGAACCTCTAGATAGAGCTGCAGTCGGATGGCAGATGATCGCTCCCAGGTGAGCAGGCAAGAGTCTCTGCAATAGCCGGGGATCTCCGCAGATGATGTCCGAACCTCTGGATAGAGCTGCAGTCGGATGGCAGATGATCGCTCCCAGGTGAGCAGGCAACAGCCGGGGATCTCTGCTGAAGATGTCCGAACCTCTGGATAGAGCTGCAGTCAGATGGCCGACAGGCAAACAGACAGGTAACAGGCAGGCAACTGGAAACAGGAGCTGATGGCTGAAGCAGAGTTAGACTGCACAGAAACAACATTGCTCGGGCACCTCCATTAAGGAGGAAGCCCTTAATATAGGGTGGAGTCCACCAGCATTGGCTGGAGACTGATTTGGAAAATGCGCGCGGCTCCTTTAAGAGCGGGGGAGGGTGCGGGCGCGCGCCCTAAGGCCAGCAGCAGGGAAGGAGCGCGCGGGACCAGCAGGGCGGAAGGAGGACGCCGAGGATGCCAGAGGCGCAGAGGAGGCTGGGAGCACTGAGGACGCTGAGCGCAGGTGAGGAGAGCGACGTCCCTGTCTGGCAGCAGGCAGGGACGCGGGCGCTACATAGAGCCTTCAAACTGCAAACGAGAGTAGGATTTATTAACAGAAGCATAAATCTTACAAAACAAAAAGTTATGTTGCTCAGTTGAATTTTAATAAATTTTAAACATAAAAGTGTGGGTCAATTATTATACAACCCCTATGTTTAATATTTCGTGGAATAACCCTTGTTTGCAATTACAGCTAATAATCGTCTTTTATAAGACCTGATCAGGCCGGCACAGGTCTGTGGAGTTATCTTGGCCCACTCCTCCATGCAGATCTTCTCCAAGTTATCTAGGTTCTTTGGGTGTCTCATGTGGACTTTAATCTTGAGCTCCTTCCACACGTTTTCAATTGGGTTAAGGTCAGGAGACTGACTAGGCCACTCCAACACCTTGACTTTTTCCCTCTTGAACCAGGCCTTGGTTTTCTTGGCTGTGTGCTTTGGGTCATTGTCTTGTTGGAAGATGAAATTACGACCCATCTTAAGATCCTTGATGGAGGAGCGGAGGTTCTTGGCCAAAATCTCCAGGTAGGCCGTGCTATCCATCCTCCCATGGATGCAGACCAGATGGCCAGGCCCCTTGGCTGAGAAACAGCCCCACAGCATGATGCTGCCACCACCATGCTTGACTGTAGGGATGGTATTCTTGGGGTCGTATGCAGTGCCATCCAGTCTCCAAACGTCACGTGTGTGGTTGGCACCAAAGATCTCGATCTTGGTCTCATCAGACCATAGAACCTTGAACCAGTCTGTCTCAGAGTCCTCCAAGTGATCATGAGCAAACTGTAGACGAGCCTTGACATGACGCTTTGAAAGTAAAGGTACCTTACGGGCTCGTCTGGAACGGAGACCATTGCGGTGGAGTACGTTACTTATGGTATTGACTGAAACCAATGTCCCCACTGCCATGAGATCTTCCCGGAGCTCCTTCCTTGTTGTCCTTGGGATAGCCTTGACTCTTCGGACAAGCCTTGCCTCGGCATGGGAGGAAACTTTCAAAGGCTGTCAAGGCCGTGGAAGGCTAAAGGGTATGCCAAACTAAACAATCCCGCTAGCGATCTCGTTAACATCGCATACTAATGAGATCGCTAGCGGGATCGTTTTAATATCGCTAGTAGTGGCCTAATTTAGCGATGTCGTTAAGGACGCTATCGCGGTTAGCGATCTCCTTAACGACTTTAGCGGTACTTTTGTACCGCTAAATCGCTAAAAAAAGGTGCCACACTCAGCGATATATACTTACCAGCGGGACGCCAGCGGGACGCCGACGATAAAAATAGGGTCCGGAACGATCGCTGTGATGAACGAGATCACAGCAGGGGCTACGTCGCTGGTAGATGCCGCACACAACAACATCGCTAACGGGATCGCTAAATAGTGACGTTTTTTAGTGATCCCGTTAGCGATGTTGTTTAGTGTGGCATACCCATAACAGTAGTTCCATAAGCCTTCCACTTACGGATGATGCTCCCAACAGTGGAGACAGGTAGGGCCAACTCCTTGGAAAGGGTTTTGTACCCCTTGCCAGCCTTGTGACCCTCCACGATCTTGTCTCTGATGGCCTTGGAATGCTCCTTTGTCTTTCCCATGTTGACCATGTATGAGTGCTGTTCACAAGTTTGGGGAGGGTCTTAAATAGTCAGAAAAGGCTGGCAAAAGAGATCATTAATCCACACATGTGAAGCTCATTATTCTTGGTGCCTGAACTACTTCTTAATACTTTAGGGGGACCAAACAGAATTCTTGTGGTTTGAGGGGTTGAATAATAAATGACACTCTGAATTAACTTTTAACGTTTTTTTAAAAAAAAAAAAAAAAATTAACACAAAAATTTTTGCAGCAGTGCATTTCCCACTTCCAGGCTGATCTACAGTACAAATGTCACAATGCCAAGTTAATTCCGCATGTGTCAACCAGCTAAATCTGCAGGGGGTTGAATACTACTTGTAGGCACTGTAACTCTGCTGTTTCCTGACCCTGGTTCAATGCCAATAAGGTTTTCTCAGCTTGATCAATCACATTAGGTTCATCATACAATAAGCCCAGAGCCTGAAAAAATGCATCAACATTAGCAAAAACAGGATCCCCAGGTGTCAGTGAAAATGCCCAATCCTGAGAGTCGCCGCACAACAGGGAGATGACAATTTTAACCTGCTGCCCCGAATTCCCTGAGGAATTAGGTTTCAAGGGAAAAAAACAATTTACAATTATTCTTAAAGTTCAAGAATTTAGACCGATCCCCAAAAAATAAATCAGGAATAGGGATCTTAGGTTCTATAGCAGACAACCGAGTGAGATAGGTAGAAATACTCCGAACTTCAGCAGCAAGCTGCTCAACACGATCGGACAAATGCTTAATTTCCATTGAAAAAAAAAAAGTCCTCCCACGGCCCCCTGAGAAAAAGAGGAAAAAATATATAAAAAATTCTGACACCCTTTTTTTTTTTTTACTATTCTTTCCTTCTTATGAGTGCCCTAGGATTACGGTTAGGCCGGTGATTCTGTTATGATATGGTAGCCGAGGAGGACAGTAACAAAAATAGCCAAGGCAGCCAGTCACCCAGAGAGGTTGGTAACTAATGGATTGCAGACCCCTAAACTAACCGCACAACTTGAAGCAGCCTTGGGAAGTACTTACGATGACCTAGACGCCTCGACACAGCCAGAGAGTTAGCTAAGCCTAAAGATAGAAAGGGGAAAGCTAACTGCCCCGGAGTAGCACCCCAAAGGAATAGGTAGCCCCCATACATATATTGTCGGTGAGACAAGATGAAATACAAACGCAGGCAGAAAATAGAGTAAGCAAACGCAGGGGCCCAAAACTGTCTAGATAGGACAGGACAGAAAAGAATACTTTCTTCAATCCAGCAAAACCCTAGGAAAAATTCCAACACTTCTAATTCAAAAAAAATAATTGCAGGAGATCGCAGCAAGAAGACTTCCAAACTGGACCAGGAAGAGGCAACTAATCACCGGCGAGGATCATGGGAAAGTTACTCCCTTAAATCTCCCAGTCATCATTGCCAATCGTCCGCAGCTGAATCCTCAGCTGAAGGGCCTCTGTCAGTCAAGGCCGCTTCATTAATATCAACAGCCACCAGAGGGAGCCCCGACTCAGAATCCAGTGCATTCACAACGCTAATGGATGCGCCATTTCAGTGGCTACTGAGTGCTGATGTTCTTAGTCTGGGAGGGGGCCAATATCCAATGCCCCTTCCTAGGCTATTAATATCTACCCACAGCTGTCTGCCTAGGATTTGCTGGTTATTAATAATATGGGGGACCCAACGTCATTTTTTGGGGGAGTCACCACTTGTTAATAACCAGTAAAGGCTAAGTAGACAGCTGGGAGGTGATATTAATAGCTTGGGAGGCTTCATGTTTACCCCTTTCCCAGGCTATTAAGACCAGCTCTCTGCATTCCCTCAGCTGGTTAATAAAAATTAGAGGGACTCTACGCCTTTTTTTCTTCTATTTATTTAATTTTGAAATAAATGCAAGTACAGAAAACTACAAACGTAAATCACTGATTATACATCTCAAGGACATCAATCTATCTATATCTGTATATAACATTGTTTTATTAATTATAAAATTAGCTTGAAATGACAAAGAATTACTGTATGTAAAAGCTGATGTTAAAAATGCATTGCTTACGGATCTCATACATATGTCAGAAGGATGCTAAAAAGCACATTGTACTCACATGACACTCGCATGACACTCGCCCTACTTTTCAGGAACAACATCAGATCAATTTTATTTACACTGACGAGTGTGAGCGCTTCCTAGCAGTATGACATTTGCAGCTGCATGATTGAAAGAATGGGTACAAATCCTAATGCTATAATTTCTTTCGAAAATGGTTACAGCACTGCAAAAAAACCCTTGCCTTTGAATTTGGGTCGCCCCCTTATAATGGTAGAATTATGATAGTATTCCCCTTTAAGTAGAATAGGCTGTAGTGGCCCTTGGTGATAGTGAATGCAACACACAGACAAAACACAAGGTAGAAGTAACCACTGAAACTATTAGGGCAGGTTAGGATAGGATATGGGTTGAACTAGATGGACTTAAAGTCTTCCTTCAACCTTAATAACTATGTTACTATGTTACTATGTATTTCCCTGATATGGCTTGAATCGTGGAAACTATAGCAATGGCAATTGATGCTAAACAGGATAATTACAGCAAGAAATATACAATAACAAATATGCAAAGAATCCTCAGGTTCACTCTCACTGCTATAACAGTCTCTTGTAAACGTTCTTATAACTTCTGATAAAGGGGATGATACTGATACTAGAGAAAGTCACGGTGTTATCTCTTCCTTGTAGCACAGCCACTGGGGGGAAGAAAGTGCGGTCGCCCTAGGCCTCTTGCCCAGACGGACCCACCTGGAGCTATGTTACCCTTAACTGTATTGGCATGCACAGTGCACTGATATAGTTAAGGCCTGCAGTAGAGCAGGGAGACACTCCCTACGCTACTGCTTTCCATTCTGAAGACCTCAGGTCACTTTAAGCCTCTACGTACAGTGTGTGGAGCGATGGTGCAATGTGCAGGACATCTGAGTCCCAGCGCAGTGACTTCATTTCGACTCGCTGGACCTCTGACATCCTGCGCATGCATCCACACTTTGCAGGAGGACTTGTCAGGATCCTGGATTTGGTGAGTATAGGTAATATGCTATTAGTATGGTTATGTGCTCTATGATAATGTGGGGGCCATTATTTACATTATGTGGGGGCCATTATTTATATAATGTGGGTGCCATTATATTGTGCTGCTGCTAATATGAGGTCCATTATTGTGTTGCAGCTAATATGGTGACCATTATACTGTTCGGGTACTACTATGGGGCCATTAAATACTGTGGCAGCTAATGTGAGGGCCATTCTTGTGTTGCAGCTAATATGGGGATCATTACACTGTTTGGGTGCTACTGTGAGGCCATTATATAGTGTGGTAGCTAATGAGGTGGCCATTATATAGTGTAGTAGCTAATGAGGTGGTCATTATATAGTGTGGTAGCTAATGAGGTGGCCATTATATAGTGTGGTAGCTAATGTGGGGACCATTATATAGTGTGAAAGCTAATATGGGGGCCATTATATAATGTAGAAGCTAATGTGGGGGCCATTTTATTGTTCGGGTACTACTGTAGCGTAATTATATAGTGTGGCAGCTAATGTGAGGGCATTAAACTATAAAGAGCTGTGGAATATGTTGGCACTATATAAATAAAGATTATTATTATTTTTAATTATTATACTGTGTATAGAGGAGCTCTACATGGGGGACTCAGAAGACATTATTACTGTAGGTGGAGGGGCACTTAACGAGCCTGTTGTACCCACACCGCACTGCCTGCAGATACTGCAGCGGTCACCATACAGTCACAAGTACCTAGAGTGCAGCCCTCCAACAAGTGCGACACATCTCAGACCACGCTGAAGTTTGCTACTTTTTACCCGCTTTGAGACTCCCTGCAGTCTGCAGACACATGATATCCACAAGCCAGACATCAGGGCCGGCTCCAGGTTTTTATGGGCCCCGGGCGAAAGAGCCTCAGTGGGCCCCTTTAACACAGACCACGATTCATGATGCACAGATACAGCAGAGAAATATGGGTACAGTACAATGCCAAATACTTCACTTCTTCCATTACATGACTGATATCTATTGTAAATTGTACAATAGCTCAAAAACCGGCAAATCCTCACAGCGCACAGTACAGACTGGACAGTACAGTCCTCCATACAATATTATGGGCACCACAGTCTCCCCCTCATCACCCATATAGTACCCCATGCAGGATTTCACCCCCCATATAATGCTCCATACAGATTACTGGACCCAAAATAATGCTCCATACAGAATACTGGACCCAATATAATGCTCCATACAGGATACTGGTCCCCATATAATGCTCCATACAGAATACTGGACCCAATATAATGCTCCATACAAAATATGGAACTCTCCTCTGCGCTGTACTGCGTTCTGCACTGTTACGGCTCAGGAAAGAGCGCTGTGGAAAGACTCCCCATTATCATCATGATTACCTCCCCATCATCATCATTGCCTCCCCATCATCATGGCCTCCCCATTATCATCAATGCCTGCCCATCATCATCATCTCCTCCCCATCATCATCTTCTCCCCATCATCAATGCCTGCCCATTATCATCAATGCCTGCCCATTATCATCAATGCCTGCCCATTATCATCAATGCCTGCCCATTATCATCATCTTCTCCCCATCATCATCATCAATGCCTCCTCATTATCAGCAATGCCTGCCCATCATCACACACAGACAGCATCACAGCACACAAGCACTCTCTCACATACACACACACACACACACACACACACACAAAGCACCGCACTACATACACACAGACACACACACAGACACGTCTTACCTGCCCAGCGTCCGCGCTCTCTGCCACAGCCGGCCGCTGAATGATGACGTCATTCAGCGGCGCTGCTGTGAGAGGAAGCGCCGGCGCCCCCTGGAGCCCGGAGCTGCGGCTGCGGAGGCACGGGAGAGGTAAGTATTGTGCCAGCTGATGCCGGGGCCCTGAGCGGGCGGGGGGGGCCCAGTGGCGGCGCTGACACCGCTCTCCTCCTCTAACGGGCGCGGGGGTGCCAGACTGCGAGTGGGCCCCCCCGCCTGCTCAGGGCCCCGGCAATTGCCCGGGTGTGCCGGGTGCTGACGCCGGCCCTGCCAGACATCTTCACTCAAGACGAGGTCTCAAACAAGCCGCTCTAGCAAGTCTTCATCAAAAAATTCTGCTGCTCTCATCCGTGCAGAAGCTGATGTGGCAAGAATAAGATCCTCCTTTGCTGTGCAAGAGATGCAGTTAAAGCTAAGACAAGCAGATCAAAAAGCAGAACAAGCATGCCGGCAAGCAGATCGAGAAGCAGAACGAGCACGCCTGCAGGCAGATGAAGAAGCAGAACGAGCACGCCTGCAAAGACTTACCACAGAAAAAGAGGCAGCAGCCACGATAGCCAAGGTTGAGTTCTTAGAAGACGTGGAATTTCCTGAATCTGAGAGAGGTAGCGACATACTGTACTTGGAACAGACTTAGATCGACAGGATCCAGCACAATGCATCCCAGAATATGTCTGCCAACATCCCAGAATAGACGACAACCTTGATCCATTACACCAACCAGCCTATGCAGATTACCAGACATCCTTCCTTGAACCACAGTACTAGAAGCAAGAAAGTATGCTACAAAATGACGTAGACCACAACTACCACCCTATAAACAGAAGGTACAGCCTCCACCCAGACTGAAAGGGACACCCTTCTCATCAGAATGGTATTATACAGACTATTCTAAGCCAGAAGCTCTTTCCAGGTATGAGGATGCACCACACACAGTGCATGACAGCTGCACACTAGCTCATGATGGTGCTGACTCAGCCACTATGAGCTTTGCGAAGTTCTTTGCTTGCCGGGAGCTGGTGACCAAGGGACTTGTAAAATTCACAGATCGAGCTGAGAGCTATAGAGCATGGCGAGCCTTCTTCCAGAACGCCATCAGAGACTTGGATCTTTCCAGTAGCGAAGAGTTAGATCTAATGGTAAAGTGGCTTTGAAACGAGTCTGCTGAACACGCCAAAAGAATCAGAAACATTAACATAAAGTACCCCCACACAGGCCTTCGTATGGTGTGGGAGAGACTTGATGAATGTTATGGGACAGTAGAAGATATAGAAAATGCTTTGTACAAACGAATTGATGAATTTCCCAAAATAGTGAATAAGGGTTATCAAAAGCTCAGGGAACTGAGTGACTTGTTAATGGAGTTACAGGTTGCTCAGGCAGAAGGAGACCTGCCATGGTTGGCATTCCTGGACACTGCCAGAGGTGTTAACCCAATTGTTCAAAAGCTCCCTTACAACCTACATGAGAAGTGGGTCAGTCACGGGTCCCGTTACAAACAGACTCATAAGGTATCATTTCCTCCTTTCAGGGTGTTCATAGACTTAGTCGCTCAGCAGGCAAGAGTTAGAAATGACCCCAGTTTTGATTTCACTATGTCATGTATCACTGGCCCTGGTGTTAAACCCTGTAAAACACCAGTGACAGTCCACAAAACTAATGTTTCCTCCACAGGTTTTCCTTACAGGACAAGTAAGTCCTCTCCAGAGGAAGACAAACCTCAGGATCTCAGGAAACACTGCCCCATACACATGAAACCACATCCTCTGCTAAAATGTAGAGCCTTCAGGGAGAAGTCTCTTGAAAACTGCAAAGATTTCCTCAAAGAAAACAAGATACGTTTCAGATGCTGTGTGGCGACCTCGCACTTCGCCAAGAACTCTGAAACCAGTGTGAAGTGCGCAGAATGTGGTAGCGTGGAGCACAACATAGCTTTACACTCTGGACCAACCTCAGGAGTATCATTGCAAGTAGAAGAGTGTAGCGAAAGGCCGATGGACACCGACGTAGACACCCCAGTAGTCACTTCTCAGTGTACAGAGATATGTAAAGAACTTGTAGCAGGAAGATCATGCTCGAAGATCTGCCAAATCAAAGTCCACCCAGCAAGCCACCAGGATAAGGCAATCAAGGTATATGCAATCTTGGACGATCAGAGCAACAGGTCTTTAGCCAAGTCCTTTCTCTTCTACAGGTTCAACATTGCTGGCCCCGGTTCTCCTTACTCCTTCAAGACATGTGCGGGTACTGTTGAGACGGCGGGAGAAAAGCAACCAGATTAAAGGTAGAGTATATAGACAGTCAAACCTGCTTAGCCTTGCCATCAATTCTGGAATGCAACCAGATTCTTGACAATAGGTCTGAGATACCTACACCAGAGGTAGCAGCTCACCATTCCCATTTGAAGTGTATAGTCCACCTGATACCGGAACAGGACCAAGACGCTCCAATTGTCTTACTCCTCGAAGAGACAAACTATGAGTCAATAAAGCTAGAGGACAGATTAACGGCCTACAGAACGCCCCATATGCACAGAGACTTGACCTGGGATGGGTCATTGTAGGAGACATCTGTTTAAAGGGAATCTGTCACCCATTTTCGCCCTATGAGATAGGGCCACTGCCATCAGGGGCTTATCTACAGCATTCTGTAATGCTGTAGATAAGCCCCCGATGCTACCTGAAAGTGAAGAAAAACGAGTTATATTAAACTGACCCAGGGGCGTTCCGCCGTCCATTTGGGTCAGATGGGCGTCGCGGTCAGGTCCGGGGCCTCCCATCTTGTGACGAAGCCGGTGGGTTCTTTCTGTCCCGTCGCGGCTCCTGCGCAGGCGCACTGCTCTGCCTGGTGAGGGCTACAGTGCGCAGGCGCCGGGAAAGGTCAGAGAGGTCCGGCGCCTGCGCACTGTAGTACTCTGCTCTGCAAAATGGGAGGCCCCGGACCTGACCGCGATGCACATCTGACCCGAACGGACGGCGGAACACCTCTGGGTGAGTATAATATAACTCGTTTTTCTTCACTTTCAGATAACATCGGGGGCTTATCTACAGCATTACAGAATGCTGTAGGTAAGCCCTTGATGGCGGTGGCCCTATCTCATGACAGATTCCCTGTAAGTGGAGCACACAAGCCGACCTCAGTCAACAGTATGCTCACCAATACTCTTGAAAATGGACATCTGTCTCTCTTCTAGCCATATAAGAGTAGCTTCCTGATAAAAGAATTGCCACGCAATGCTCCTCTACCTTGTCCGTTAGCTGATCCTTCCTGTGAAGACCACGCATGTGACGGTGAGCAAGATCATATAGGGTGCACAGTTTTCCACAGAGAAAGAGAAGAAAACAAGGTAGCAATGTCCATAGAAGACACTGTTTTTGGACATCATGGATCAAGCGATGGTAAGAGATGAGTCAAAGAGTTGGGACGCAACTCTACCATTTAAACTCTAGAGACAACGCTTACCCAACAACAAAGAACTTGTCTACGGTTGATTTATCTCCCTCAAACTGCAGAAGGCACTAGAAACAAGAGATCACTTCTTTACCTTCATGGAGAGAATATTTCAGAATGGCCACACAGAAATTGCACCTGTACTTCAAGATTCCGAGGAATGTTGGTACTTACCCATTTTCGTTGTGTATCATCCTAAGAAACCTGGTCAGATAAGGTTAGTATTTGACTCAAGCACCAGAAACAAAGGTGTCTCACTAGACAATGTCTTTCTGTCTTGCCCCGACCTCAGTAACAGACTTCTAGGAGTACTTCTTCACTTCCGCAGAGATGCAGTGGTATTTATTGCTGACATACAACAGATGTTTCACTGCTTCCTTGTCAAAGAAGAACACAGAAACTACTTGAGGTTCTTCTGGGAAAGTGTTAATGATCCCTACAAAGACATCGTGGAGTATAGGATGAGAGTGCACATCTTCGGGAATGGCCCTTCCCTGCCATCGCCATCTATGGCCTTAGACATTCAGCCAGAGAGGGCGATAGATCGTTTGTGGAGAAGGATTTCTACATGAATGACTGCTTGAAATCCACATCCATGGATGAATCGTAAGTCTTCTAAAAAGGGCACAAGAAATGCTCGCTTTGTCCAATTTGAGGTTGCACAAAATCACTTCCAACAGCCCAAAAATGATGGCAGCTTTTCCCTCTCAAGATTACTCAACTGATCTAAAAGACTTGGATTTAAACACAGACTCTCTTCCTATGCAGCGGAGCCTTGGTTTACTCTGGGATTTTAAGAGGGATGCATTTACCTTTCAGATCAGCGAAGAAGAGAAACACTTCATGTGTAGGGGCATCCTGTCCATGATAAACAGCTTGTACGATCCTCTAGGATTTGTAACCCCTGGAACTATCCAAGGTAAAATGATTGTGAGAAACTTCACCCAAGAGACATCTGAATGGGATGATCCGCTTCCCATGGGGAAGAGAGATTTGTGGGCAAAATGGAAGAAATCTTTAGAAACCTTGTCAAATCTTTTCGTGGCACGACCATATGCTTCTGTACCATCAACAGAAGTCAAGACGCAAAGGCTCTGTATCCTCTGCGATGCCTCAACCAAAGCGATTGCAGCAGTAGCATATCTGAAAACTACTGACATTAAAGAACAATGCCATGTAAGGCTTGTTATGATCCGGACAAAACTGGCGCCACTCCGTGAGCACATGATACCCTGACTGGAACTCTGTGCGGCTGTGCTAGCAGTAGAGTTGGCTGAACTTATCTTGACAGAAATTGACCTGAAAATCAAGGACGTCGAGTTCTACTCAGACAGCAAGGTAGTGCTGGGGTACATTTGCAACAAAATTCAACGCTTTTATGTTTACGTCAGCAATCGGGTGCTAAGGATCAGGAGATCCACTTGCCCTAAACAGTGGCACTATGTGTCCACACATCACAATCCTGTGGACCATGCAACTAGATCCGTTGAATCAAGACACCTTAAGGACACAACCTGGTTTACAGGCCTTGCATTCTTATACCGTTCGATGCCTTACAGTGACGAGTCAGAAAACTTTGAACTGGTAGATCCAGTTGCAGATGAGGAAATCCGCCCTCAGGTATCCGTTCTACGCACGATGACTTCAGACAATTAACTCAAATCCCACCGTTTCAGCAGGTTCTCAACTTGTAACTCACTTATTCGTGCCATCACTTGTTTAATTCATGTGTCTCAGTCATACAAGTCATCACCCGCCAGTCAGAAGTCTTTGTTAAGGTTGGCACCACTGCAAGCATGCCTTTACCGTTTCAAACCTGGAAAATGCCACGAATGTCATAATTCGTACCATACAACATGAGTGTTATGCCAAAGAAATAGACAACCTCAACAAAGGTCAAACCATTCTAGAGTCAGTGTTTTGAAGAAGCTTGATCCAATCATTGACCAAGATGAGCTGTTAAGAATTGGAGGTCGTCTTCAAGAAGCCGAAGTGGAATTTGTAGAGAAACACCCTGTAATAACTCCTGGATATCTTCATGTCATGACTCTGCTTGTGCAACACCATCATGTTTTGCTGAAACATCAAGGCTGATTGTTTACTGAAGGGAATCTGCAAACTGCTGGACTATGGATAGTCGGAGCAAAGAGATGTGTGAGTAAACTCATCTTCAACTGTGTGACTTGTCGCAAACTCCATTGCTTGACTAAAAACCCAAAGATGGCCAATCTCCCATCAGACAGACTTAGTACAGATCCTCCCTTTACCAATGTCGGACTGGTTGCGTTGGGGCCATGGTCTGTGGTTGCACGGCACACTAGAAGAGTCGAAGCCAACGCAAATCGCTGGGCAGTTATGATCACCTGTATATCCATCTGAGCATTCCACATCAAAGTAATTGAATCCATGGACACTTCAAGTTTCATAAATGCACTCCGACGTTTCATTGCCAGAGGCCCCGTGAAGCACATTTGCTCTGATAGAGGCACAAATTTCGTAAGAGCAGTGAAAGAACTTCAAATTCCTTCCAACCCAGACACTACCAGTGTGGAAAGACATTTGAGTGTACAGGGATGCACCTGGACCTTCAATCTACCACACTCTTCTCACATGGGAGGTGCTTGGGAGAGGATGATAGGAATAGCACGTAGAATCTTAAGACTCTATCTTCTTGCAAGCAGTTAGTACAAGACTCACGCACGAAGGTTTCACTACAATCTTGGCAGAAGTTTCGGCCATCATAAATGCCAGACCATTGACTGCACTTTCTAGTGACGCTGGAGATCCGACCATTCTCACTCCTGCAATGTTACCCACTCAGAAAACCAGCATTCTCAGTGTTACAATTGGAGAATTCAGCGACAAGGACCTCTACAGACTTCAATGGAGACAAGTACAAAGTTTCTCCAATACCTTCTGGGACAGATGGAGAAAGCAGTATCTCTCCACCTTACAGCTTAGGAAGAAGTGGCAGATTGACCAACCGAACATCAAACCCGATGATGTTGTACTCATGAAAGACAGACAGTCACACCGAAATGGGTGGTCACTAGGTCTCGTCACCAAAGTATTCCCAAGCAAGGATGGGAAAGTGCGCAAGGTTGAGGTCAAACTGTGGAAGGCTGGGGAGAGTAAACTATTCCTCATACCAGTTGTCCAACTTGTTTTATTGTTTTCATCAAAAGAGCCTGTAAGTGGCATCAGTTGATGCCAAGTGGGGAGTGTTCTGTCCATCTGAATATAGGGCAATATGTTCGTATTTATGTGCTGGTTTGTTGCGTTATAGCACCATCTAGTGGTAGCTGAATTTATAACCTGTGTCTTTAGCAGCAGAGTGTTGCATTGTTGGATTAAAGCAAAGTATGCTGGGAAGAAGTATCTCCATTTTCTTCTGTGTACTTCCTGGGACACACGTGTTTATTTGTCCTCCTGTAACTGCTCCAACTTCAGTTTGCTATCTTGGTAAAGCATATCTGGTAAGATTAATATCTCTGTTCTTGCAAAACAGTATTGTACAGAAATGTGCTTAACTGTATAGCAGACAGTACAAAGGAGATGTGATTATTAGAGATCTGCTTATTTCCATGTTCAAATTTGCATCACACTGCATACTTTCTTGTTAATTGTAAAGTGTCAGCTGTGTGATTACTTGCCCAATACTTACCTATGTTGTTTGTATTCTTATAGTTTTACCGCATGTTTTATACCTGTTGACCAATAAACAAGTTAGACTACAGAGAACAATCTGCTTATTTTGGAAGACAGAAGTGGTTTATGCTGTATGTTAGATTGCACACCGTATCAACGTGTAATATTGCACCGTCTTACAGTACAGTGGCACCCTACTCGGTAATGGCAGAAAGTTAATTGTGTACACAAATCTTAGTTCAATTGCTTTATTCAAAGGAGGCAGCAAGGTTTATGGTTACACAGTCTAACACAAGGCAACAGGTTACTTGAAGAAACGTAGGAAGTTAAAAATTGGTTAACATTAACAATTTCCGAGTGCCGCCGGGTGTTTATGCAAGAGACTCGCACGAGACTCGTGCGAGTTTCTCACAAGTCTGACCCTGGCCTTAAGCAGTAGCTCCATCAGTTTGCAATAGTCCCTGTGTCACTTTTTACAGCAGTTCAGTACACATTTCCATTGCTAGTCACAACCCCTCACAGTCGCTTCTGTTTACAGTACTGAACCAATACAGAGTCATCACTCAGCCATGTTGCTTTTAACTCAGTGCACATTAACTCTGTTGGCCACAATGCAAAACTCTTGCCCATTACTGGTGGTGCTTCAGGCTCATAAGTTGCTACCTAATTACACCCTACATAAGGCATTTCTTAATCTGGGGCAAACTGTATCTTCTATACTAGCACTATCTATGACAAAGGGTGTACAAAAATGTTTGGTCCAATGGCCACATTGCCATTCTGAACCAATCCGAGGGCTGCAATTTTTTTTATTAAAGGGGTACTTACATGAATACATCAGCAGAACAAAGTTTTCAGTATTTGAGAAGGATATGGAGAGTTTTTGCTCAAAAAAATTAGTGTAAACATCCCTACTTACACTAAGTTTTGGACAGAAACTCAACCAAATCCTTGTCATAAACTCAAAATTAAGTTTTGAGGATTTTTCAGATATAACATGGAGCACTGTTGTGAATGGGTTTGAGATGAGTTCTGAGCAGAGGCTCCCTCTGGTGGTTACAAGCAGTGCTAGTCTGTCCCGTGAAGATTGTGAGGACTGGGAATCAGGTGTTACTGACTGGTCTTATATAAGGGAGTCACCTTCCCATCAGGGTTGCCGGTGATCAATTGTTCTGGTCTGAATCCTTTATTCCAGTTTCCCTTGTAGCCTGCTGTGTCGTGTCTGCATCTCCTGCTAACAGATAAGACTTTTTCTTCTTTTGTGTTTGTGCTATATTTTTGCATTTTGTCCTGCACTTCTGTGGGGGCCTTCAGGGTTCCCTCCGGGGGCTTCTGCCCTCTCAGTTTTGTTCAGCCACTGATGTTTGTACTTTTGCTTTTTCCAGTTTTTTCAGTGGCTGCTGTTTTGATTTTGTTACACCAGAGAACTAATTTAGGTGGAAGAGGTCGTGTGATCTCAGGTGTTTTTGAAATTAGTAGAGTTGGTGCCTTTCAGGGTTTTCTGGGATTGCAGTAAGTACCCTTCCTATCCTTTTCTATTTAGTTAGTTTGGGCCCCAGCGTTTGCTCATACTATTTTCTTTCTGTGTCAGTATTTCATCTTGTCTAACCGCCATTACATGTTTGGGGGCTTTCTATTATCTTTGGGGTTCTGCTCCGGGGCAGATAGCTTTCCTATTTCTATCTTTAGGTGTAGTTAGTTTCTCAGGCTGTGACGAGACGTCTAGGACCAACGTAGGAACGCTCCACGGCTGCCTCTAGTTGTGGTGGTTAGTCAGGGTACTGCAATCTCATAGATTCCAACTGCTCTGGTGTATTGCCTTTTTTACCTGCACTCCTCAGCTACCGAAACATAACAGTATCACCGGCCTAAAAATTGAAAATTGTATGGTACTCACAGAAGGGAAAAAATGTTGTGAAAAAAAAAAGGTTGTCAGAGTTGTCAGAGTTATTTTTCTGTTTGTTGCATTTTTTTTTTTTTTTTTTTCCCTCTGTATCTCTGGGTGCTGGGGAGGATCTTTTCTCTCAATGGAGTTTGCACAGTTGTCTGGCCGTGTGGATCAGCTTGCCACTGAGGTTCGGAGTATTGCTATCTATCTTGCTGGGTTGCCTGTTGTGGAACCTAGGATTCCCATGCCAGATTTGTTTTTAGGGGATCGAGCTAAGTTTCAGAATTTCAAAAATAATTGTAAATTGTTTTTGCCTTAAAATCTAAGTCCTCAGGGAACGCAGCGCAGCAGGTTCAAATTATCATCTCTCTCCTGCACGGCGATCCTCAGGATTGGGCTTTTTCCCTGATACCTGGGGATCCTGTTTTGAGTGATGTTGATGCATTTTTTCAGGCCTTGGGGTTATTGTACTATGAGCCTAATGTCACTGATCAAGCTGAGAAAGCCTTGTTGGCATTAAATCAGGGGCTTGATGACGCTGAGTTATACTGTCAGAGATTCCGTAGGTGGGCAGTCCTGACCAAATGGAATGACGACGCTTTGGCAGCCCTTTTCCGGAAGGGTCTGTCAGATAATGTAAAGGATGTTATGGTGGGATTCCCTGTCCCCTCTGGTCTCAATGATTCTATGTCATTAGCGATTCAAATTGACAGACGTTTGCGTGAGCGTAGAGGTATGCGTGGAATGGTGTTGCCTTGTGAACCAGCTTCTGAACCCATGCAGTGTGATAGAGTGGTGTCTGGGGCACAGCGTCATGAGTTTCGAAAGCACAATGGGTTATGTTTCTACTGTGGTGATGCCTCTCATGCTATTTCAGTCTGCCCTAAGCGGGGAAGACGTTTTGCACGCTCAGTTGTCTTGGGTAGTGTTCAGACTAAGTTTTTATTAACTGTCACTCTGATATGCTCTCTGTCCTCATTTTCTGCTCAGGCTTTCGTTGATTCTGGAGCAGCTATTAATCTGATGGATTATGATTTTGCTAAACGTTGTGGATTTCCCTTGATACCCCTACAGAAGTCTATTCCCCTACTGGGGATCGATTCTACCCCTTTGACTGAGAATAAACCCCAGTTTTCTACTCAGGTGATAATGAGGGTTGAACCTGATCACCAGGAGTGCTGCAAATTTTTGGTTCTGTATAATCTGCATGACATTATCATGCTGGGTTTTCCTTGGTTACAGTCTCATAATCCTGTTTTGGATTGGAAATCTGTGTCTGTAACCAGTTGGGGCTGCCAATGTGTTAATACCAACACTCCTGTTTTTTCTGCCTCCCCCCAGGCTCAGGATGTTCCTGACTTTTTGATTGATTTTTCTGATGTGTTTAGCGAAAGTAAATCTGCATCCTTGCCTCCCCATAGGAGCTATGACTGCGCTATTGAATTAGTGCCGGGTAGTAAATTCCCTAAAGGTCGCTTTTTTAACTTGTCTGTACCTGAACATGACGCTATGCGGTCTTATATCAAGGAATCATTGGAGAAGGGTCATATCAGACCATCCTCTTCACCCTTAGGTGCCGGTTTTTTCTTTGTGGCCAAAAAGGATGGTTCATTAAGGCCGTGTATTGATTATCGTCTCTTGAACAATATTACTGTGAAATATCAATACCCGTTACCCTTGATTTCTGACCTGTTTTCCAGGGTGAAAAACGCTACTTGGTTTACCAAGCTTGACCTCAGGGGGGCGTATAACCTTTTCGCATTAAGCACGGGGATGAATGGAAGATGGCATTCAATATCCCTGAAGGGCATTTTGAGTACCTGGTGATGCCCTTTGGGCTCACTAATGCTCCTTCCGTCTTCCAGTCCTTCATGAATGACATTTTCAGGGATTTTGTGGACAAATTTCTGATTGTTTATTTGGATGATATCTTGATTTTTTCTAATGACTGGGACTCTCATGTGAAACATGTTCGAACTGTATTCCAGATTTTGAGAGAGAATGCTCTGTATGTGAAGGGATCAAAGTGTCTTTTTGGCGTACAGAGGATCTCATTTCTGGGATTCATTTTGTCCCCATCTGTTATTGAAATGGACCCGGTCAAGGTTCAGGCCATCTGTAATTGGGTCCAACCTACTTCATTAAAGGCTCTTCAGAGATTTTTGGGTTTTGCCAATTTTTATCGTAAATTTATTGGTAATTTCTCGGTTATTGTTAAACCATTAACTGATTTGACCAGAAAGGGTTCTGATGTGGTGAATTGGCCTCCTGAGGCAGTCTCTGCATTTCAGGAACTTAAGCAGAGATTCACTTCTGCTCCTGTTCTACGGCAGCCTGATGTTTCTCTGCCATTTCAGGTGGAGGTTGATGCCTCTGAAATTGGGGCAGGTGCCGTTTTGTCCCAAAAATATCCAGAGACCTCTAAAAGTAACCCTTGTGCCTTTTTCTCTCGAAAATTTTCTCCTACTGAACGTAATTATGACGATGGTAATCGGGAGTTATTGGCCATGAAGTGGGCTTTTGAAGAGTGGAGACATTGGCTGGAGGGAGCCAAACATCAGGTGGTGGTCCTTATGGACCATAAGAATCTGGTCTATCTGGAATCTGCCAAGCGACTCAATCCTAGACAGGCCAGGTGGGCCTTGTTTTTCACACGTTTTATATTTTGTGGTTTCCTTTCTTCCTGGCACTAAGAATGTTAAGGCGGATGCCCTCTCGAGGAGTTTCCTTGCGGACTCTCCTGAGTTATCTGATCCTTCTGTTATTTTGAAAGAGGGTGTAGTTCTTTCCGCCATCTCGCCCAATTTGAGACTTGCTCTGGAGAGGTGTCAGGAGGATAGGCCCGAGTGCTGCCCTGTTGGAAAATTGTTTGTCCCGGACCAGTGGAAAAAGAGTGTGATGTCTGAGATTCATTGTTCCGCGTTGGCTGGCATCCCGGAATTTTTGGTACCAGAGACTTGGTTAGTCGGTCCTTTTGGTGGCCTACCTTGTCTCGTGATGTCAGGGAATTTGTGCAGTCCTGCGGGACTTGCTCTCGCTCCAAGCCTTGCTCTCGCTCTAGTGGTTTGTTGATGCCATTGCCTGTGCCCAAGAGACCATGGACCCATATCTCTATGGATTTCATTTCCGACCTTCCTGTTTCTCAGAGAATGACCACCATCTGGGTAATTTGTGATAGGTTTTCCAAGATGATACATCTTGTGCCATTACCTAAGTTGCCTTCCTCCTCTGAATTGGTGCCGTTGTTCCTTCAGCACGTGGTTCGTTTACACGGCATTCCTGAGAACATTGTGTCTGACAGAGGAGTCCAGTTTGTTTCCAGATTTTGGAGGACTTTTTGTTCTAAACTGGGTGTTCAATTGTCTTTCTCCTCGGCATTTCATCCTCAGACCAATGGTCAAACTGAGAGAACAAACCAGACATTGGAGACTTATCTAAGATGCTTTGTGTCTGCTGATCAGGATGACTGGGTCTCTTTTTTGCCTTTGGCTGAGTTTGCTCTTAATAATAGGGCTAGCTCTGCTACTTTGATGTCTCCGTTTTTCTGTAATTCTGGGTTTCACCCTCGATTTTCTTCAGGACAGACGGAGGCTTCTGTCTGTCCAGGTGTTGACTCTGTTGTGGAGCGTATGCAACTGATTTGGGACCAGGTAGTGGAGAGGTTGTCCCTCTCTCAGGAGAGGGCCCAGCGGTTTGCTAACCGGCATAGGACTGATGGTCCTCGGTTTAAAGTGGGGGACTTGGTCTGGTTGTCCTCAAAGAATATTCCTATGAGAGTAGCATCTCCTAAATTTAAGCCTAGGTTCATTGGACCTTATAAGATCATGGAGATTATTAATCCTGTTTCTTTTCGTTTGCTTCTTCCAGGGACATTTAAGATCCATAACTTGTTCCACAAGTCCTTGTTGAAGAGGTTTGTTGAGCCAGTGGTTCCTGCTGCTGTGCCTCCTGACCCTGTTTTGGTTGAGGGCAATCTGGAGTATGTGGTTGAGAAAATATTAGATTCTCGTTTTTCTAGACGGAAACTCCAGTATTTGGTTAAATGGAGAGGTTATGGTCAGGAGGACAATTCTTGGGTGTTTGCTTCGGACATCCATGCTAGGAGACTTATCCGTGCGTATCATAGAACTCATCCTGACCGACCTGGTTGCTCAAATGAGGGTTCGGTGACCCCTCCTCAAGGGGGGGTACTGTTGTGAATGGGTTTGAGATGAGTTCTGAGCAGAGGCTCCCTCTGGTGGTTACAAGCAGTGCTAGTCTGTCCCGTGAAGATTGTGAGGATCGGGAATCAGGTGTTACTGACTGGTCTTATATAAGGGAGTCACCTTCCCATCAGGGTTGCCGGTGATCAATTGTTCTGGTCTGAATCCTTTATTCCAGTTTCTCTTGTAGCCTGCTGTGTCGTGTCTGCATCTCCTGCTAACAGATAAGACTTTTTCTTCTTTTGTGTTTGTGCTATATTTTTGCATTTTGTCCTGCACTTCTGTGGGGGCCTTCAGGGTTCCCTCCGGGGGCTTCTGCCCTCTCAGTTTTGTTCAGCCACTGATGTTTGTACTTTTGCTTTTTCCAGTTTTTTCAGTGGCTGCTGTTTTGATTTTGTTACACCAGAGAACTAATTTAGGTGGAAGAGGTCGTGTGATCTCAGGTGTTTTTGAAATTAGTAGAGTTGGTGCCTTTCAGGGTTTTCTGGGATTGCAGTAAGTACCCTTCCTATCCTTTTCTATTTAGTTAGTTTGGGCCCCAGCGTTTGCTCATACTATTTTCTTTCTGTGTCAGTATTTCATCTTGTCTAACCGCCATTACATGTTTGGGGGCTTTCTATTATCTTTGGGGTTCTGCTCCGGGGCAGATAGCTTTCCTATTTCTATCTTTAGGTGTAGTTAGTTTCTCAGGCTGTGACGAGGCGTCTAGGACCAACGTAGGAACGCTCCACGGCTGCCTCTAGTTGTGGTGGTTAGTCAGGGTACTGCAATCTCATAGATTCCAACTGCTCTGGTGTATTGCCTTTTTTACTTGCACTCCTCAGCTACCGAAACATAACAGAGCACATTATGGATTGCTACGTGTTCAGAATCACCGTCAGTACATAAATGCAGCACCAAGCTTAGTACAGTGATAAATTGCAGTTCACGTCTGCACCATATACAACTGCTCCTCACCACAAAATTAGAATATCATCATCATCTATTTCAGTTCTTCAATACAAAAAGTTAATCTCATTTATTATACAGTCATTACAAACAGAGTGATCTCTTTCAAGTGTTTATTTCTGTTAATGTTGATGATTATGGCTTACAGCCAATGAAAACCCAAAAGTCATTATCTCAGTAAATTAGAATAATTAACAAAACACCTGCAAAGACTTCATAAGCGTTTAAAAAGGTCCATAGTCTGTTTCAGTAGGCTTAACAATTATGGGGAAGACTGTTGACTTGACAAATGTCCAGAAGGCAGTCATTGACACTCTCCACAAAAAGGGTAAGCCGCAAAAGCTTATTGCTACAGAAGCTGGCTGTTCACAGAATGCTGTATCCAAGCATATTAATGGAAAGTTGAGTGGAAGGAAAAAGTGTGGTAGAAAAAGGTGCACAAGCAATCGGGATAACCGCAGCCTTGAAAGGATTTTTAAGAAAAGGCCATTCAAAAATTCAGGGGAGATTCACAAGGAGTGGACTGCTGCTGGAGTCATTGCTTCAAGAGCCAACATACACAGATGTATCCAGGACATGGGCTAGAAGTGTTGCATTCCTTGGGTCAAGCCACTCATGTCCAACAGACAATGCCAGACGCGTCTTACCTGGGCCAAGGAGAAAAAGAACTGGACTGTAGCTCCGTGGCCCAAGGTGTTGTTTTTAGATGAAAGTAAAGTTTGCATTCAATTTGGAAATTGAGGTCCCAGAGTCTGGAGGAAGGTTGGAGAGGCCACAATCCAAGCTGCTTGAGGTCTAGTGGGAAGTTTCCACAATCAGTGATGGTTTGGGGACCCATGTCATCTGCTCGTGCAGGTCCACTATGTTTTTTCAAGACTAAAGTCAGAGAAGCATTCTACCAGGAAATTTTAGAGCACTTCATGCTTCCCTCTGCCAACAAGCTTTTTGGAGATGGAAATTTCATTCTCCAGCAGAACTTAGCACCTGTCCACACTGCCAAAAGTACCAATACCTGGCTTAAAAACAACAGTATCACTTTGCTTGATTGGCCAGCAAACTCGCCTGACCATAACCCATAGAGAATCTATAGGGTATTGTCAAGCGGAAGATGAGAGACACCAGACCAACGATGCAGACAAGCTGAAGGCTGCTATCAAAGCAAACTGGGCTTCCATAACACCTCAGCAGTGCCACAGGCTGTTCACCTCCATGCCCCGCCGCATTGATGCAGTAATTGATGCAAAAAGAACCCGACCAAGTATTGAGTGCATTTACTGAACATACATTTCAGTAGGCAAACATTTCGGATTTTAAAATCATTTTTCAATCTGGTGTTATAAATTATTCTAATTTACTGAGATAATGATTTTTGGGTTTTCATTGGCTGTAAGCCATAATAATCAATATTAACAGAAATAAACACTTGAAATAGATAACTCTGTTGGTAATGACTCTATATAGTATATAAGTTTCACTTTTTGTATTGAAGAACTGAATAAATTAACTTTTTGATGATATTCTAATTTTGTGAGAAGCACTTGTACACTTGTTTTACGTGAACCTGCAATTCTCAGTATATGGGCTCATACTCATTTGTGAGAAAAACGGATGAGTGCAATCCGAGAAAAAATCGGATTGCACTTTGACCAGTGTTATTCAGTGGTTTACATCTCATCTGTGATTTTTTTCTCAGCTGAAATCGGACTGAGAAAAAAATCGCAGCATGCTGTGGTTTGCTGCGTATCTCGGATGAGACTCGCCAATTCCATTCAATGTGTGCGAGAAAAAAAGTGCACTGCATATGGACCATCTGTACGTGGTCCATTTTTTACAGATATCTTACTATTCTGTGTCATTTAGCCAATATGCTAAATGACTTTTTTTTAACTGTATTTACACAAGAAAATCCCATGACAGATAACATGATCAGTGATAAAAAAATTTCTCCATTAAATGTCACCTGCTTAACCCAGCAGGAAGTACGGCGGCGTCTAAAAATCACTAAAATTGACAAATCCCCGGGCCCGGATGGGATACACCCCCGAGTACTGCAGGAATTAAGTACAGTTATAGATAGACCATTATTTTTAATCTTTAAAGATTCAATAATAACGGGGTCTGTACCACAGGACTGGCGTATAGCAAATGTGGTGCCAATATTCAAAAAGGGGGCAAAAACTGAACCTGGAAATTATAGGCCAGTGAGCTTAACATCTACTGTGGGTAAAATCCTGGAGGGTTTTTTAAGGGATACTATATTGGAGTATCTGAGGCTGAATAACCTCATGACACAGTATCAGCATGGGTTTACGAGGGACCGTTCTTGTCAGACTAATCTGATAAGCTTTTATGAAGGGGTAAGTTCAGGACTGGACCAAGGGAATGCAGTGGACATGGTGTTCATGGACTTCTCAAAAGCTTTTGATACAGTGCCACACAAAAGGTTGATACATAAAATGAGAACAATGGGGATAGGGGAAAATTTGTGTAAGTGGGTTAAGAACTGGCTCATGGAGAGAAAACAGAGGGTGGTTATTAATGGAGCACACTCGGACTGGGTCACGGTTAGCAGTGGGTTACCACAGGGGTCAGTATTGGGGCCGCTTCTCTTTAACATATTTATTAATGACCTTGTAGGGGGCATACAGAGTAGTATTTCAATATTTGCAGATGACACTAAACTCTGCAGGGTAATAAATACAGAGGAGGATAATTTTATATTACAGGAGGATTTATGTAAACTAGAAGCTTGGGCTGATAAATGACAAATGAGCTTTAATGGGGATAAATGTAAGGTCATGCACTTGGGTAGAACAAATAAGATGTATAATTATGTGCTTAATTGTAAAACACTGGGCAAAACTGTCACTGAAAAAGACCTGGGTGTATGGGTGGACGACAAACTCACATTTAGTGGCCAATGTCAGGCAGCTGCTGCCAAGGCAAATAAAATAATGGGATGCATTAAAAGAGGCATAGATGCTCATGAGGAGAACATAATTTTACCTCTATACAAGTCACTGGTGCGACCACACTTAGAATGCTGTGTGCAGTTCTGGTCTCCGGTGTATAAGAAAGACATAGCTGAACTGGAGCGGGTGCAGAGAAGAGCGACCAAGGTTATTAGAGAACTGGGGGGTCTGCAATACCAAGACAGGTTATTACACTTAGGGTTATTTAGTTTGGAAAAACGAAGTCTTAGGGGTGATCTTATTACAATGTATAAATATATGAGGGGACAGTACAAAGACCTTTCTAATGATCTTTTTACTCTTAGACCTGTGACGGGGACAAGGGGGCATCCTCTACGTCTGGAGGAAAGAAGGTTTAGTCATAATCACAGACGCAGATTCTTTACTGTAAGAGCAGTGAGACTATGGAACTCTCTGCCGTCTAATGTTGTAATGAGTGAATCCTTACTAAAATTTAAGAAGGGACTGGATGCCTTTCTTGAAAAGTATAATATTACAGGCTATATTCACTAGTTTCCTAGATACTGCGTTGATCCAGGGAGCTAGTCTGATTGCCGTATGTGGAGTCGGGAAGGAATTTTTTTCCCCAATGTGAAGCTTACTGTTTGCCACTTGGGTTTTTTTTTGCCTTCCTCTGGATCAACATGTTAGGGCAGGTTAGGATAGGATATGGGTTGAACTAGATGGACTTAAAGTCTTCCTTCAACCTTAATAACTATGTTACTATGTTACTGTAAATGGTCCTGTAAATGACTGTAGAAAAATAGTTGCAGAGAAAAAAAACGCATTGCATACGCATGTCATACGGATGTCATACAGATGCTATGTGAGAAAAATCGCATTTGTACTCACATGACACTCGTCCGTTTTTTGTTCATTGAACACATGCGGAATAACTGCAAGATAAATAGACATGCTGCGGTCTAGAAAGATGCCACCTGCGTGTATGGACGCATAGTGGAGCTGGGATTTCATAAAATCCCCTCCACTATGCTGTAACATCTGGACGCTGCGGGTTGGATTCAACGGCTGTACGCAGCGTCCGATCCGCAGCAAATACCGAAGGTATACGCCATGTGGAAACATAGCCTAAAAAGTGTCTTACTAAGTTTTGCTATGATCAGAGGTAAATATGAGTAATGATGCACACCAGTTAACAAGATATTTAATTTTTCCCTTTTCCACTGGTTCCATTTATTCCAGTAGATGTCACTCACACTCGCTATTTTACTGTTTACCGCTCTGCAGACACAGACAGATAATTATTGTCTCAGAAAAAACACTCAGCCTGCCAAAAAAGCTATGCAGGTCAGCGTGCTTCCTCTGTTTGCTGTGTGTTATGGCCCTGCGGATAGGTTTTATGTATTTAAACTTCTAAAATTTGCTGACAAAGTACAGGTATACTGCAAACGGCATGTCACTGTGACCATGACCGGAGACTTAGTTGTCATTTACTTCCTTACATCTGATTGCTCAAATAAACAATATGTGCAGTATTGAAACAGTAAGAGCTAAATAATGTAGATAGCATTGCCATTTCATTAACCAGAATTTCTCTAGTGAATAAGAAAAGTACCAAACAAATATACAAAAGTAAAATAGCCATACAGCATTTTTAGATCAATATACGCGGAGCAGTATGAGGATTATATTTGCATACTTTGCTTAGCTACTTCACAGACCTTCTGATCACTTCTTTCTCTCCATCTTGATGGAAAAATATTTAGAATTGAGAGTCCTCAGTGGTTGATACCTTTTAATGGCTAACTGAAAAGATGGTAACAAATTGCAAGCTTTCGAGACTACTCAGTGTTATGATCCTGCGACCAGACCCGCTAAAGTCCTCAGCTAGTCTGAACGAAGACCTATAGTTGCGAGGGAGGAATCCCTACAAGATCTAGTGACTGGGAGAAAAGGTGGACACCTCCTAACAGAAATTGTAGCAGGGAAAAATAAAACAGAAAACAAATTACTTAGAGATCCTAAGATCAAGCAAAACTAACTGAGTAAGGCACCTAAGCACCCGGCTAGCTTAAGAGTAGATAATACAATGAAGTCCAGCAAAGCCAGAAGGGCGGAGCCAGACTAAATAGGGAAAAAAGGTCATGTGACCAGCAAACAGAAACAAAACCTAACAAGAGGGTTCTAACAGTACCCTCCCTTCTAAGAGGATCCTCCGGATCCCTAGGACTTAGGCTTATCCGGAAACCTCTTGTGAAACGCTCTGACAAGTCTAGATGCAGAAACATCATCCGCCCTCACCCATGAGTTGTCCTCGGGTCCATAACCCTTCCAAGCGACGAGGTACTGTAAACTCCCTCTATACCGTCTAGAATTTAGGATGCGGGAAATCTCATATTGCCCATCCTCCACCACCAGGGGAACAGTGGCCGAGACGTCTCCATCTGAGACCTCAGCTTTTTTCAAGAGAGAAACATGAAACACCGGATTAATCTTCCAGGAGGTGGGAAGCTCCAACCTAACAGCAGATTGGTTAATAACCTGAAGCACCTTAAAGGGCCCTACAAACTTGGGACCCAATTTCTTAGATGGAATCCTCAAGCGCAGATTCTTAGAGGACAACCAAACCATGTCACCAATAGTAAACAAAACCTCTTGTCGTTTTCTATCAAAATACACTTTGGATCTTTTGTCAGCCTCCTGAAGATTACCACGCACATTAGTCCAAACTCTCTCCAAAACACCAGAAAAATTCTCCTCTTCAGGTACAGCCGATCCCAACTTGGAAAATGACCCAAACGACGGATGTCTCCCAGTACAACAAAAAAAAGGCGAACAACCAGCAGAAGCGGATGTATGGTTGTTAAGAGCAAACTCAGCAAGTGGCAGAAACTCAGACCACCCCTCTTGATTATCAGTCACAAAACAACGCAAGAAATGCTCAACATCCTGATTTTTCCTCTCTGTCTGGCCATTAGACTCAGGATGATATCCGGATGAAATTGACAAATGAACTCCCAACCTGTCACAAAAGGCGCGCCAAAAACGAGCCACAAACTGAGGTTCCCTATCAGAAACAATGTCAGTAGGAACACCATGTAGTCTGACTATTTCCTTGACAAAAGCCTTAGCGAGAGTCTTAGCGCAGGGCAGTTTGATGAAAGGAACCAAGTGACACATCTTGCTAAAACGGTCCACGACCACCCAGATGACAGTGAAACCCTCAGAGGGAGGAAGGTCAGTAATAAAGTCCATAGCCAAATGTGTCCAAGGTGCACTAGGGACCTCCAGAGGGCAAAGCAACCCCGCAGCAGGAGTATAAGAAGACTTAGATCTAGCACACACAGTGCATTGACGCACCCACTTAATGACTTCCTTCTGCCATCCTGGCCACCAAAAACTGCGACCCACAAGTCTCTTGGTCTCAGAGATTCCAGGATGACCTGCCAACCGAGAGTCATGACATTCAACAAACAAATCTCTCCTCAGGGTACCAGGCACAAACAACCTCCCATGCGGCGTGTTAGATGGGGCATTCTCCTGTGCTTTAAGAATCTCATCTTCCAACACGGAGCCCAAGACAGCAATAACAACCCCCTCTTGCAAGATGTTTTCCTCCTCCTCCTCAGTACCCACCATAGGGGAAAAGCTGCGAGACAAAGCATCAGCTTTAACATTTTTAGTACCTGGGATGTAAGTAACGGTAAAATTAAACCGTGAGAAAAACAGTGCCCACCTAGCCTGACGGGCATTCAAGCGTTTGGCAGCATCAAGGTAGATCAGATTTTTATGATCGGTGAAGACTTGAATGGGAAATTCCGCTCCCTCCAAAAAATGACGCCAGTGTTCAAATGTAAGTTTAATTGCCAACATTCCCGATTACCGATATCATAATTTAGTTCAGACTCAGAAAATTTCTTTGAAAAAAAAGCACAGGGATGTACTCCATCCGTTTTTGCCTGAGACAACACCGCGCCGACACCCACAGAAGAAGCATCAACCTCAACCAAAAATGGTTTAGTCACATCAGGCTGTGTAAGGATGGGAGCAGAGCTGAACCTCTCCTTTAGCAACACAAAAGCCTCAATGGCCTCAGTAGTCCACTAAACCGCATCAGCACCTTTCCTGGTGAGATCGGTCAGAGGTTTGGCAATCACAGAAATTTTTTTTATGAATTTTCTATAATAATTGGCGAACCCCAAAAACCTCTGTATTGATTTCACACCAATAGGTCTAGGCCAATCCTGCACAGCTTGCACTTTCACCGGTCCATCTCAAAACCTTCACTGGAAACAATGTAGCCCAAAAAACTAAGTCTCTGTACAGCGAACTCACATTTTTCTAGCTTGGCAAAAAGTGAATTATCACTCAGTAACTAAGTAGACTTGAGAGTCCTCAGTGGTTGATACCTTTTAATGGCTAACTGCTATCAGTTAGCCATTAAAAGGTATCAACCACTGAGGACTCTCAAGTCTAAATATTTTTCTATCTACTGGCTAACACGGTACGAAGATACACTCAGTAACTGTAATACTTCACGCACACTCCTCCAATGAGACTCCAAATCCGGTGAATAAATCAAAATGTCATCCAAATACACAACCACACTTCTGCCGATCAAAGGTCTAAGGATGTCATTAATAAGATTCTGAAAAAATGCCGGAGCATTGGAAAGCCCAAAAGGCATAACCAGATTCTCAAAATGACCCAGTGGAGTGTTAAAGGCAGTCTTCCATTCATCCCCCTCCTTCATGCGCAACAAATTGTATGCCCCTCGAAGATCAATTTTCGAGAACCACTTGGCCCCCACTAACTGATTAAACAAATCAGGAATCAATGGCAGTGGGTAAGGATTGCGTACAGTAATCTTATTAATCTCACGAAAGTCTAGATAAGGCCGTAAACCGCCGTCCTTTTTTTTAACAAAAAAAAATCCAACCGCCACAGGAGATTTGGAAGGCCTAATGTGACCGGTGGCCAAGCTTGTCTGTATGTATTCCTCCAAAGCCTTTCTCTCAGGAATAGTCAAATTAAATAAACGACTTTTAGGAAGAGTCGCTCCAGGGACAAATTCAATTGCACAATCATAATCTCTATGAGGAGGCAATACCTGCGATTCCTTATCAGAAAAAACTTTCCAAAAATCCTGAATAGGTACAGGTAACTCCCCTTAACTACAGCAGCAATACGCCCGTTACAACACTTGTCATAACACTTAGGACTCCAGGACTTAATTTCATTGGTAGACCAATCCAGTACCGGATTGTGCAATTTTAACCAGGGTAACCCCAAAATCACCGGTGAAGGCAAATTATTCAAAACTACCAAATCCAAATTCTCTTGATGAACACCATTAATAGTAAGAGGAAATTCACAGATATGGTGAGTAACATTTTTCAAGTGAGAACCATCCACAGACACCACATTAATAGGGGAAGACAGAAGTTTGGGTTTTAATTTTAGTTTTTCCAAAAATTTCCCATCAATCACATTGAGAGTTGAACCACAATCCACAAATACCCGAAACTCCATTAATTCCTCCTCAACAGCAGTGGTAGCAGAAAGAAAGACACCTTTATTGTTTAAACAAGCTATGCGGGCGAAACTGAGCTCATTTTTTTTTCTCTCTTTATTCATTCGAAGCTCACAGTTCTTAATAAAATGCTCAGATTTGCCACAATAGAAACACAAGCCCTCCGCAAATCTACGGTCTTTTTCCCGAGAGTGAGGTGTCATAGCTCCAATTTCTATCGG
>JARQOD010000004.1:267067615-267161244 GCA_033576555.1 Oophaga sylvatica | reverse complement strand
TTTCAGTCTTTGTAATTTGCAACTACAGCCCAAAAAAAAACCCGGGTAGCACACTGACTAGTGTTAATAAAGATTCAGTGCCATCTGTGATTTTTTTTCTCAGTTCAGATCGGACAAAAAAACAAAAATAACAGCATCCCGGGGTCCCATATATCGGAAAGACCGGCAATGAAAGTCAATGGATGAAGAAAAAATTGCATGTGCTGTGAAATTTTTTACCACCACTCTAAAAACCCCAAATGAATGGGTGTTTTTCCCTGGGCAGTATCACTGGGGATTATCTGCGGACGGGGACGTTTGCTTTATGTTTTTTTTTTATTTCGAATTAAAAAATGGGTAAAAGAAAAAATAAGTTTTTATTTCAAAAAAGGGACTTTACTCTGCATTTGGCTTTATTACATTTGACTATAGGGTTAACCGGGGGCTTGAGTCAGCTGACATTGCAAAGCTGACACACCCCAATCCCATTACTCCTCTTGTCACCGCCCCATGAAAGGGGGAATACAAGGCAAGCGCATCTAAGTGTTTTTGATATGGTAACCGAGGAGGACAGTAACAAAAATCCCCAAAGGCGCCAGCACCCAAGAGGTTTTGGTAAAAAAGGTTTTGCAGAACCCTAAACTAACCGCACACTTAAAGCAACCGGGGGACTACTTACAATGACCTAAGCCTCGACACACCGGAGAGTTATAAGCTAAAGAAAAAGGGGGGAAACTAACTGCCCTGGAGTGGGCCTAAAAGGGAAATGGGAGCTCCCACACATTATTGTGGGTTGAACAAGAGAAATACAAACACAGGCAAAAATAGAGAAAGAAAAACGAAAGGGGGCCCAAAACTGTTTTTAAGGAAGGGACAGAAAATAAAATTTTCTGCATTCCAGAAACCCTGGGGAAAAATTCCAACACTCTGATTCCAAAAAAATAGAGCCCCACACATCCTCCCCGCTTTTCAAATTTGGTGTGACAGGAGCACCCAGCAGCCACGAAAAACAAGAATGAACAACGAACGAGAAAATGAGACACAGATACCGCGCAGGCCCCCGAGGGGGCCCGTTTGATGGGTTTTTAGATGGTTTTTGAGCAGAGGCCCCCCCTGGGGGTTACAAGCGGGCTAGTCTGTCCATGAAGATTTTGAGACTGGGAATCAGGTGTTATGACGGTTTATATAAGGGGGTCCCTTCCCTCAGGGGTTCCGGGGATCAATTGTTTTGGTTGAATCCTTTAATTTTTATTTCCCTTGTAGCCTGCTGTGTCGTGCTGCACTCCTTTCTAACAGAAAGACATTTTTTTTTTTTTTGTGTTTTTTCTTTATTTTTGCATTTTGCCTGCATTAGTGGGGGCCTTCAGGGGCCCCCCCGGGGGGTTCTGCCCCTCAGTTTTTTCAGCCCCGAGTTGTCTTTTGCTTTTTCCAGTTTTTTCAGTGGCTCTTTTTGTTTTGTTACACCAAAAACTAATTTAGGGGGAAGAGGTCGTGTGATCCAGGTGTTTTTTTAAATTTGTAATGTGTTTTTTTAGGGTTTTTTGGATTCAGAAGTACCCTCCTACCTTTTTATTTAGTTAGTTTGGGCCCCCGCGTTTGCTCATACATTTTTCTTTCTGTGTCAGTATTTCTTTTTGTCTAACCCCCATTACATTTTGGGGGCTTTCTTTTATCTTTGGGTTCTCCCGGGGGGCAGATAGTTTTCCTTTCTATCTTTGGGTTTTGTTATTTTCAGCGTGACGAGGCGAAAGACCAACTAGGAACGCTCCACGGCTGCCTTTTGTTGGGTGGTTAGTCAGGGTACTGCATCTCATAATTCCAACGCTCTGGGTATTCCCTTTTTTACCTGCACTCCTCACTACCGAAAAAAAAAACAGATACCCCCCTAAAATTGAAAATTTTATGGTACTCAAAGGGAAAAAATATTGCAATTTGTCAGAGATTTTTTTCTTTTGTTGCATTTTTTTTTTCCCTCTGTATCCTGGGTGGGGAGGGTCTTTTTCTTCAATGGAGTTTGCACATTTCTGGCCGTGTGGATCAGCTTGCCCCTGAGGGTTTGGAGTAAATTTCTATCTACTTTCTGGGGTTTCCTGTTGTGGAACCCAGGATTCCCCTGCAGATTTGTTTTTAGGGGGCGAGCTAAGTTTCAGATTTCAAAAAAAATTGTAAAATTTTTTTTTTGCTTTAAAACTAAGTCCTCAGGGAACGCAGGCAGCAGTTCAAATTATCATCTCTCTCCGCGCGGGGATCCTAGGATTGGGCTTTTTTCCCCGATACCCCGGGGGTCCCGTTTTTTTAGTGATGTTTTGATTTTTTCAGGCCTTGGGGGATTGTACGATGAGCCAAAAGTCACTGATCAACGAGAAACCTTGTTGGCTTAAATCGGGCTTTATGCGGGTTATACTGTCAGAGATTCCGTAGGTGGGCAGTCCTGACCAAATGGGAAAACGACCTTGGCAGCCCCCTTTTCCGGAAGGGGGTTTTAGATAATGTAAAAGGTTTTTATTGGGATTCCCTGTCCCCTCTGGTCTCAAGATTCTATTCATTAGCGTTAAATTGAAACGTTTGCGGAGCGGAGAAATGCGTGGAATGGGTTTTTCCTTGTAACCACTTCTGAACCCTGCGTGTGATAGAGTGGTTCGGGGCACAGCGTCAGAGTTTCAAAACCCAAGGGGTTTATTTTCTACGGGGTGATGCCTCCTTCTATTTCAGTCTCCCCTAAGCGGGAAGACTTTTGCACGTCAGTTGCTTGGGTAGTTTTCAGACAAGTTTTTATTAACGTCCTTTGTATGCCTCGTCCTCATTTTCTGCCAGGTTTTGTTGATTTGGACAGCTATTAAACCCGTGGATTATGATTTTTAAACTTTTGGATTTCCCTTGATACCCTACAAAGTCTATTCCCCCATGGGGATCGATTTTTTACCCCTTTGGCTGAAATAAACCCCCGTTTTCTACCAGTGATAAAGAGGGTTGAACCTATACCAGGGTGCTGCAAATTTTGGGTTTTGTATAAACGCATGACATTATCGTGCTGGGGTTTCCTTGGTTACAGTCCATAATCCTGTTTTGGGTTGGAAATCGTTCGTAACCAGTTTGGGGGTGCCAAGTGTTAATACCAACACTCCCGTTTTTTCTGCCTCCCCCCAGGCTCAGGATGTTCCTGACTTTTTGATTGATTTTTTTTGATGTGTTTAGCAAATAAATCGCATCCCGCCTCCCCCTAAAGGGCATGACTCGATTTTAAAGGACCGGGGGAGTAAATCCCTAAAGGTCCCTTTTTAACTTGTCTTTTCCTGAACATACGCTAAGCGGGGCTTTTTCAAGGAAAAATTGGAGACGGGTCATATCAGACCATCCCTTCCCCTTATGCCTTTTTTTTTCTTTGGGGCCAAAAAGGATGGTTCTTAAAAGGGCCCGTTTTGTTACGTCCTTTTGAAAAAATTTTACTGTAAAATATCAAACCCGTTCCCTTTTTTTTCTGACCGTTTCCGGGGTGAAAAACGTACTTGGTTTACCAATTTGACCCAGGGGGGCGTAAACCTTATTCGCTTAAAGAGGGGGATAAGGAAGACGGCTTTAAATCCCCCTAAAGGGGGCATTTTGAGTACCGGTGATCCCCTTTTGGGGCTCACTAATGCCCTTCCGTCTTCCCCCTTTCAGAATGACTTTTTTCAGGGATTTTGTGGACAAATTTCTGATTGTTTATTTGGGATATCTTGTTTTTTTCAAATACTGGGATTTCCGTGAAACTTTCGAACTGTATTCCGATTTTGAGAGAAAAATGCTCTGTATTGAAGGATCAAAGTGTCTTTTTGGCGAAGAGGATCTCTTTTTGGGGATTCTTTTTGTCCCCACTGTTATTGAAATGGACCCGGGAAAAGGTTTCAGGCCCTGTGATTGATCCAAACCATTTCTTTAAAAGGCCTTCAGAGTTTTTTGGGGTTTTGCCAATTTTTATCGAAATTTATTGGAAATTTCCGGGTTTTTTGTTAAACCATTAACGATTTGACCAGAAGGGTCTGATGTGGAATTGGGCCCCCTGAGGCAGTTCTGCTTTTCGGGAATTGCAAGATTACTTCTGCCCTTTTTAAACGGAGCCTAAAGTTTCTCTCCCTTTTTCGGGTGGAGGTTACCCTCTAAAATTTGGGGCGGGCCGTTTTGGGGCCCCAAAAAGATCCAGAGCCTCTAAAAGAAACCCGGCCTTTTTTCTCTCGAAAATTTTCTCCAAATGAACGTAATTATGACGGGGGTAATCGGATTTTATTGGCCTGAAGGGGGCTTTTGAAGAGTGAGACTTTGGCGGGGGGAGCCAAACATCGGGGTGGTGGTCCTAAAGGCCAAAGAATCTGGTCTACTGGAATCGCCAAACACTCAATCCAGCAGGCCGGGTGGGCCTTGTTTTTCACACGTTTAATTTTGGGGTTTTCCCCTTTTTTCCGGGCACTAAGAATGTTAGGCGGATCCCTCTTGGGGAGTTTCCTTCGGACTCCCCTGATTATCTGCCCTTCGTATTTTAAAGAGGGGTAGTTTTTTTCCCGCCATCTCCCCCAAATTTTGAGACTTGCCTGGAGGGGGTTCAGGGGGTTAGGCCCGAGTCGCCCCTTTTGGGAAAATTGTTTGTCCGCCATGGAAAAAGAGGTAAAGTCTGAGATTCTTTTTCCGCGTTGGCTGGCATCCGGAATTTTGGTACCAGTACTTGGGTTTAGTCGGTTTTTTTGGGTGGCCTCCCTTGTCTCTGTTCGGGGGAATTTGTGGAGAAAAAAGGGGAACGCGCCCCAATCCGGGTTGAAGAAAATAGAAAAAACTTTATTAAACCATCAAGAAACGCTTTTTCGACCTCACAAGGTCTTTATCAAGTATATGGGGGAAATTTTTTGCACCTGCGGACTTGCTCTCGTCCAAACCTTGCCCACCTATGGTTTGGTTTATGCCATTGCCTGGCCCAAAAACCAGGGCCCATACTCTATGGATTTCATTTCCGACCCTTCCCCTTTCTCAAGAATACCACCCTCTGGGTAATTTGTGATAGGGTTTTTCCCAAAATGAAAATCTTGTCCATTACCTAATTTTCCTTTTCCTTGAATTGGTGCCCTTGTTCCTTCGCACGGGTTCGTTTACCGGGATCCAGAAAAATTTTGTCACAGAGGGTCCAGTTGGGTTTCCAGATTTTGGGGGACTTTTTGTTTAAAGGGGGTTCAATTTTCTTTTTCCTCGGGATTTCATCCTCAACCATGGGCAAATGAGGAACAAACCAGACATTGGAGACTTCTAAGATCTTTTTGTCCCGATCAGGAGACTGGGTCCTTTTTTTCCTTGCTGATTTTCCTTAATTAAAAGGGCTACTCTGCTACTTTGATGCTCCGTTTTTCTGTAAATTTGGGTTTCACCCTCGTTTTCTTCAGGACAGCGGAGCTTTTGTCTGTCCAGTTTGACTCGTTTTGGAGGTACAACGATTTTTGGACCAGGGAGTGGGGAGGTTGTACCTCTCTCAGGAGAGGGCCCAGCGGTTTGCTAACCCGGGTAGGACTGATGGTCCTTTGGGTTTTAAAGGGGGGACTTGGTTGGTTGTCCTCAAAAATATTTCTATGAGAGAGCATCTCCAAATTAAGCCTGTTCATTGGACCTTAAAGATCATGGAAAAAAAAAAAACCCTGTTTTTTTTTTCTTTTTCTTCTCCGGGCATTAAGATCCATAAGTGTTCCACAAGTCCTTTGTTAAAAGGGGGTTTTTGACCAGGGCCCTGCTGCGGGCCTCCTGCCCTGTTTTGGTTGAGGGCAATTGGGTTGTGGTTGAGAAAAATATTGATTCTCTTTTTTTCTAGCAAAAACCCCATATTTGTTAAATGGGAGGTTAGGCAGGGGGACAATTCTTGGGGTTTGCTTGGGACACCATGCTAGGAATTTATCCGTGCTATAAGAACTCATCCTGACCGACCGGTTACTCAAATGAGGTTCGGTACCCCTCCTCAAGGGGGGTACTGTTGGAATGTGTTTGAGATGGTTCTGAGCGGGGCCCCCCCCTTGGGGTTTTAAAACGGGCTAGTCTGCCATGAAGATTGTGGGGACGGGGAATCAGGTTTCTGACTGGTCTTATATAAGGGAGTACCCTTCCCATCAGGTTGCCGGTGTCAATTGTTCGGGTCTGAATCCTTTATTCCATTTCCCTTGGCCTGCTGTGTCTTTTTCTGCTTCCCCTCTAACGATAAGACATTTTCTTCTTTTGTTTTGTGCTTTTTTTTTGCATTTTGCCCTGCACTTCTGGGGGGGCCTTCGGGTCCCCCCGGGGGCTTCCCCTCTCGTTTTTTTTCAGCCACTGATTTTGTACTTTTGTTTTTCCAGTTTTTTCGGGGCTGCTGTTTTGATTTTGTTACACCAAAAAAAATTTGGGTGGAAGAGGTCGTGGATCTGGGTGTTTTTGAAATTAGTAAGTTGATGCTTTTCGGGGGTTTTCGGGGATTGCAGAAGTACCCCCCTATCCTTTTCTATTTAGTTGTTGGGGCCCCAGGTTTGCTCATCTATTCTTTCTGTGTCCGTTTTTCATCTTGTCTAACCGCCATTACGTTTTTGGGGGTTTCTATTACTTTGGGTTTTGCTCCGGGCAGATAGCTTTCCCATATCTATTTTGGTGTATTGTTTCTCAGGGGTGACGAGGGGTCTAGGACCAACTAGGGAAAGCTCCACGGCGCCCCCTTTTTGGTGGTTTTCAGGGTACTGCAAACTCATAGATTCCAACTGCTTGGTGTATTGCCTTTTTTACCCCACTCCCAGCACCGAAACATAAAAGGGACCCGGGTGACCTAAATCAGAAGGCAGAAAACAAAAGAAAACCAAAAACAGAAACAAGCAGAAAAAAGCTTACTGAAAGTTGCAGGAGACGCGCAAGACGACTTCCAAATGGACTAGAAGAACAATAATCACCAGGAGGATCGGGGAAAGTTACTCCCTTAAACTCCCTGTCATCATGCCAATCGTCTCAGCTGAACCCAGCTAAAGGGCCTAAATTGTCCGGGGCCATACAATCGGATAGATAGAGAAAAAACCCACACCCTCCTTCAAAGGGTCGGGGCCAGTCACATCAAAGTATCAGAAAGGGAAACTCTAGAAGGCATCCCCTTAACTTTCTTAGTACCCAGGAAAAGGAGACCAAAAAATTTAAAAAACGCGTGAATAACAAGGCCCACCGGGGCCTGTCTGGATTCATCGTTTAGAAATTTCAAGATAGATCAAGTTTTTGTGGTCGGGTGGGGACCACAACTTGATTTTTTGGCTCCCCAAACCCAATGACTCCACTCTTCAAACGCCCATTCATAGCAAAAAATTTCCCGATTTCCCCACATAAAAACGTTCAGGGGGGAAAACTTTGGGGAGAAGCAGGCAAAAGGGTTAATCTTAGGGGTTACAGTACCCTTTTGGGACAAAAGGGCTCCTCCCCAATTAAAGCATTATTTCCACCTAAAAGGGAGCGAAACTCGGGTTCCCGCAGAACCAGCAAAATAAATCTCTGTTTAAAAGCTCCGAAAAGCCAAACAATCAGAAAAATTACTTAAAATTTTAAAAGGTAAAAATTAAAAAACCCAAAATCTCTGAAAGCCTTTAATGAAGTGGGCTGAACCCCAAAAGAAATGGCCCTTTAACCTTTACTGGTCCCATTTCAAAGCGGAGGGGAAAAAAAGAAAACCAAAAACGAAAAACCCTTTTGTACGCCAAAGAGACATTTTGATCCTTGCAACAAAGCTTTTTTTCTCAAAAAACACCACCGAACTGTTCCACAAAAACCCATCATTAGAAAAAATCAAAAAAATCATCCAAAAAAGACATCAAAACCTATCCACAAAATCTCGGGAAAATATCATTCATATAAAATTTGGGGAAAATTTGTGCCCAAAAAGGGATCACAAAGGATCAAAAAGCCCCTCAGGGGGGTTTTAAAAAGCCGTCTTCCATTCATCCCCGTGCTTAATGCGAATAAGAAAATAGCCCCCCCCCCAAGTCAAGCTTGGTTTAAACCCAAATAGCACCCTTTTACTCGGGAAAAAATCTGAAATCTGGGGGGAACAGATACTGAATTTAACAGGATCTTATTAAAGGGAACGATGTCAATAATGGGCTCAATGAACCATCCTTTTTGGCCCCAAAGAAGAACCGGCACCCAAGGGGGGAAGAGGAACGGTCTAATTGACCCTTTCCAGTGACTCTTTTAATAAGATCCCTAGCCTCATGCTCAGGGGAAGAAAAAAAGAAAACCGACCCTTCGGAAATTTACAAACCCGGGGACCCAAATCAAACGCGCAATCTAACTATTGGGAGGCAAGACGCAGACTACTTTCACTAAACACATCAAATAATCAGCAAAAGCCGGGGATCCTAAAGGGGGGGAAAAGAAAAACACGGGAGGTCGCCATGAACACATTGCCAACCCCAACGGGCCCACGCACAGACTTCCAATCCAAAAAAGGATTAGGGTCTGAAACCAAGGAAAACCCAGCACAAAAAAAGCAGCAAATTATGCAACACTAAAAATTTACAATTCTCTTGGGGCCGGGGCTCCTCCTTAAATCCCGGGGCCCAAAAACTGGGGTTTTTACCCCTCCCCCCAAGGGGGTGAATCAATGCCAGAAAAGGAATTGTGTCTGCAGGTATCAGGGAAAAAACCCCACAATTTTTTTGGGAAAAGTCAAAGTCCATCAATTCAGGGCTGCCCTGAAACCAAAAAGCCTGAGCAGAAAAGTGGTCAAAGGGAAACCCATCAAGGGAACATCAAGAAAAATTTTTAAATGTACTTTTCCCAAAACAAAAGAGTAGCAAAAGTTTCCCCGCCAGGGCAGACGGGAAATAGTATGAGAAGGGCCCACAATAAAAACACAACTTATTTCGCTTCCCCAAATTCTCGACGCTGAGCCCCCAAAACAACCCCCTCACCTGCATGGGCTCAGGGGCCCGTTCAAAAACAACACCCCTCCGTGTAGTTTTTGTTCACGCAAGCAACGGTCAGTTTGAATATAATGACATAGAATTATTTAGCCCGGGGGACAGGAAACCCCACCAAACATTTTTTACAGTCTCTGCCACCCCTTTTCTAAAAAAAGAGCCATGATGCTCATCTTTCTATTTAGAAAGGACTGCCCATTTTCGGAAATTTCTGACAATATACAGTGCCCAAGTAGTATTAAACCCCCCTGCAGATTTAGTGGTTTGATAAAAGCAAATAAGTTAGAGTGTAACGGTCGGAGGTGGAACCCTGACGGAAACGGGTCTTTTTGGGGGAAAACCACAAGCTTTATTATACAAGACAATTTATGCAAGGAGCGGGGGGCATCCGGAATAGGAGGGGGAAATCACGGCAATTAGCCAGGCACCTCTGGACGGGTAGGTTGTCAAGCAAGGACCAAGGAAGTCTTGGGACAGGAGGTTGCACGGCAAGTGACCGGGGCAGCTCTGGACAGACATTTTTCACGGAAAGTCCCTGGCATTTTGGGACAGGAGGTTGTCCGGGAATGACCAGGGCTCTCTGGACAGGCAGGTTGCACGGAAAGTGACCGGGCAGTCTCTGGACAGGCAGGTTGTCCGGCAAGTGACCGGGGCATCCGGCGGGCGGGTTTCCGGCAATGACCAGGGCAATCTCTGGACAGGCAGGTTTTCACGGCAAGTGCCGGGGGCAGCCCTCTGGACAGGCGGGTTTGTCACGGAAAGGACCGGGGCATCTCTGGACGGCGGGTTGTCACGGAAATTCCCAGGGCAGTCTTGGGAAAGGGCGGGTTGTCCGGCAAGTGCCAGGGCAGTCTCTGGACGGGTTGCCGGCAATGACCCGGGGCGTCTTTGGGCAGGCGGTTTTGTCAGGAAGTGACCAGGGAGTCCGGGAGGGGCAGATTGTACGGAAAGTGACCAAGGAGTCTCTAGACAAAACAGCAATACGCCCTGAGTGGGGAGCCCCGGGTAGGCTGCAGCGGAGGGCAATGTCGCCCCCCAGGGAGCGGGCGAGTCTCTGGAAAACCCGGGATCTCTGGGGTGATTCCGAACCTCTAGATAGAGCTGAGTCGGATGGCAGATGATCGCTCCCCGGTGAGCAGGAAAGTCTCTGCAAAACCGGGACCCCGCAGAGTGTCCGAACCTCTGGATAGAGCGCAGTCGGGGGGCAGTGATCGCCCCCAGGTGAGCAGGCAAACACCCGGGGATCTCTGTGAAGATTCCAACTCGGGATAAGCTGAAAGCAGATGGGCCGCAGGAAAAACAGACGGGTAACAGGGCAGCAACGGAAACAGAGCTGTGGCTGAAGCAAGTTAGACTGACAAAAAACATTGCTGGGCACCCCTTTAAAGGGAGAAGCCCTTAAAAAGGTGGAGCCCCCAGCAGGCTGGGCTGTTTTTGGAAATCGCGCGCCCCTTTAAAGAGCGGGGGAGGGTGGGGGGCGCTGCCCAAACCCAGCAGCAGGAAGGGCGCGGGGGCCGCAGGGCGAAGGAGACGCCGAGGAGGGCCAGAGGCGCAGGGGCGGGGAGCCGGGGAGCAGCCAGGTGGGGAGAGCGCCCCCGTTGGAAAGGGGGCAGGGACGGGGGCGCACAGTACCACCCCCTTAGGCCCCCCCCCTTTTGGCCCAAAAAAAAAATTTGCTAGGGGTAGGGGGCAAGGGTGTTTTCCCAGGTTCCCAGGTTCTCTCCTCAAACCCAAACCCCTTCCAATCCCCAAAAAAAAAAAGTCTTTTTTCCCACCCTTTTTGTGGCCGAATTTTCTCTACCTCAAATTCTCACACAAAACTGGGCAGGGGGGTGTACCGTAACTTAAAAAAAGATTAAAACCCAGGTTTTTTAGGAGAGTACATGAAAAGGGAATTAGGAATTCCCCAAATTGCCCGGGGTTTCAATTTTAGGACCCCGGGTTTACTGACGATGACTCAAAAGGACCGATGAACCAGGACCTAAATTGTAGGACGGAATTTGAGCGAACAATTTGACGAAAGCCAGACTTTGCCCCCAGGAGGGAAAATTGAGGGGATCCGACTTTTTTTTGTCACCCTGTTTTTTCTGCCCCGGGGATGACTGAATGAGTGGGCCCGGGGTACTCCCAATGGAGGAGAATTCTCTAACCAGAGATTCCGAAAGCGGATTGCCACAGAGATGGAAAAAGGGGACAGGGACCCGAGGGTGCTGACCGAAGACTAAAAAAAAAGGGAGATTGGGGGAAGATTCGCCTCATGATTATTGTAGGAGAATTGGGCCCAACCCGGAGCCCCCCCAGTCGAATGGTGGGCATTAACGAAGTGTCGAAGATAACGGTCAAATTCGATTTATTCGTTAAAACTTGCCCCATTGGATGTGGGTGGAAGCGGGGAAAAAATCCGGGTGATCTAGAAAACTTACAAGTGGTCCCAAAACGTGGGGTGAACTGAACCCAAAAACCGCAAAATGTGAGAGGCAGACCAGAAGACGGAAGAGTGGGGTAAAGCCCTTTTAGCCAACTGGGGGTCAGACGGAAGACCTGGCAGAGGAATAAGTGAGCCATTTTGGGGAAAAGCGGTCAGCGACCACCCAAATACCGTAAAACCCGGGCGGAGGGGCAGATCCGAAATGAATCCATGGCTTATGTTGCCAGGGGGCAGCGGGTACGGGAAGGGGAAAGAAGACCCCGGGGCGGGCAGGTGCCCCGGGGAACTTTTTTGGGGGCGGGGGGAAACCAGGCAAAACAAAGCTATTACGTTTTGTGCGGGGGGGCCACCCAAAAAAGGGGTTTATTTGGAGGGTTTTTTTTTAAACCACGGGGCCAGCGAGTTTAGAAAATCCCCCCAAAGAAAGGATTTTTCCGACATTTTTCTGATACAACCCTTAAAAGGGGGAGGGACGATTTAAACTCAGGGGAACCCCCCTGCATAACCGGGGGGGATCGAGTATGCGGGGGTTTTCCTCCCCAGTCCGCCCGGGAAAGACGAAAAAAAGGCATCCCCTTGATTTTTGTCAGCGGGCCCGAAAATGAAAAAGAAAATCGAAGCGGGAAAAAAAACAAGGACCCCGGCGGGGGGGTTTTAATCCCCGGGGGGCATGTGAAGGTAGCCGTTCTTGTCCCCCGGAAAATATTCCCGGGATAAAGACCCCCTTTTCGATAGGAAACCCCACTCCCCCAACCCAATTTGATGGCCAATAATTTGGGGGCCCCTCCAGGAGTATTTTGCGCTCAGAGGGGAAAAATTTGGAAAAAAACCCCGCAGGATCCCAAACCCCCCCTTTGAAGCTTTTGGGAAGTCCCCCCCGGGTTTCCAGGGGGGAAGCCCCCCCCTCCGGGAAAAAACTGCTTGTTGCCCCCGGGGGGATGCGAAAGGGGGGAAAGAAAAGGCCTTTTTAGAGAAAGGAACCCTTTCCTCGGGGGGGCGCCCCACTTTTTGGGGGTTAGCCCTTGCGGGGGGCCGGGGTTTTTTGGGGAGCATTTCCTGAAGAAAAGGGGGTATAAAAAACTAAAAGTTACGAACCCCCGGGAACCCAAAGGGCCCTTAAACCCCCCTCCTGGGGCCCCATTTCTCGATGGCGAAAATTTTTTTCCCCCGGATCCTTTCGGGGCCGTCTGAGAAATGAGTACCCCAAAAAGGAAGCGATGCCCTCCCAAAAGAGGCACTTCTCATTTTTGGGGAAAGGGGGTGATTCTGCCTACCTGAGCAGAATCGACGAACTTTCCCCCGGTGAGATGAAGTCCGGAAAAAACCCAAAAAATTTTTCCGTCAGGTACCCCACAACGCAGGAGAAAGGGGGCCCCCCGGGAAGATGCCCATTGCCAAAACCCCTGAAAAAACTGCGGAGCATTACAGAGCCCCAAAGGGGGCATCCCCAATCTCGTAGTGGCCGCCCCGGGTTTTAAACCCTTTTTTTCCATTCACCCCTCGACGGAAAAAAAAACCGGGTTTTTTTCTCCACGAAGATCAGTTTGGTAAGACTCCCCCCCCTTTTTAAGCGTTCAAAAAACCCGGAAGAGCGGAAGAGGGTACTTTTTCCCCGGGAAAAAAAAATTTTTGGGCCTCTGTATCAATAAAGGGAGGGAGGCCGCCTTTTTTTTTTAAAAAGAAAACCTGCCCCCCCCGGGGGGGAATTTCCGATAAAATCCTTTTGCAAGTTTCCTCATTTTCGGAAACGACCTGGTCTCGGGGGGGGGAAAGGGGGTTAAAAACCCCCACGGGGGGGGGGGGTCCCGGTAGCGGGTCGATGGGGCAATCTTTAGGTCTATGGGGGGGAATTTTTTTCCCCTGCCCTTTTTTTATTGAAGACATCGAAATGACCAAAAAGGAATGGGGACCCCTGGAAATTAGCAGGATGGGGAAAGGAAAAGGGGGGGGATAAACGGGCACCGACACTTTTTGACAGTCCTTCCCCCGAAGAATCTCTCCCATTCTGCCTCAAGCACGGGTGCATTTTTTTGGCCCCCCAAGGGGCAGCCTAGAAAAAAAAAGCTGAAAGGTCCGGGTAAAACAAAAATAGATGCCCAAATGCAACTTCCCCCCGCGGGTTATGGCTTCGGAAAGCGGAGGGCCGGGGTGGGAACCCCCCCCTCCACACACCAATGGGGGTTTTAAAAAAAGGGGTTTGGTGGGAATCGTACTTCCCAAAACCCCGTGACAAAAAATTTTCCCACTGCCCCAGAATAAAGGGGCCCCTCTCGAAGTAACGGTTTTTTCCGGGGAAAAAAAATTGAACCGAGACCCAGAAAGAGATGAAGAGGTTTTATTTTTTCAGATTGCCCCTCCGACCCGAACCTAGACCAGGCTTCCCCGACTTCTGGGGCGGGTTTGGGATCCATCTCCTTACCCCCCAGTAAAAGAAAACTTTTTCGGCCGGCGGGGCCCCCCTGACGGGCTTTGACCTTTTTGGGGTCTGGTCGCCCTCGGGCCACCAGGTGCAGGGGGGGAAAAAAGGAAAAAGGGGTTAAAAAAAGGAAACTTTTTTCACGGGTGACCTCTTTGGCTCTTCCCCGGGAACCCCGGATAAATTCTTGGGGCAAGTTTATTAAATCATCAACGATTTTTGGAAAAACCCCCCCCGGGGAATTCTCCCTTTTAAAACGGCCAAAAGACCCTCCCAAAACCGAAATTTAAACCTCATTATCCCAACCATTTTGGGGCAAAATACGGAACCGTATGGCTATTGACCCAAAGGTGAGATTTCCCGACGGGGACGCAACAAAAATCAGGGGTTTCCCCCCCCCAGGTTCGGGCCCAATACCCCCCGGGGAAAGGGCCCAGAAAAAGCGGCAGGTCTACCAAGGATTTTCCCCTCTCCCGAAGGAAAAACCCGGGCCCCGAGCCCCCCGGGGGAAGGGGGGATGAGAAAAAGGGTTTTTTGGCCCCAAAATAAACTGGTGTCCCAGGATTTTGAAATGCAGGGTGACTGGTTAAAAGAAACCCCCGAGCCATAACAGGGGCCTCCAACCTGGGGGGGCTAAAAACCCGGGCCCCGGGGAAGGGGGAAAACCCCCGGGGAATTTTGGAAATCCGGGAAAGGGGATTTTTGATAAAAACTCCAGCGGTTTTGCTGGTGGGGGATTCAGAGTGTCCAAGCGGGGGGAATTTTCGTTTCCGGGGAGGGGACCCAGGGTAAACCCCTTTAAACCCCTGGGGAGACGCCCATACACGTTCCGGGAAATAAGGGGGTTTTGGGGGCCCCCGGGGTTCCCCTTTGGGCCCCAGCAAACGTAAGGGTCTGGTAGGTGGGGAAACCCCCGACGGAAACGGGTCTTGGGTTGGGGGAACCACTAAGTTTATTATACAAACAATTTACTTGCAAGAGAGCGGGGGCAAAAAGGGAAAAGGGCAGGAATCACGGCAATTAGCCAGGGAGCCTCTGGAAGGGAGGGGTTTTTACAGCAAAGACCGGGGTCTCTTTGGCAGGGGGGTTTTCCCCCCCGGGAAGTTCCGGGGGAGTCCCCTGGGCAAATTTTACGGCAATGACCTGGGGATCTCGGGCAGGCAGGGGTTTTTGGGGGGTGACCAGGGGTTTTCCCGGACAGGCGGTTGTCACGGCAAGTGACCAGGGGAGTCTCTGGGCAGGGAAAGGTTGGGCACGGCAAGTGACCCGGGGGTCTTGGACGGCCGGTTTTTACGGCAAGGGCCAGGGGAAACCTGGGCAGGCAGGTTTTTTTTTGGGAAAAGGGGGAGGGGGTCCCCTGGAAAGGGGGGTTGTCACGGCAAAGGGCCTGGGGGGGGGCTTGGGCAGGCAGGTTTTCACGGGGGGTGACCCGGGGATCCTGGCAGGCCCGGGGTTTTCAAAGGGAAAAGGGGGAGGGGAGTCCCTGGACAGGAAATTTTTACGGGAAGTGACCAGGGCGTCTCTGGGCAGCGGTTTGTCACGGCAAGTGACCGGGGATCTTTTCAGGCAATTTTTTTCGGTAATGACCAAGGGATCTCAACAAAAAGGAAATCACCTGAGCTGGTTGGGGGCCCCCTGGTAGGTGCAGCGGATGGGAGAGCGCTCCCAGGGGAGCAGGGAAAAGTTCCCGGGGAAAACCCGGGTCTTGCGGGTGATGCCGAACCCCTAAAAGCTGCAAATTTGGGTGGCAGATGATCGCTCCCCGGTGACAGGCAAAAATCTCGCAAAGCCGGGGGTCCGCAAAGAAACCGAAAACCCCGGATAAAACTTTCATCGGATGGAGATGATCGCTCCCCGGGGGCAGGGGGCGCCGGGTTTTCTGAAATGTCCGAACCCTGGATGAGCTGCAATCCCGATTGGGCCCACAGGCAAAAAAGCAGGTAACGGCGGAAGGGGAAAAAAAGGCGATGGCTGAAACAGATGAAAGCACAAAAAAAACATTTCCGGGCCCCCTCCCTTTAAGGGGGGAAACCCCTTTAAAAAAGGGGGGGGTCCACCACATTTTGGGGGGGAGACGATTTGAAAATGCCCGCCGGGTCCTTTAAGAGCGGGGGGGGGTGCGGGCGCGCGCCCCAAGGCCAGCACGGGGGAAAAGGGGCGGGACCCGGGCGGAAGGGGGGGCCCGGGGGATGCCAGAGGCGGAGGAGGGTGGGGGGACGAGGACGCTGACGCAGGGGAGGGGGGAAACGACGTCCCCGGCTGGCCCGCAGGGAGGGCGCGGGCGCTACATGAGCCTTCAAAAGCAAACGAGAGTAGGTTTATTAACAGAACCTAAAACTTTTAAAAAAAAAAATTTTGCCCTTGAATTTTTTAAAAATTTTAAAAAAAATAAAAATGGGGTTTTTATACAACCCCCCATGTTTTTAAAAATTTTGTGGGGAAAAACCCTTGTTTTCAATTTACACTAATAAGCTTTTAAAGCCTGTCAGGGCCGGGGGAGGTCGTGGAGTTATCTTGGCCCCCCCTCCATGCAATCTTTCCAATTATCTAGGTTCTTTGGGGGTCCCCATGTGGCTTTAATCCCCTTTTTTCTCCCTTTTTCCCCCCTTTTTAATTGGGTTAAGGTCAGGGGAAATGCTAGGCCCCCCAAAAAATTTTTTTTTTCCCCTTTAACCAGGCCTTGGTTTTCTTGGCTGTGTGCTTTGGGGCATTGTCTTTTTTGGAAGATGAAATTACACCCCCTTAAAAAACCTTGGTGGGGAGCGGGGGTTCTTTGGGCCCAAAAATTTCCCCCCCGGGGCCCCCCTATCCATTCCCCCCCCAGGGTCAGACCAAGGCCAGGGCCCCCCCGGTGAGAAAAACCCCCACATGATGCGCCCCCACCCTGCTTTACGTAGGGGGGGGGATTCTTGGGGGCTAAAGCATGCCTCCATCCCAAACGTCCCCCGTGTGGGTTGGCAAAAAAATTTTCCCCTTGGGCCCCCTCAGACCCTAGAACCTTTAACCCTTTTGCTTTAAGTCCTCCCCAAAAAATCAGACAAACGAGACGGGGGCCCCTTTACAGACGCTTTTTTTAAATAAAGGGACCCCTTCGGGGTGTCGGGGAAAAAAGGGGCCTTGCGGTGGGGGACTTACTTAGGGAAATTTACTGAAACCAATTCCCCCCTGCCATGGTCTTTTTCCCGGGGGGTCCTTCCTGGTTTCCGGGATAGCCTTTACTCTTTGGACAAAACCTTTGCCTCGGGAGGGGGGGAAAAAATTTAAAAAAGGGTTTAAAAAGGGCCCGGGGGGGAAAAAAGGGACCCCCACTAAACAAACCCCCAGCGAACCTTTTAAAACGCATACAATTAATCGCTGGGTCGTTTTTTACGCAATATTTGGGGCCCCCTTTAGCGATGTCGTTAAGGGCGCATCGCGGTTTGCGAACTCCTTAAAATTTGGGGGGAATTTTTTTTCCCCAAAAACGCTAAAAAAAGGGGCCCATCAGCTATAAAAATTACCCGGGGGACGCCAGGGGGGCCCGCGAAAAAAAAGGGGGCCGGAACGATCGGGGTGAAACAGACACAGAGGGCTACTTTCCGGGGGAAAATGCCCCCCAACAACACGCTAAGGGGGTTCGCTAAATAGTGACTTTTTTTTTGTGCCCCCCTTAAGCGATGTTGTTTAGTGGGGGAAAACCCAAACAAATTCCAAAGCCTTCCATTTTTACGGATAAATGCTCCCAACGGGAGACAGGTGGGGGCCCAAACCCCTTGGGGGAAAGGGGGTTTTTTCCCCCTTGCCCCCCTTGTGACCCCCCAAATCTTGTCTCTGTTTGGGCCCTTGGAATGCTCCTTTGTTTTTCCCCCCTGTTGCCCCTGATGGTCTGTTCACAATTTGGGGGGGTTTAAAAAGTCAAAAAGGCGGGCAAAAGAGACTTTAATCCCACTTTTAAAGCTCATTTTCTTGGTGCCTAAAAATTTTTTAAAACTTTGGGGGGGCCCAAAACAGAATTTTTGGGTTTGGGGGGTTTAAAAAAGGGACACCTGAAAAAACTTTTAACTTTTTTTAAAAAAAAAAAAAAAAAAAAATTTAAAAAAAAAATTTTTTTCAGCAGGGGCTTTCCCCTTCCAGGCGATCTACAGAAAATGTCACAATGCCAATTTAAATTTCCCCCAAAATTTTAACCAGCTAAACTGCGGGGGTTTGAATACTATTTTAGGCCCTGAAACCCCTTTTTCTTTTTCCCGCCCCCGGTTTTCAATCCCCAAAAAGGGTTTTTTCTCCTTGATCAATCAAATTTTTTTTATCATAAAATAAGCCCAGACCCCCAAAAAAACATAAAAATTTAAGCCAAAACGGGGGCCCCCAGGTGTCAGTAAAAAATCCCCAATCCGAGAGCGCCGCAAAAGGGGGGAATGAAATTTTTAAACCCTTTGCTCCCCCCAAATTTCCCCCTGGGGGAAATTGGTTTAAAAAGGAAAAAAAAATTTTAACAATTTTTCTTAAAGTTCAAAAAATTTTAGACCCACCCCCAAAAAAAAAATCAGGAATAGGGTTTCCTTTGGTTTTAATAGCAGACAACCGGTAAAGGGGGGTAGAAATACCCGAATTTTCAGCAAAGGGGCTGCCCCAAACACATCGGAAAAAATCCCTTAATTTCCATTGAAAAAAAAAAAAGTCCTCCCAGGGCCCCCCCGAGAAAAAGAAAAAAATATAAAAAAAAATTCTAAACCCCCCTTTTTTTTTTTTTACTATTCTTTCCTTCTTATGATCCCCCCGGGTTTTACGGTTGGGCCCGGGTGATTCTGTTATGATAGGGTAGCCGGGGAGGACAGAACAAAAATACCCAAAGGGCAGCCATCACCCAAAAGTTTGGTAACAAAAGGATTGCAGACCCCTAAACTAACCGACAACTTGAAGGGCCTTGGAAGTACTTACGATGACCTAGCCCTCGACCAGCCAAAAGAGTTAGCTAAGCCTAAAGAAAAAAGGGGGAAAAAAGGGAAAAACCCCCGGGGGTACCCCCAAAAAGGGGAAAGGGGAACCCCCCCTTTTAAAAAAAATTTTTTGGTAAAAAAAGAGGGGAAAAAAAAAAGCAGGCAGAAAAATAGAGAAAAAAAGCAGGGGCCCAAAACTGCCCAAATTTGGACAGGCGAAAAGAAAAACCTTTTTTTAATCCAGCAAAACCCTGGGAAAAAAATTTTCCCAAAATTTAAAAAAACAAAAAAAAAAATTGCAGGAATCGCAGCAAGAAAAAATTCCAAACGGGGCCGGGGAAAAGGCAACTAATCACCGGGAGGATCATGGAAAGTTACCCCCTTAAAAATTTTCCCCCCCGGGGCACATTCCCCAAACTCCGCGCGGGGAACCCCCAGTAAAGGGGGCCCCTTCAGTCAAGGCCGCTTAAAATTAAAAAAAAAAAGGGGCCCCCAAAAAGGGAGCCCTGAGCTTTGAAAGTAAAGGTAACCTTAGGGGTCGTCTGGAAGGGGGACCATTCCCCGGGGGGGTACTTTTTCTTTTTTGGATTAAAACCCAAAACCCCAATTTTTCCCCAAAAACCATGAGATTTTTCCAGCCCCTTTCCCCCTTTTTGTCCTTGGGATAGCCTTGACTTTTGGGGCAAGCCTTCCCTTTTGGCAGGGGGGGAAACTTTTCAAAGGCTGTCGGCCGTGGAAGGCAAAAAAGGGGATGCCCACTAAAAACCCCCCCTTTGCGACTCGTTAACATCGCAAAAATGGATGCTAGCGGGACCCCTTTTTTTTTCCTAGTAGGGGGCCTTTTAAATTTTGCGATGTCGTTAAGGGCGCAATCGGGGTTTTTTGTTTCCCCCAAAAAAGACTTTAGCGGTACTTTTGTACCGCTAATTTGCTAAAAAAAAGGTGCCCCCAAAAAAAAGCGATATATACTTACCGGGGGGCCCCGGGGGGCCCCGGGCGATAAAAATTTTGGGCCCCCGGGGATCGCTGTGATGAACGAGATCACGCAGGGGCTAAGTCGCTGGTAGATGGGGCCCCAAAAAAACAACATCGCAAAAGGGGGTCCAAAAAAGTGACGTTTTTTAATGACCGTTTGCGGGTTTTTTTTTTTTTTTTGGCAAACCCCCAAAAAAAAAAATTCCTTTTAAAAACCTTTTCCCCCTTTAACCCCGGTGATGCCCCAACGTGGGACAGGGAGGGCCAAATCCTTGGGGAAAGGGGGTTTTTTCCCCTTGCCAGCCTTGGGACCCTCCACGATCTTGTCTCTTTTTTTGGGCCCCTTGGGGAAAAATCCTTTGTCTTTTTTCCCCCCTTGACCCCCGGGGGGGTCCCGGGGTTTTTCCCAAAAATTTTGGGGGGGGGCTTAAATAGTAGAAAAGGCTGGCAAAAGAAAATTTTTTTTAAACCCACATGTGAAGCTCTTTTTCTTGGGGGCCTGAACTACTTCTTTAAAAAAACTTTAGGGGACCAAAAAAAAATTCTTGTTTTTTGAGGGGGGTTAAAAAAAAAATGCACTCTGAATTAACTTTTAAAAGTTTTTTAAAAAAAAAAATAAAAAAATTTTTACAAAAATTTTTTTTTGCAGTGCAATTTTCCCCCTTTCCCGGCCCGAACTAAAAGTACAAAAAGTCACAATCCAAGTTTTTAAATTTTCCCCCAATTTTTAACCCCCAAAATTTTTCAGGGGGGGTTTTTTACAAATGTAGGGGGGTAACCTTTTTTTTTTTTCCCGGACCCTGGGTTTAAAAAACCCAAAAAGGTTTTTTTCACTTGATCAATCAATTAGGTTCATCATAAATTTAAACCCAGAGCCTGAAAAAATGCATCAACATTAGCCAAAACGGGATCCCCAGGGGGCAGTAAAAATGCCCAATCCGAAGTCGCCGCACAACGGGGAGAGACAATTTTAACCTGCTGCCCCAAATTTCCCTGGGGAATTATTTCAAGGGAAAAAACAATTTAAAATTTATTCTTAAAGTTCAAAAATTTTAGACCGACCCCCAAAAAATAAATCAGGAATGGGGAAACTTTTTTCTATAGCAGCAACCGAGTGAGATAGGTAGAAATACTCCAAAACTTCAGCAGAAAAAGCTGCTCAACACGATGGGACAAATCCCTTAATTTCCATTGAAAAAAAAAAAAAGTCCCCCCAGGGCCCCCTGAAAAAAGAAAAAAATATATAAAAAATTCTGACCCCCCTTTTTTTTTTTTTTACTATTCTTTCCTTTTTTATGAGTGCCCAAGGTTTTAGGGTTTGGGCCCGGGTTGATTCTGTTATGATATGGTACCGAGGGGGACAGTAACAAAAATAGCCAAGCAGCCAGTCACCCAAGAGGTTGTAACTAATGGATTGAAACCCCCTAAACAAACCCGAAACAATTTGAAGCAGCCTTGGGGAATACTTACGATGACCTAGACCCTGGGCACACCCAAGAGTTTACTAAGGCCTAAAGATCGGAAAGGGGAAAGCCTACTTCCCCGAGTAGCACCCCAAATAGATAGGTAGCCCCATACATATATGTCGGAGAGACAAGATGAAAATACAAAACGCAGGCAGAAAAAAAGAGTAAGGCAAACGCAGGGGCCCCAAAACGTGTCTAGAATAGACAGGACAGAAAAGTAATATACTTTCTCAATCCAGCAAAACCCTAGAAAAATTCCAACACTTTCTAATTCAAAAAAAAAAATTGCAGGAGATCGCAGCCAAGAAGACTTCCAAACTGGACCAGAAGAGGCAACTAATCACCCGCGAGGAACATGGGAAAGTTACTCCCCTTAAATCGCCCAGTCATCAAGCCAAACGTCCGCAGCTGAATCCTTCCTCACCTGAAGGGCCTCTTCATCAAGGCCGCTACAATAATATTACAACAGCCACCAAGGGAGCACCCGCTCAGAATCCAGTGCCAATCACAACGCTAATGATGCGCCATTTCAGTGGCTACTGCAGTGCTGATGTTCTTAGTCTGGGAGGGGGCCAAATCCAATGCCCCCTTCCTACTATTAATATCTACCCACAAGCTGTCTGCCTAGGATTTGCTGGTTAGTTAAGAATATGGGGGACCCAACTTCATTTTTTGGGGGAGTCACCCTTGTTCATAACCAGTAAAGGCTAAGGTAGACAGCTGGGAGGTGATATTAATAGCTTGGGAGGCTTCATGTTACCCTTTCCCAGGCTATTAAGACCATCTCTCTGCATTCCCCCTCACTGGTTAATAAAAAATAGAGGGACTCTACCCTTTTTTTCTTCTATTTAATTAATTTTGAATATATGCAAGTACAGAAAACTACAAACGTAAATCAAACTGATTAGTACATCTCAAGACATCCAATCTATCTATACTGTATATAACAATTGTTTTAATTAATTATAAAATTAGCTTGAAATGACAAAAATTACTGTATGTAAAAGCTGATGTTAAAAAAGCATTGCTTACGGATCTCATACATATGTCAAAGGAACAAAAGCACTTGTACTCCACATACACTCGCATGACACTCGCCCTACTTTTCAGAACAAACATCAGATCAATTTTATTTACACTGACGAGTGTGAGCGCTTTCCTAGCAGTATGACATTTGCAGCTGCATGATTGAAAGAATGGGTACAAATCCTCATGTCAATAATTTCTTTTCGAAAAATGGTACAGCACTGCAAAAAAACCCTGCCTTGAATATTTGGGTCGCTCCCCTTATACTGGTAGAATGATGATAGTAATCCCCTTTAAGTAGAATAGGCTTGTAAGTGGCCCTTGGTGAATAGTGAATGCAACACACAGACAAAACACAAGGTAAAGTAAACCACTGAAACTCTTTAGGGCAGGTAGGATAGGATATGTGTTGAACTAGATGGACTAAAGTCTTTCCCATCAACCTTAAAAACTATGTACTATGTTACTATGTTTTCCCTGATAAGGCTTGAATCGTGAAACTATATGCAATGGCAATTGATTGCTAACAGAGATACTTACAGCAAGAAATATACAATAACAAATATGCAAAGAATCCTCATTCACTCTCCACTGCTATAATAACAGTCTCTTGTAAACGTTCTTAATAACTCTGATATAGGGGATGATACTGATACTAAGAAAGTCACGGTGTTATCTCTTCCTTGTAGCACAGCCTCTGGGGAAGAAAGTGGCGGTCGCCCCTAGCCTTCATGCCGACGGACCCACCTGGAGCGTATGTTACCCTTACTGTATTGGCATGCACAGTGCACTGATATAGTTTAAGTTAAGGCCTGCAGTAAGCATGGAGACACTCCCTAACTACTGCTTTCCATTCGAAGACCATCAGTGTCCACTTAAAGCCACTACGAACAGTGGTGTGGAGCCGATGGTGCAATGTCAGAAATCTGAGTCCCACGCAGTGACTTCATTTCGACTCGCTGGAAACTCTGACATCCTGCGCATGCATCCACACTTTTCAGGGGGACTTGTCAGGATCCTGGATTTGTGAGTAAGGTAATATGCTATTAGTATGGTTATTGCTCTATGATAATGTGGTGCCATTGTTACATTAGTGGGGGCCATTATTATATAAATGTGGGTGCCATTATATTGTGCTGCCTGCTAATATGATTTCCATTATTGTGTTGCAGCAATAAGGTGACCATTATACTGTTCGGTACTACAATGGGTCCATATAAATACTGTGGGCAGCTAATTGATGGCCATTCTGTGTTGCAGCTAAATATGGGATCATTACACAGTTTGATCGATGCTACTGTGAGGCCATTAATATAGTGTTGGTATCTAATGAGTGGCCATTATAAGTGAAGTAGCTAATAGGTGTTCCATTATAATAGTGTGGTACTAATGAGTGGCCATTTATATAGTGGTGGTAGCTAATGTGGGGACCATTAATAGTGTGAAATCTAATATGGGGGCCATTATATAATGATAGAATCTAATGTGGTGGTGGGGCCATTTTATGTTCCGGTACTACAGTAGCGTAATTAAATAGTGGGCCAGCTTAATGTGAGGGCATTAAACTATAAAGAGCAGTGGAATATGTTGGCACTATATAAATAAGATTATTAATAATTTTAATAATATTCTGGTGAATAAGAGTACACTACATGTGGACTCAGAAGACATTATAACTTAGGTGGAGGGGCACATAACGAGCCTGTTACCCACACCGCACTGCTGCATATACTGCAGCGGCCAACATACAGTCACAAGTACCTAGATGCAGCCCTCCAACAAGTGCGACACATTCCTCAGACCACGCTGAAAGTAATGCTACTTTTACCCGCTTTGAGACTCCCTGCAGTCTGCAGACACATGATATCCACAAGCCAGACATCAGGGCCGGCTCCAGGTTTTTATGGGCCCCCGGGCGCAAGAGCCTCATAGGGGCCCCTTTTAAACACAGACCCACGATTCATGAGTGCACAGATACAGCAGAGGAAATATGGGTTACAGAACAATGCCAATTACTTCACTCTACATTACATGAGTGATATCTATTGTAAATTGAACAATAGCCTCAAAAACCGCAAATCCTCACAGCGCACAGTACAGACTGACATACAGTCCTCCATACAATATTATGGGCACCATCAGTCCCCCCCACATCACCATATAGTACCCCATGCAGGATTTCACCCCCCAAATATAATGCTCCATACAGTATTACAGGACCCAAATAATGCTCCATACAGAATACTGGACCCAATATAATCCCTCCATACAGGATACTGTCCCCATATAATGCTCCATACAGAATACTGGACCCAATTAATAATGCTCCATAACAAAATAGAACTCTCCTCGCGTCTGTACTTGCTTTCTTCACTGTTACGCTCAGGAAAGAGCGCTGTGGAAAGACTCCCATTATCATCTTTATACCTCCCGAATCCCCCCATCATCAACATTGCCTCCCATCATCATGGCCTCCCATTATCAACAATGCCTTCCATCATCATCATCTCCTCCCCATCATCATCTTCTCCCCATCATCAATGCCTGCCCCATTATCATCAATGCCTCCCATATCAATCAATGCCTGCCCATTAATCATCATCTTCCACCCCATCATCATCATCCATGCCACCTCATTATCATCAATGACTGCCCCATCTCACACACAACAGCATCACAGCACACAAGCACTCTCTCACAACACACACACACACACACAACACACACAAAGCACCGCACTACATAACACACAGAACACACCACAGACACGTCTTTTTCCTTGCCCCAGCGGTCCGCGCTCTCTGCCACAGCCAGGCCCTGGAATGATGACGTCATTCATCGCGCTGCTGTGAGAGGAAGCGCCGGCGCCCCCTGGAGCCCGGAGCTGCGGGCTGGCGTAGTCACGAGAGGAAGTATTGTGCCAGCTGATGCCGGGGCCCTGAGCGGGCGGGGGGGCCCAGTGGCGGCGCTGACACCGCTCTCCTCCTCTAATAACCGCGGGGTGCCAGACAGCGAGTGGGCCCCCCCGCCTGCTCAGGGCCCCGGCAATTGCCCGGTGTGCCGGGTGCAGGACGCCGCCCTGCAAGACATCTCACATCAAGACGAGTCTCAAACCAGCCGCTCTAGCAAGTCTTCAACAAAACATTCCTGCTGGCTCACATCCGTGGCAGAAGCTGATGTGGCCAGAGAATAAGATCCCCTTGCTGTGCAAGTAGATGCATTAAAGCTAAGACAAGCAATCAAAAAGCAGAACAAGCATGCCGGCAAGCAGATCGAGAAGCAGACGAGCACGCCAGCAGTCAAAAGGATGAAAAGCAGGAACGAGCACCCGCAAAGACTTACCACAGAAAAAGAGCAGCAGCCACAAGCCAAGGTGAGTTCTAGAAGACGTGGAATTTTCCTGAATCTGAGAGAGTAGCGACATACTTACTTGAAACAGCATAGATGACAGGATCCAGCAACAATGCATCCCAGATAATTCTGCCAACATCCCAGAATAAACGACAACCTTGATCCATTACACCGTAACCAGCCCTATGCAGATTAACCAGACATCCCTCCTTGACCACAGTACTAGAAGCAAGAAAGTATGCTACAAAAGACTAGAACCCAACTACCACCCTATAAACAAAGGTAACAAGCCTCCGACCCAGACTGAAAGGACACCGTATCATCAGAATGGTATTATTCAGACTATTCTAAGCCAGAATCTTTCCAGGTAAGAAGGATGCACCACACACATGCATGAACAGCGCACACTACTCATGATGGTGCAGACACAGCCACTAAAGCTTTGGCGAAGTTCTTTGCTTGCCGGAGCTGGTGACCAAGGGGGACTTGTAAAATTCACAGATCGAGCTGAGAGCATATAGAAAGCTAGGCGAGAGCCTTCTTCCAGAACGCCATCAAGACCTTGGATCTTTCCATATCGAAGAAGTTAGATCTAATGTAAAGTGGCTTTGAAACGAGTCTGCTGACACGCCAAAGAATCAGAAACATTAACATAAAGTACCCCCCACACAGGCCCTCGTATGGTGGGTGGGGAGAGACTTGATGATTGTTATGAACAGTAGAAGATTATAGAAAATGCTTTGTACAAACGAATTGATGAATTTCCCAAAATAGAGAATAAGGGTTATCAAAAGCTCAGGGAACTGAGTGACTTTGTTAATGGAATTACAGGTTGCTCAGGCAGAAGGAGACCTGCCATGGTTGCATTCCTGACACGCCAGAGGTGATAACCCAATTGTTCAAAGATCTCCCATACAACCTACATGAGAAGTGGGCAGACACGGGTCCCGTTACAAACAACTCATCAGGTATCATTTCCTCCTTTCAGGTGTCATAACTTAGCCGCACAGCAGGCAAGAGTTAGAAATGACCCCAGTTTTGATTTCACTATGTCATGTTATCACTTGCCTGGTGTTAAACCTGTAAACACCAGTGACAGTCCACAAAACTATGTTCCCCTCCACAGGTTTTCCTACAGACAAGTAAGTCCTCTCCAGAGGAAGACAAAACCTCATGATCTCAGGAAACACTGCCCCTCCACATGAAACAACATCCTCTGCTACAAGTAGAGCCTTCAGGAGATCTCTGAAAACTGCAAGATTTCCTCAAAGAAAAAACAAGATACGTTTCAGATGCTGTGTGGGCGAACCTCCGCACTTCGCCAAGAACTCTGAAACCATGTGAAGTGCGCAGAATGTGTAGCGTGGACACCAACATAGCTTTACATCTCTGGACCAACCTCAGGATATATTTGCAAGTTAGAAGAGATGTACAAAGCCGATGGACACCGACCGTAGACACCCCAGTATCAAACTTCCTCAGTGTACAGAGATAATGTAAAGAATTGTACAGAAGATCATGCACGAAGATCTGCCAAATCAAAGTCCACCCAGCAAGCCACCAGGATAAGGCAATCAGGTATATGCAATCTTGGGGAACGATCAGAGCAAAACAGGTCTTTAAGCCAAGTCCTATTCTCTTCTACAGTTCAACAATTGCTGGCCCCGGTTCTCCTTCTCCTTCAAGACAAGTTCGGTACTGTTGAACGGCGGGAGAAAAGCAACCAATTAAAAGGTAGAGTATATAGACAGTCAAACCTGCTTAGCCTTGCCATCAATTAAGGAATGCAACCAGATTTCTTGACAAAAGGTCTGAGATACCTACACCCAGAGGTAGCAGCTCACCATCCCCATTGAAGAGTATTAGTCCACCTATACCGGGAACAGGACCAGACCTCCAATTGTCTTACTCCTCGAAGAGACACACTATAGTCAATAAGCAAGAGGACAGATTAACGGCCTACAGAACGCCCCCCCCCCCCCCCCCATATGCACAGAGACGTTGACCTGGGATGGGTCATTGTAAGGAGACATCTGTATAAAGGGAATCTGTCACCCATTTTCGCCTATGAGATAGGCCCACTGCCATCAGGGCTTATCTACAGCATTCTGTAATGCTGTAGATAAGCCCCCGATGCACTGAAGTGAAAGAAAAACGAGTAATATTAAAACTGACCCAGGGGGCGTTCCGCCGATCCATTTGGGTCAGATGGGCTTCGCGGTCAGGTACCTGGCTCCCATCTTGTGACGAAGCCGGTGGTTCTTTTCTGCCCGACGCGGCTCCTCGCATGCGCACTGCACTGCTGCCCTGGTGATGGCTACAGTGCGCATGCGCCGGAAAGGTCAGAGAGAGGGTCCGGCGCCTGCGCACTGTAAGTACTCTGCTCTGCAAAAATGGGAGGCCCCGTACTGACGCGATGCACATCTGACCCGAACGGACGGCGGAAACACCTCCTGGGTGAAGTAACTAGAAACTCTATTTTTCTTCACTTCATATACATCGGGCTTATCTACGCATTACAGAATGCATTAGGAAGCCCCTTGATGGCGGTGGCCCTATCTCATGACAGATTCCCTGTAATGAAGCTCACAAGCCGACCTCAGTCAAACAGAATGCACACCATACTCTTGAAAATGGACATCCTGTCCTCTCTTCTTAGCATATAAGATTAGCTTCCTGATAAAAGTAATTGCCTCGCAATGCTCTCTACCTTGTCCGTTAGCTGATCCTTTGCTGTTAAGACCACGCATGTACGGTGAAGCAAGATCATATGGTGCACAGTTTTTCCCAGAGAAAGAGAAGAAAACAAGGTTGCAATGTCCCATAGAAGACACTGTTTTTGACATCATGGATCAAGCGATGGTAAGAGATGAGTCATAAAGATTGGGACGCAAATCTAACCATTTAAACTCTAGAGACAACGCTTACCCAACAACAAAGAATTGTCTACGGTTGATTTATCTCCCTCACACTGCAGAAGGCACTAGAAACAAGAGATCACTTCTTTACCTTCATGGAGAGAAATATTAATCAGAATGGCCACACAGAAATTGCACCTGTACTTACAAGATTCCGAGGAATGTTGGTTTTAAAAAAAAACACTTACCCATTTTCGGTTGTGTATCATCCTATGAAACCTGGTCAGATAAGGTTAGTATTTGACTCAAGCACCAGAAACAAAGGTGTCTCACTAGACAATGTCTTTCTGTCTTGCCCCGGACCTCAGTATCAGAACTTCTAGGAGTACTTCTTCAATTCCGCAGAGATGCAGCGCATTAATGCTGACATACAACGAATGTTTCCATTTCCACTGCTTCCTGCAAAGAAAACACAGAACTACTTAAGTTCTTCTGGAAAGTGTAATGATCCCCTACAAAGGAACAACGTTGAGTAATAGGATGAGAGGCTACATCTTCCGGGAATGGCCCTTCCCCTGCCATTCGCCATCTATGGCCTTAACGGTCAGCCATAGAGGCATAGATCGATTGTGGAGAAGGATGTTCTACATGAATGACGCTAAATCCACATCCTGATGCACGTAGTCCTTCTAAAAAGGGCACAAGAAAATCTCGCATTGTCCAATGTGAGGTTGCACAAAATCCACTTCCAACAGCCCAAAAATGATGGCAGTTTTCCCTCACAAGATTACTCAACTGATACTAAAAGACTATGATTTAAACACAGACTCTCTTCCTATGCAGCGGAGCCTTGGGTTTATTCTGGATTTTTAAGAGGGATGCATTTACCTTTCGATCAGCGAAGAAGAGAAACACCTTCATGTGTAAGGGGCATCCTGTCCATGATAAACACTTTGTACGATCCTCTAGATTTGTAACCCCTGAACTATCCAAGTTAAAATGATTGTGAGAAACTCAACACACGAGAACATCAGAATGGGATATCCGCTTCCATTGGGGAATAAGAATTTGTGGGCAAAATGGAAGAAATTCTTTATAAACCTTGTCAATCTATTCGTGTGCACGACCATATGCTTCTGTTACCATCAACAAAGTCAAGAACCGCAAAGGCTCTGTATCCTCATGCGATGCCTACAACCAAAGCGTATTGCAGCAGTCGCATATCTGACAACTATGACATTAAAGAAACAATGCCATGTAAGGCTGTTATGATCCGGACGAAAACAGGCGCCACTTTCCGAGAGCACATGATACCCTGGACTGAACTGCTGTGCGGCAGTGCTAGCAGTATATTTGGCTGAAACTTAACTTGACAGCAATTGACCTGAAAATCAAGGACGTCGAGTTCAACACTCAGACAGCAAGGTAGTGCCAGGGTTACATGTCAACAAAATTCAACGCTTTTATGTTTAACGTCAGCAATCGTGATCTAATGATCAGAGATCCACTTGCCCTAAACTGTGGCACATTTGTCCCTCACATCACAATCCCCATTGACCGATGCAACAGAACCGTTGAATCAAGACACCTTAAGGACACAACGGTTTACAGGCCTTGCATTCTATACAAGTACGATTGCTTTACATGACGAGTCCCAGAAAACTTTGAACTGGTAGATCCAGTGCAGATGAGGAAATCCGACCTCAGGTATCCGTTCTAACGCACGATGACTTTCAGACATATACTCAAATCCCACCGATTCAGCATGTCTCACTTGTAACTCACTTATTCGTGCATCACTTGTTTAAATTCATGTGTCTCAGTCATACAAGCAATCACCCCCAGTCAGAAGTCTTTGTTAAGGTTGGCACCACTGCAAATCATGCCTTTTACCGTTTCAAACCTGGAAAACCACGAATGTCATAATTCGTACCATACTACATGAGTGTTATGCCAAAGAAAAAAGACAACCTCAACAAAGGTCAAACCATTCTAGAGTCAGTGTTTTGAAGAAGCTTGATCCAATCATTACCAAGATGAGCTGTTAAAAGGAAATATGTAGTCGTCTTCCAATAAAGCCGAAGTGGAAATTGTAGAGAAACACCCTGTAATAACTCCTGGATATCTTCATGTCATGACTCTGCTTGTGCAACACCATCATTTATGCCTTGTGAAACATCAAGGCTGATTGTTACTGAATGGATCTGCAAACTGCTGGACTATGGATGTCGGAGCAAAAGAGATGTGTGAGTAAACTCAATCTTCAACTGTGTGATCTTGTCGCAAACTTTCCATTGCTTGACTAAAAACCCAAAGAGGCCAATCTTCCCATCAACAGACTTATACAGATCCTCCCTTTACCAATGTCGGACTGGGTTGCGTTGGGCCATGTCCTGTGGTTGCACTGCACACTAGAAGAGTCGAAGCCAACGCAAATCGCTGGCAATTATGATCCCTTATATCCCAGTCTGATCATTCCACATCAAATAATTGAAATCCATGACACTACAAGTTTCATAAATGCACTCCGACGTTTCATTCCAGAGCCCCGTGAAGCACATTTGCCTTCTGATAAGGCACAAAAATTTTTCCGTAAGAGCAGTGAAAGAACTTCAAATTCCCTTCCAACCCAGACACTACCAGTGTGGAAAGCATTGTGATTGTACCAGGGATGCACCTGGACCTCAATCTACCCACACTCTGCTCACATGGGAGGTGCTTGGGAGAGGATGATAGGAATAGCACGCATAATTCTTAAGACTCTAATCTTCTTGCAAGCAGTTATACAAGACTCAACGTACAACGAAGGTTTCACTAGCAATCATGGCAGAATTTCGGCCATCATAAATGCCAGACCTTGACTGCCACTTTCTATGACGCTGAGATCCGAACCATTCTCACCCTGCAATGATACTCACTCAGAAAACCAGCATTCTCAGTGTACAATTGGAGAATTCAGCGCGAAAGGACCTCTACAGACTTCAATGGAGACAAGTAAAAGTTACTTCTCCAATACCTCTGGGACAGATGAAAAGCATAACTCTCCACCTTACAGCTTAGGAAGAAGTGGGCAGATTGACCAACCGAACAATCCAAAACCCGATGATGTTGTTACTCATGAAAAATCAGACAGTCACAACCGAAATGGGTGTCACTAGGTCTCGTCAACAAAGTATTCCCAAGCAAGGATGGAAAGTGCCAAGGTTTAGGTCAAACTGTGAAGCTGGGGAGAGTAAACTATTTCCCCATACCCAGTTGTCCAACTTGTTTTATTGTTTTCATCAAAAGAGCCTGTACGTGGCATCAGTTGATGCAAGTGGGAGTGTTCTGTCCAGTCTGAAATATAAGGCAATATGTTCGTATTTATGTGCCTGGTTTGTGCTTATAGCACCATCTAGTGGAAGCGGAATTTATAACCTGTGTCTTTTAGCAGCAGAGTGTTGCATTGTTGATTAAAAGCAAAGTATGCTGGGTAATATCTCCATATTCTTCTGTTTGTACTGTCCCTGGGACACACCGTGTTTATTTGTCCTCCCGTAACTTGCTCCCAACTTCAGTTGCTATCTTGGTAAAGCATATCGTAAGATTAATATCTCTGTTCTGCAAAACATATAGTAACAGATATGTGCATTTAACTGTAAAGCAGACATACAAAGGAGATGTATTATTAGAGATCTGCTATTTCATGTTAAATTTGCACACACTGCATACTTTCTGTAATTGTAAAGTGTCCAGCTGTGATGATTACTTGCCCAATACTTACCTATGTTGTTTGTATTCTTATATTTTACCGCATGTTTTATACCTGTTGACCATAAACAAGTTTAGACTACAAGAGAACAATCCAGCTTATTTTGGAAAACCAGAATGGTTTATGCTGTATTAGATTGCACACCGTATTAACGTGTAATATTGCAACCGACTTACAGTACAGTTGCACCCTACTCCGTAAATGGCAGAAAGATAATTGTTGTACACAAAATCTTAGTTCAATTGCTTTATTCAAGAGAACAGCAAGGTTTAAGGTTACACATCTATCACAGGCAACAGTTACTTGAAGAAACTAGAAGTTAAAAATTGTTTAACATTAACAATTTCCGAGTGCCCGCCGGGTGTTTATGCAAGAGACTTCGCACAGAACTCGTGCGAGTTTCCATCCACAAGTCTGACCCTGGCCTTAAGCAGTACTCATCGTTTGAAATAGTCCCTGTGTCACTTTTACACAGTTCAGTACACATTCCATTGCTCGTCACAACCCCTCACAGTCGCTTCTGTTTACAGTACTGAACCAATACAGATCATCACTCAGCCATTTTGCTTTTAACTCAGTGCACATTAACTCAGTTGGCCACAATGCAAAACTCTTGCCCCATTACTGGTGGTGCTTCGGCCATAAGTTGCTACCTAATTACACCCTACATAAGGCATTTCTTACATCTGGGCAAACTGTATCTTCTATACTAGCACTATCTATGACAAAGGTGTACAAAATGTTTGGTTCCAATGCCACATTGCCATTCTGAAACAATCCGAGGCTGCAATTTTTTTTATTAAAGGGTACTTACATGAATAACATCAGCAGAACAAATTTTCAGTATTTGAGAAGATATGGAGAGTTTTTAGCCAAAAAAATTAGTGTATACACCCTACTTACACTATTTTTGACAGAAACTCAACCTAAATCCTTGTCATAAACTCAAAATTAATTAGTTTTGAGGATTTTTTCAGATATAACATGGAGCACTGTTGTAATGGGTTTGAATGAGTTCGGAGCAGAGGCTCCCTCTGGTGGTTACAAGCATTGCTAGTCTGTCCCGTGAAGATTGTGGAGACTGGAATCAGGAGTTACTGACTGGTCTTATATAAGGGAGTCACCTTCCCATCAGGTTGCCGGTGATCAATTGTTCTGTCTGAATCCTTATTCCATTTCCCCCTTAGTAAAAAAGCCTGCGTGTCGTGTCTGCATCTCCTGCTAAAAGATAAGACTTTTTACTCTTTTGTGTTTGTGCTATATTTGTTGCATTTTGGTCCTGCACTTCTGTGGGTGGTGGGGCCTTCAGGGTTCCCTCCGGGGGGCATCTGCCCTCTCAGTTTTGTTCATCCACTGAGTTTGTACTTTTTATGCTTTTTCCCTATTTTTTCAGTGGCTGCTGTTTTGATTTGTTACACCAGAGAACTAATTTAGGTGGAATAGGTCATGTGATCTCAGGTGCTTTTTGAAATTAGTAGAGTTTGGTGCCTTTCAAGGGTTTTTCTGGATTGCAGTAAGTACCCTTCCTATCCTTTTCTATTAGTTAGTTTTTGGGCCCCACAGCGTATGCTCATACTATATTCTTTCTGTGTCAGTATTTCATCTTGTCTAACCGCCATACATGTTTTGGGGGGCCATTCTCTTATCTTTGGGTTCTGCTCCGGCAGATAGCTTTACCCTAGTTTTCAAATCTTTAGGTGTAGTTAGTTTCTCAGCTGTGACGAACTTACTAGGACCAAACGTAGGAACGCTTCCACGGCTGCCTCTAGTTGTGGTGGTTATTCAGGTACTGGTACTCTGCAATCTCATAGATTCAACTGCTCTGGTGTATTGCCTTTTTTACCCTGCACTCCTCAGCTACCGAAACATAACAGATCACCGGCCAAAAAATATGAAAATTGTATGGTACTCACAGAGAGGGAAAAAATGAATGTGAAAAAAAAAAGGTTGTCAGAGTGTCAGAGTTTATTTTTCTGTTGTTGCATTTTTTTTTTTTTTTTTTTTTTCCCTCTGTATCTCTGGTGCTGGGGAGGATCTTTTCTCTCAATGGAGTTTGCACAGTTGTCTGGCCGTGTGGAACATCTTGCCACTGAGGTTCCGGAGTATTGCTATCATTCTTGCTGGTTGCCTGTTGTGGAACCTAGGATCTCCCATGCCAGATTGTTTTTAGGGGATCGAGCTAAGTTTCAGAATTTCAAAAATAATTGTAAATTGTTTTTTGCCTTAAAATCTAAGTCCTCAGGAAACGCAGCGCAGCAGGTTCAAATTATCATCTCTCTCCTGCCGGCGATCCTCAGGATTGGGCTTTTTCCCTGATACCTGGGGTCCTGTTTTGAGTGATGTTGATGCATTTTTTCAGCTTGGGTTATTGTACGATGAGCCTAATGTCACTGATCAAGCTGAAAAGCCTGTGTTGGCATTAAATCAGGGCTGATGACGCTGAGTTATACTGTCAGAGATTCCGTAGGGGCAGTCCTGACCAAATTGAATGACGACGCTTTTTGGCGGCCCTTTTCCGGAAGGGTCTGTCAGATAATGTAAAGGATTGTATGGTGGGATTCCCTGTCCCCTCTGGTCTCAATGATTCTATGTCATTAGCGATTCAAATTGACAGACGTTTGCGTGAGCGAGAAGTATGCGTGGAATGGTGTTGCCTTGTGAACCAGCTTCTGAACCCATGCATTGTGATAGAGTGTGTCTGGGGCACAGCGTCATGAGTTTCGAAGCGCAATGTTATGTTTCTACAGTGGTGATGCCTCTCATGCTATTTCAGTCTGCCCTAAGCGGGGAAGATCGTTTTGCACGCTCAGTTGTCTTGGTAGTGTTCAGACTAAGTTTTTATTAACTGTCACTCTGATATGCACTCTGTCCTCATTTCTAGCTCAGGCTTTCGTTGATTCTGGAGCAGCTATAACCTGATGGATTATGATTTTGCTAAACGTTGTGGGTTTCCCCATTGATACCCCTACAGAAGTCTATTCCCCTACTGGTGGATCGATTCTACCCCTTTGGCTGAGAATAAACCCCAGTTTTCTACTCAGGTGATAATGAGGGTTGAACCTGAATCACCAGGAGTGCTGCAAATTTTTGGTTCTTATAATCTGCATGACATTAACGTGCTGGGTTTCCTTGGTTACAGTCCTCATAATCCTGTTTTGGATTGGAAATCTGTGTCTGTAACCAGTTGGGGCTGCCAATGTGTTAATACCAACACTCCTGTTTTTTCTGCCTCCCCCCAGGCTCAGGATGTTCCTGACTTTTTGTTGATTTTTCTGATGTGTTTAGCGAAAGTAAATCTGCATCCTTGCCTCCCCCCCATAGGAGCTATGACTGCGCTATTGAATTAGTGCCGGGTAGTAAATTCCCTAAAGGTCGCTTTTTAACTTGTCTGTACCTGAACATGACGCTATGCGGTCTTATCATCAAGGAATCATTGGAGAAGGTCATATCAGACCATCCTCTTCACCCTTAGGTGCCGGTTTTTTTCTTTGTGGCCAAAAAAGATGGTTCATTAAGGCCGTGTAAATTGATTATCGTCTCTTGAAACAATATTACTGTGAAATATCAATACCCGTTACCCTTGATTTCTGACCTGTTTTCCAGGGTGAAAAACCTACTTGGTTTACCAAGCTTGACCTCAGGGGCGAATAACCTTATTCGCATTAAGCACGGGGATGAATGGAAGACGGCATTCAATACCCTGAAGGGCATTTTGAGTACCTGTGATGCCCTTTGGGCTCAACAATAATGCTCCTTCCGTCTTCCAGTCCTTCATGAATGACATTTTCAGGATTTTGTGGACAAATTCTGATTGTATTATTTGGATGATATCTTATTTTTCTAATGACTGGGACTCTCATGTGAAACATGTTCGAACTGTATTCCAGATTTTGAGAGAGAATGCTCTGTATGTGAAGGGATCAAAGTGTCTTTTTGGCGTACAGAGGATCTCATTTCTGGGATTCATTTTGTCCCATCTGTTATTGAAATGGACCCGGTCAAGTTCAGGCCATCTGTGATTGGGTCCAACCTACTCATTAAAGGCTCTTCAGAGATTTTTGGGTTTTGCCAATTTTTATCGTAAATTTTATTGGTAATTTCTCGTTTATTGTTAACCATTAACTGATTGACCAGAAAGGGTTCTGATGTGGTGAATTGGCCCTCCTGAGGGCAGTCTCTGCATTTCAGGAACTTAAGCAGAGATTCACTTCTCTCCTGTTTCTACGGCAGCCTGATGTTTCTCTGGCCATTTCAGGTGGAGGTTGATGCCTCTGAAATTGGGCAGTGCCGTTTGTCCCAAAAAGATCCAGAGACCTCTAAAGTAACCCTTGTGCCATTTTTTTTTCTCTCGAAAATTTTCTCCTACTGAACGTAATTATGACGATGGGTAAACGGGAGTTATTGCCATGAAAGTGGGGCTTTTGAAGAGTGGAGACATTGGCTGGAGGGAGCCAAACATCAGGTGGTGGTCCCTTACGGACCATAAGAATCTGGTCTATCTGGAATCTGCCAAGCGACTCAATCCTAGACAGGCCAGTGGGCCTTGTTTTTCACACTTTTAATTTTGTGGTTTCCTTTCTTCCTGGCACTAAGAATGTTAAGGGGAAATCCTCTCGAGGAGTTTCCTTGCGGACCCCTCCTGATTTCTGACCTTCTTATTTTGAAAGGGGGTGTAGTTTTATTCCCCACCCTCCCCCAATTTTGAGACTTGCTCTGGAGGGTGTCAGGAGGATAGGCCAAAGGCTGCCCTGTAAAAAAAATTTTTTTGTCCCGGACCAGGGAAAAAAAGAGTTTATGCCCCCTGAGATTCATTTTCCCCGCTTGGCTGGCTCCCGATTTTTGTTCCCAAGACTTGTTATCGGCCCCTTTGGGGTGCCAAACCTTGTCTCGTGATTCAGGGAATTTGGCAGCCTGCGGATTTGCCCCCTCGCTCCAAGCCTTGCTCTCGCCTAGTGTTTTTGAGGGCCATTGCTGTGCCCAAAAACCCAGGACCCAAAACCCCTATGTTTTCATTTCCGATTCCTTTTTTCTCAGAAAAAGACCACCCCCTGGGTAATTTGTGATAGTTTCCAAATATACATCTTTGCATTACCTAAGTTCCCTTTCCCCTCCTCTAAATTTTGGTCCCCTTGTTCCTTCAGCACGTGGTTCTTTCCGGCTTTCCCCTGAAACATTGGGGTCTGACAAGGAGTCCAGTTTGTTTCCAGATTTTTGGAGGACTTTTGGTCTAAACGGGGTGTTCAATGTCTTTCTCCCGGAAATTTCATCCTCAACCATGGTCAAACTGAGAGAACAAACCAACTTTGGGAGCTTTCAAAGAGTTTTGTGCCCCCTGCTGATCAGGTGACTGGGTCCCTTTTTCCCCTTTGCTGAGTTTCCTTAATAATAGGGCTAGCTCTGCACTTTGAGTCTCCGTTTTTCTGAATTCGGGTTTTTCACCCCGATTTCTTCAGGACAGACGAGGCTTCGCCCTGTCCGGTGCCCTCTTTTGTGGACGTATGCAACGGTTTTGGGGGACAAGTATTTGAAGTTGCCCCTCCCTCAGAGAGGGCCCAGCTTTTAAAAAACCCATAGGTTTAGGGGCTGGGTTTTAAAGTGGGGGACATGGTCGGGTTGTCCTCAAAGAATATTCCAGAGAGAGTACATCTCCTAAAATTTTAAGCCTATTCATTGGACCTATAAAATCTGGAGATTATTAATCCTGTTTCTTTTCTTTTGGGCTTTTTTTCCCAGGACCTTTTAAGATCCATAACTGTTCCACAATCCTTTTTGAAGAGTTTGTTGAGCCCGTGGTTCCTGCTGCTGTGCCTCCGACCCTTTTTTGGGTTTAGGGCAATCTGGAGTTGTGGTTTAGAAAATAAATTGATTCTCGTTTTTTAGACGGGAAAATCCAGTAATTTGGGTTAAAAAAGAGAGGTTATGTCAGGAGGACAATTTTTTGGTTTTTTGCTTCGGACATCCATGCTAGAGACTTATCCGTCGATCATAAAAACTCATCCTGACCGACCTGGTTGCTCAATGAGGGTTCGGTGACCCCTCCTCAAGGGGGGTACAGTTTTTTTAAAAGTTTGAGAAAGAGTTCTGAGGGAGGGCTCCCTCTGGTGGTTCAAGCGGTACTGTGAAGATTGTAGGACGGGAATCGGTGTTACTGACTGGTTTTTATATAAGGGATCCACCTTCCAACAGGGTTGCCGTGATCAATTGTTCGGCTGATCCTTTATCATTTCCTTGTAGCCTGCTGTGTCTTTTCTGCATCTCCGCCAGTAAAACTTTTCTTCTTTTGTTTTGGCTATATTTTTGCATTTTGTCCTGCACTTCTTGGGGCCTTCTGGTTTTTCCCCCGGGGCTTCTGCCCCCCCCCAGTTTTGTTCAGCCACTGATGTTTTCTTTTTCTTTTTCCAGTTTTTTTATGGAGCTGTTTTTGATTTTGTTACACCAAGAAACTAATTTGGTGAAGGTCGTGTGATCTCAGGTGGTTTTTGAAATTATAGAGTTGGGGTTTCAGTTTTTCTGATTGCAGTAAGTACCCTTCCTATCCTTTTTATAAATTTTTTGGGCCCCACTTTGCTCATACATTTTCTTCTGTGTCTTATTTCACTTGTCTAACCGCCATTACATGTGGGGCTTTTTTTATTATCTTGGGGTTCTGCTCCGGCAGATAGCTTTCCTATTTCCCCCCTTTAAGGGGTAGTTAGTTCTCAGGCGTGACGAGGGGGTCTAGGGCCAACGTAGGAACCCCACCCCGTCCTCTATTGGTGGTTTTTCCAGGGACTGCAACCATAATTCCCCAAATCTCTGGTGTATGCCTTTTTTACTTTCACTCCTCACTACCGAAAAATAACTTCATGCTTCCCTCTGCCCAAGCTTTTTGGAGATGGAAATTTCATACTCCCAATTAGCCCTTCCCCGCCAAAAGTACCAATACCTGGTTAAAAACAACAGATCACTTTGCTTGATTGGCCAGCAAACTCGCCTACCAAAACCCCATAGGGGTATCTATAGGGAATTGTCAAGCGGAAGAGAGAGACACCAACCCAACGATGCAGACAAGCGAAGCTCAAACAAAGCAAACTGTGCTTCCATAACACCTCACAGTGCCACAGGCTTTCACCTCCATGCCCCGCGAATTGATGCAGTAATTGATGCAAAAAAAAACCCACCAAGTTTAGTGAAATTTACTGAACATACTTTTTCCGTACAAACATTTCGGATTTTAAAATCATTTTTTAATCTGGTGTTTTAAATTATTCTAATTTACTGAGATAAGATTTTTGGTTTTCATTGGCTAACATAAAAACCCAAATTAACAGAAATAAACATTTTGAAATAGTTTAACTCTTTTTGTAAAAACTCATTAGTAATAAGTTTTTTACTTTTTTTTATTGAAGACTGAATAAATTAAAATTTTGATATATTCAAATTTGTGAGAAGCACTTGTACACTTGTTTTTTCGTGAACCTGCAATTCTCAGTATATGGCTCATACTCATTTGTGAGAAAAACGGATGAGTGCAATCCGGAAAAAATCGGATTGCACTTGACCAGTTTATTCATGGTTTACATCTCATCTGTGATTTTTTTCTCAGTGAAATCGGAAATGAGAAAAAAATCGCAGATGCTGTGGGGTTTGCTGCCCTAAACTCGGAAAGAGACACGCCAATTCCATTCAATGGTTGCGAGAAAAAAAGTGCCTGCATATGGACAACTGTACGTGGTCCCCTTTTTTACAGATATCTCTATTCTGTGCATTTAGCCAATAGCAAAAAACTTTTTTTTAAAATGTATTTACACAAGAAATCCCATGACAAAACATGATCAGTGATAAAAAATTTCCCATAAAAAGTCACCTGCTTAAACCCCGCAGGGAAATACGGCGGCGTCTAAAAATCACTAAAATTTACAAACCCCGGGCCCGATGGATACAAACCCCCGAGAAAAGGAGGAATAAAATACAGTTAAGATAGACCATTAAAATTTTTTAAACTTTAAAGATTCAATAATAACGGGTCCCCGACCACAGGACTGGCTAAAAGCAAATGTGGTGCCAAATTTAAAAAGGGGCAAAAAAAATGAACCTGGAAATTATAGGCCTTTACTTAACATCATGTGGGTAAAATCCTGGAGGGTTTTTAAGGGATACTATATGGGGTATCAGGCTAAAACCTCATGACCCATAAACACATGGGTTACAGGGGGCCGTTCTTGTCAAATAATCGAAATTTTTATAAGGGTAAGTTCAGGACTGGGCCCCAAAGGGGAAAGCAGTTTACATGGTGTTCATGGACTTCCCAAAAGCTTTTGATACAGGGCCCCACAAAAGGTGATACATAAAATGAGAACAATGGGGAAGGGAAAAATTTTTGTAAATGGTTTAAAAAACTGGCTCATGGAAAAGAAAACAGAGGGTGGTATAAAAGGGCAAAACTCGGACTGGGTCACGTTAGCATGGGTTACCACAGGGGGCAGTATTGGCCGCTTCTCTTAACATATTTTAAGACCTTGTAGGGGCAAAACAAGTAGATTTTAAATTTGCAGATGACAAATAAACCCCTGCAGGTAATAAATACAGAGAGGTAATTTTATATTACAGGAGGATTATGTAAACTAAAAGCTTTGGGGTGATAAAAGACAAATTAGCTTTAATGGGATAAAAGTAAAAGGGCATCACTGGAGAACAAAAAGATGATAATTTGCTTAATTGTAAAACCCCTGGGCAAACGTCACTGAAAAAAAAACCTGGGTGTATGGGTGGACGACAAACTCACATTTAAGTGGCCAATGTCAGCAGCTGCTGCCAAGGGAAATAAATAATGATGCATTTAAAAAAGGCCCTAGATGCTCAAAGGAGAACATAATTTTACCTCTAAACAAGTCACTGGTGCGACCACACTTAGAATGCGTGTGCAGTTCGGACTCCGGTGTATAAAAAACATAGCCCAATTTGAACGGTGCAGAGAAGACGACCAAGGTTTTTAAGAACTGGGTCCGCAATACCCAAAACAGTTATTACATAGGGTTATTTAGTTGGAAAAACGAAGTAGGGGTGATCTTATTACAATTATAATAATAGGGACAGTACAAGACCTTTCAATGTTTTTTTTTTACTCTAGACCTGTGCCCGAGGACAAGGGGCATCCTCTACGTCTGAGAAAAAGGTTAGTCAAAATCCCCGACGCAGAAACTTTACTGTAAGAGCATTGAGACAAAGGGAACTCTCGCCGTCTAATTTTTGAAATTTTTTTTGGTTTTGAACCCTTTAAAACTAAAATTTAAAAAGGGGACTGGATCCTTTCTTGAAAAGAATAAAAATACAGCTAAATTCACTATTTCCTAGATACCGATGATCCAGGAGCTAGTCTGATTGCCGTATGTGGAGTCGGAAGGAATTTTTTCCCCAATGGAACTTACTGTTTGCCACTTGGTTTTTTTGCCTTCCTCTGGATCAAAAAATTTAGGCAGGTTGGGAAATAGTTTATGGGGAACTAGATGGACTTAAAGCCCTTCCTTAAACCTTAATAACTATGTTACTATGTTTACTGTAAATGGTCCTGAAAAAGACTGTAGAAAAATAAGTTGCAAGAAAAAAAACGCATTGCATACGCATGTCATGGGATGTCAACAAAAGCTATGAGAGAAAAATCCATTTGTACTCACATGACACCGTCCGTTTTTTGTTCTTGAACACATGCGGAATAACGCAAGATAAATAGACCATGCTCGGTCTAGAAAGATGCCACCTGCGTGTATGGACGCATAGTGGGAGCTGGTTTCAAAAAATCCCCTCCACTATGCTGTAACATCGGGACCTGCGGGTTGGTTTTCAACGGCTGTACCGCATGTCCGATCCGCAGCAAATACCGAAGGTATACGCCATGTGGAAACAAGCCAAAAAAAGTGTCTTACTAAGTTTTGCTATGATCAAAAGGTAAATATGATAATGATGCACACCATTTAACAATTTTTAAATTTTTTATTTCCCTTCCACGGGTTTCCCATTTATTCCAGAAAGGGCCCTCACACTCGCTTTTTTACGTTTACCGCACTGCAACACAGACAGATAATTATTGTCTCAGAAAAAACACTCAGCCCCCAAAAAGCTATGCAGTCAGCGTGCTTCCTCTGTTTTGCTGTGTGTTAATGGCCCTTTCGGATAGGTTTTTATGTTTTAAACTTCTAAAATTTGCTGACCCAAAATACAGGTATACTGCAAACGGCATGTCATCTGTGACCATGACCGGGGACTTATTTGTCATTTACTTCCTTTAAAATCTGATTGCTCAAATAAACAATATGTGCAGTATTGAAACGTAAGACTAAATAATGTAGATAGCAATTGCAAATTTTATTAACCAAATTTCTCTAGTGAATTTAAAAAAATACCAAACAAATATAAAAAAAGTTAAATAGCCATACACATTTTTGATCAAATACACCGCGGAGCAGTAAAGAGGAATAATTTGCATACTTGCTTAGCTACTTCACAGACCTTCTATCACTTCTTTTTCTCCATCTTGATGGGAAAAAAATTTAGAATTGAGAGTCCCAGTGTTGATACCTTTTAATGGCTTTAAAAGAAAAGAATTAAACAAATTGCAGCTTTCCCAGACTACCAGTGTTATTATCTGCTACAACACTAAGGAAAGATTTGGGGGTTCTGTCCACAATAAACTAAGCTGGGTCCCACGATGAACGGGGAACCTATCGCGACCAGACCCTCAAAGTCCTCAGCTAGTCCCGAACGAAGACCTATAGTTGCGAGGGGGGAATCCCCTACAAAATCTAGTGACTGGAGAAAAGGTGGACACCTCTAACAGAAATTTTAGCAGGGGAAAAATAAAACAGAAAACAAATTACTTAGAATCCCTAAATCAACAAAACTAACTGATAAGGCACCTAAGCACCCGCTACTTAAAGTTGATAATACAATGAAGTCCCCGCAAAGCCAGAAGGGCGGAGCCCGACTAAATAGGGAAAAAAGGTCCCTGTGACCAGCAAACGAAACAAAACCTTTAAAAAGAGGGTTCAAACAGAACCCTCCCTTTTAAAGGAAACCTCCGGATCCCCTAGGAAATTAGGCTTTTCCGAAACCCTTGGGGAAACGCTCTGACAATTTTAGATGCAGAAACATCATCCGCCCTCACCCCTGAGTATCCTCGGTCCATAACCCCCTTTCCCAAGCGACAGGGACTGTAAACTTCCCTCAAAAACCGTCTAGAATTTAGGATGCGGGAAATCTCATATTGCCCATCCTCCACCACCAGGGGAACAGGCCGAGACTCTCCAATCTGAGACCTCAGCTTTTTTCAAGAGAGAAACATGAAACACCGGAAATTAAAACCCTTTCCCGGAGGTGGGAAGCTCCAACCTTTAAAAGCAGATTGTTAATAACCTGAAGCAACTTAAAGGGGCCCCACAAAAAATTGGGACCCAATTTTCTAATGGAAATCCTCAAGCGCAGATTCTTAGGGACAACCAAACCATGTCACCAATAGTAAACAAAACCTCTTTCGTTTTCTACAAAAACACTTGGATCTTTGTCAGCCCTTGAAGAACCACGCACATTAGCCAAACTCTCTCCAAAACACCATAAAATTTTTCCTCTTCAGGTACAGCCGATCCCAACTTGGAAAATGACCCAAACGACGGATGTCTCCCAGTACAAACAAAAAAAAGGCGAACAACCAGCAAAGCGATGTATGGTTGTTAAGAGCAAACTCAGCAAGTGGGCAGAAACTCAACCCACCCCTCTTGATTATCAGTCACAAAACAACGCAAGAAATGCTCAACATCCTGATTTTTCCTCTCTGTCTGGCCATTAGACTCAGATGATATCCGGATGAAATTGACAAATGAACTCCCAACCTGTCACAAAAGGCGCGCCAAAAACGGCCACAAACTGAGTCCCCTATCAGAAACAATGTCAGTAGGAACACCATGTAGTCTGACTAATTTCCTTTGACAAAAGCCTTAGCGAGAGTCTTAGCGCAGGCAGTTTGATGAAAGGAACCAAGTGACACATCTTGCTAAAACGTCCACGACCACCCAGATGACAGTGAACACCTCAGAGGGAGGAAGGTCAGTAATAAAGTCCATAGTCAAATGTGTCCAAGGTGCACTAGGGACCTCCAGAGGGCAAAGCAACCCCGCAGCAGGAGTATAAGAAGACTTAGATCTAGCACACACAGTGCATTGACGCACCCACTTAATGACTTCCTTCTGCCATCCTGGCCACCAAAAACTGCGACCCACAAGTCTCTTGGTCTCAAGAATTCCAGGATGACCTGCCAACCGAGAGTCATGACATTCAACAAACAAATCTCTCCTCAGGGTACCAGGCACAAACAACCTCCCATGCGGCGTGTTAGATGGGCATTCTCCTGTGCTTTAAGAATCTCATCTTCCAACACGGAGCCCAAGACAGCAATAACAACCCCCTCTTGCAAGATGTTTTCCTCCTCCTCCTCAGTACCCACCATAGGGGAAAAGCTGCGAGACAAAGCATCAGCTTTAACATTTTTAGTACCTGGATGTAAGTAACGGTAAAATTAAACCGTGAGAAAAACAGTGCCCACCTAGCCTGACGGGCATTCAAGCGTTTGGCAGCATCAAGGTAGATCAGATTTTTATGATCGGTGAAGACTTGAATGGAAATTCCGCTCCCTCCAAAAAATGACGCCAGTGTTCAAATGTAAGTTTAATTGCCAACAGTTCCCGATTACCGAAAATCATAATTTAGTTCAGACTCAGAAAATTTCTTTGAAAAAAAAGCACAGGGATGTACTCCATCCGTTTTTGCCTGAGACAACACCGCGCCGACACCCACAGAAGAAGCTCAACCTCAACCAAAAATGGTTTAGTCACATCAGGCTGTGTAAGGATGGGAGCAGAGCTGAACCTCTCCTTTAGCAACACAAAAGCCTCAATGGCCTCAGTAGTCCACTAAACCGCATCAGCACCTTTCCTGGTGAGATCGGGCAGAGGTTTGGCAATCACAGAAATTTTTTTTATGAATTTTCTATAATAATTGGCGAACCCCAAAAACCTCTGTATTGATTTCACACCAATAGGTCTAGGCCAATCCTGCACAGCTTGCACTTTCACCGGGTCCATCTCAAAACCTTCACTGGAAACAATGTAGCCCAAAAAAACTAAGTCTCTGTACAGCGAACTCACATTTTTCTAGCTTGGCAAAAAGTGAATTATCACTCAGTAACTAAGTAGACTTGAGAGTCCTCAGTGGTTGATACCTTTTAATGGCTAACTGCTATCAGTTAGCCATTAAAAGGTATCAACCACTGAGGACTCTCAGTCTAAATATTTTCTATCTACTGGCTAACACGGTACGAAGATACACTCAGTAACTGTAATACTTCACGCACACTCCTCCAATGAGACTCCAAATCCGGTGAATAAATCAAAATGTCATCCAAATACACAACCACACTTCTGCCGATCAAAGGTCTAAGGATGTCATTAATAAGATTCTGAAAAAATGCCGGGCATTGGAAAGCCCAAAAGGCATAACCAGATTCTCAAAATGACCCAGTGGAGTGTTAAAGGCAGTCTTCCATTCATCCCCCTCCTTCATGCGCAACAAATTGTATGCCCCTCGAAGATCAATTTTCGAGAACCACTTGGCCCCCACTAACTGATTAAACAAATCAGGAATCAATGGCAGTGGGTAAGGATTGCGTACAGTAATCTTATTAATCTCACGAAAGTCTAGATAAGGCCGTAAACCGCCGTCCTTTTTTTAACAAAAAAAAATCCAACCGCCACAGGAGATTTGGAAGGCCTAATGTGACCGGTGGCCAAGCTTGTCTGTATGTATTCCTCCAAAGCCTTTCTCTCAGGAATAGTCAAATTAAATAAACGACTTTTAGGAAGAGTCGCTCCAGGGACAAATTCAATTGCACAATCATAATCTCTATGAGGAGGCAATACCTGCGATTCCTTACCAGAAAAAACTTTCCAAAAATCCTGAATAGGTACAGGTAACTCCCCCTTAACTACAGCAGCAATACGCCCGTTACAACACTTGTCATAACACTTAGGACTCCAGGACTTAATTTCATTGGTAGACCAATCCAGTACCGGATTGTGCAATTTTAACCAGGGAAACCCCAAAATCACCGGTGAAGGCAAATTATTCAAAACTACCAAATCCAAATTCTCTTGATGAACACCATTAATAGTAAGAGGAAATTCACAGATATGGTGAGTAACATTTTCAAGTGAGAACCATCCACAGACACCACATTAATAGGGGAAGACAGAAGTTTGGGTTTTAATTTTAGTTTTTCCAAAAATTTCCCATCAATCACATTGAGAGTTGAACCACAATCCACAAATACCCGAAACTCCATTAATTCCTCCTCAACAGCAGTGGTAGCAGAAAGAAAGACACCTTTATTGTTTAAACAAGCTATGCGGGCGAAACTGAGCTCATTTTTTTTTCTCTCTTTATTCATTCGAAGCGCACAGTTCTTAATAAAATGCTCAGATTTGCCACAATAGAAACACAAGCCCTCCGCAAATCTACGGTCTTTTTCCCGAGAGTGAGGTGTCATAGCTCCAATTTCTATCGGCTCTGCAATGTCAGTACAGTCCCTCTCCAGACTTGGAGCTGACAAGGCAGATTTACTCTCATTAACCCCTGCACGCAGTCTCCTATCCACCCGTATGGCTAATTGCATAGCCTCTTGCAAGTTACCAGGTATAGGATAAGCAATCAGCAAATCTTTAACCCTTTCACTTAACCCTGCAAGAAATAAACTTTTCAAAGCTGAATCGTTCCACCCCACCTGAGTGGACCACCTTCGGAAGTGAGTACAATATTTTTCCACATTACCTGATCCCTGTCTCAAACGTCTCAATTCTGTCTCAGCTGATGAAACACGATCTGGATCGTCATACAACAACCCCAAAGCAGAAAAAAAACTATCCACTGATCTAAAACATGGATCACCAGGCTGCAGAGAATAGGCCCAGTCCTGAGGTTCTTTGTGCAAAAGTGACATTATGAACCCTATACGCTGTGATTCATCACCAGAGGATCTGGGTCTCAAACGGAAATACAACAAGCAAGCATTTTTAAAAGAAAAAAAATCTTGTTGTTCACCAAAAAATAAATCAGGCAAACGTACCTTTGGCTCCACGAAATGTTCTCCAGAACAACTACTCACGTGTTGCTGGATTTCAGCCACCTCCAGAGAGAGACCCTGCAGGCGTTGAGCCAATCCTGAACCGACACCATGATGGAAACAGAAAATCTTTCCTTAGAGATTTGTTTTTTTTTTTTTTTTAGGCTGGACTTACTGTTATGATCTGCTACAAGCACTAAGGAAAGATGGGAATTCTGTCCCTACAATAGAACTAAGCTGGATCCCTACGATGTAACGGGGAACCTGATCCTGCGACCAGACCCGCTAAAGTCCTCAGCTAGTCTGAACGAAGACCTATAGTTGCGAGGGAGGAATCTCTACAAGATCTAGTGACTGGGAGAAAAGGAGGACACCTCCTAACAGAAATTGTAGCAGGGAAAAATAAATCAGAAAACAAATTACTTAGAGATCCTAAGATCAAGCAAAACTAACTGAGTAAGGCACCTAAGCACCCGGCTAGCTTAAGAGTTGATAATACAATGAAGTCCAGCAAAGCCAGAAGGGCGGAGCCAGACTAAATAGGGAAAAAAGGTCATGTGACCAGCAAACTGAAACAAAACCTAACAAGAGGGTTCTAACACTCAGATCTCTTCATCAGGCTAGACTAATACAAAATCTGAAGAATCACATATTTATACACAACAGCACACAGAAATAATGCAATAGGTAAGACAAGTGACGTGAAGCAGAATAGTCATTATGGCAGAGGGATGAACATAAATATTGGAACAGTTCATAGATAACCAGTGTGAAAGTTTTATTGCCCTCTGATTGGGGTCTGGTAATGTTTTGTGATGCTCTCACAAGGTCTTTGGAGTAAATTCCTTAATTGATGTAAAACATCATAAATCCATGTGACAGGTTCATTCCAGCATTAAGCGTGTCAAAGGTCACCATCAATTTGTATTCGCAAACTCTTCTGTGTCTCTGAGATGTGAAACTACCTTTCAGTACAAGTAATTTCATGTCCAACATGCTATGACCAGGGGAACAAAAATGTTTTGCCACAGGTAAATCCATTCTTTTTTCTCTTATTGTGTGGCAATGAGAATTCATCCTTGTTCTCAGTTTTTGCCCGGTCTCTCCCACATACAGACCCCCAGTTGGACATTTAGTACATATAATTAGGTACACCACATTAGATGTGATGCATCTGAAAGTACCTGGTATCTTGTAGTCCCGATGGGAGTTGGGTATCTTTATCTTGTCCGTGGTCATTATAAATGGACAGGTTTTTTATTTCTTCTTGTTGCAAGGAAAGGTTCCTGCAGCTGTTGGGGAGGACAGGGAACTTCTGACAATGATGCTTCTTAGATTTGGGGGCTGCCTAAAACACAGTAGTGGGGGTCTGGAAAAATGGATTGTAATCGGTATCTTTTTGTAGTAAAGGTTGTAGTTTCCGTGCAGCTCCCCTTAGCACCTCCAGATTTGGATTGTAGGTGACCACTAGAGGCACCCGGTTAATTTCTTCTTTAGTTTTGTAATGAAGCAGGTGATTCCTTAATATTCTGGTGGCTCTTGTAATTTGGTTTTCAATTTTCTTGGATGGTAGCCCTGATTTAAAAAGGTCTTTCTAAGGCGACCAAGTTGTTCATCTCTATCCATGGGGTATTATTTTTCTATCTACTGGCTAACACGGTACAAAGATATACATCTTTACTGTGTCCATCTTAATGGGACATTGTATGGCTTCAGATCAGCATTCACATCAGAGCTGGAGCTAAGGTGATGAATGGAGCCTGATAAAAGTGTGTCACTCTTATAATGGTATATTTATGCAATATTTTCTGATTTGTTTCTTTTACTTTGTATATAATGTGTCCTCTAAATATTCTTTTGGTGGCACTGTGGTTATATATTTCTTCTAATTCCGTTTTTTTTCAATCTTGTTGTCAAGATGCAAAGTCTATGCATAATTTTATACCTGGATTGTCAACTTTCTGTAATAACCGTCCAATCCTCCATACAGCTGGCCTGTAAACCATATAAATTAGGAAACTAATGTCTGATAGAGTGAGAAAATAAAATACATCCAATAACCAAATGACAGGTAGCGGTAAACAAAACTGCATGCATAAAACATACAGCCTTGTGAAGACTAAACATGAGTGAATCTTAAAAATTCTCTTCTCTGTTGATTCTCTGACATTTTAATCACAGAATCTCCATCTCTAGTCTAAGAATTTTCCTATTAAAAATATTCAACTGAGTGCTTAAAAGACAACACTTTGTAACAATGAAAAATGAGGGTAAATAATAAACGTGTATGTGCTCTAATAATATTCACATGTAATTGTCAGCTTAGCACTTTTTAGGATGGTTTTGCACTCACAGTTTTTTTTTTTAGAAAAAAGTTTTTGATGCAACTGTTTTTTAACTTAAAGCATTAAAAAGAAACTGTCATGCAAAAAATGCTATTAATCTGCAGATATGGGGCTAATCTGTATGATAATAGCATTCTGAAGCTGTCTGGCTCCAGCATTGTAAGCCCTGCTGCCAGGAGAAATCCATGCCCTGGCACGACAGCTGGCTCTATTGCGGAGTTGGCTGTCAGTCAGTGCCAGGGCATGGTTACAGTCCCTCACTATGCACTAAGCGGTGACTGAAGGCACACCGCCGTGCCGCTATGACTGAAGGCCAAAGGCTCCTAAGAGGAATACATTAGTTTGCTCCGACAACAGGGCTCTCAGTGTGGGCACTGAGGAGCCTCAGAACGCTTTTAACCTGCAGATTAACCTCATATCTACAGGATAATAGCATTTTCACTTTTTCACACAGGGCCTTGTAGATTTGGATTTCTTTTTCCCCTTAACCCATTTCAGACATTGGGCATAATAATACGTCCCTGTGCCCTGGGCCTTATTGACCATGGACGGATTATTACATCCAGGCAATCATGCGCTCACATGGGCTGTGCACACATGATCGCCGCCGGTTGTCAGCTGATTCTGACAGCTGACGCCCAGCACTAAGTGCCAGGAGCACTGTTCCCAGCACTTTAACCTCCTAAATGCTGCGATCGAATGCGATTTCATCATTCCGGGAGCATCAGAGGGATGACAGCCCCTCTACCCTTGGATCAGAGACCCCATGGCGCTGAGGCGTAGCTAGGGGTTCAGCTTAGGGGGGCGAAACATCTGAGTGGGCCCCTAACATGCGGACATATCATTGGTGCAACCTGTGTGGCCACACATGGGCACAAGAAGTAAGGGGGTCCATTTCTACCTCCAAAAAAGGTGCAAATTTGCATTTTTAGGGCTCTTGGGCTGCAAAGGGATCATATTGTCATGTGTGCATTGCCACGAAGATCGTCGCGGTTGCACATTTTGACTTCTCACAGCTGAGCTGCTGTTTCTTTGTGTTTGCAGCTAGGGAGTTAATTCTGTCTGTGCTCGGTGCTGGGACTGGGTGCAGTTTTCTCCGGCTGCAATTGATTATTTGTTGATTGGTTTCCTTTAAATTCCTGGTTGTCTGCTTGGGGAGTTGCCAGTGAAACCTTCATGCAGACCACAGATAGGAATGAATCTGTATAGACTTTAGTTGTGAGCTCCTTAGTTGTTCTAAGCTCAACTTGGTTAGAGTTTATTTCCCAGACCATTTATGTTCCTTTGGTGTTTGAGTGTGTATGCAAGCGAGTGTTATCCTGTCTGTCTTATATGTCTAATCTGTGTATTTAGCTGAGATCAGCCCATATCCCTTTGGTGGTAGTCAGGATCCTTCTTAGGACTGATTACAGGGTTCAGGGTCTGATAGGAGACAGGGTTAGGTTGGAGACTTGGACCTCTGAACCATTATCAGTACCTCCAAGGTGAGGGATTAGTTAGGACCCCAGTTTAGGGTCAGGTTAGATCCCGGTCCACCTCTTTCCTGTTTCAGCTCATCAAGTCCTCAAGATTAACCCTGAGTTCAGCAGATATCGTGTCAGGTAAATCTATTCTATACTTACATGCTGATGTTGCTATACTAGTTGTTGTATAGAGTGTTGTTCCTGTATTAATAGTTTACTGACATTGTATACATATCATTAGACAGCGTGATACATATATTGTTCTTGCACAGGGCCCTTTCTGTCTATGGCCGCCTGTGGCCCCTAACCAGGTAATCATGATTATAACTATGGTGGTATAGGGGAACCTCAGGAATGACCCAGCTGTTATTTAAAATAAAAGTCTATACAAAGACCAGCATTGATATTACCGCCTTATGGTGACATATAGTGGTAGATACCAGTCCTGCAGGACATATAGAGATTACTGCACAGTTATAGATGGTGACTTACAGAGGACGTTCTTTCTGGTGGAGTCATTCACTTTTCTATCTGGCCCAGACCGACATGTCAACTTCTCCAGCCAGGACTCATCTGCAAAGATTACAACAAAGACACATCTGTCTTCTCACATTCCAGCACCGTTCACATGTAAAATCATGAAATCCTAGAATGATGGAGTTGGAAGGGACCTCCAGGGTCATGTGGTCCAACCCTCTGCTCAATGCAGGAGTCACTAAACCATCTCAGACAGATGTCTGTCCAGCCTCTGTGTGAAGACTTCCATTGAAGGAGAACTCACCACCTCTCATGGCAGGCTGTTCCACTCATTGATCACCCTCACTGTCAAAAAGTGTTTTCTAACATCTAATGTGTATCTTCTCCCCTTCAGTTTCATCCCATTGCGTCCCCTGTTTCACACTCGTGGTAGCATGAGACGGATTCTACAACCCACACAAGTGGCTCAGGTAGTGCAGCTCATCCAGGATGGCACATCAATGCGAGCTGTGGCAAGAAGGCTTGCTGTGTCTGTCAGCAGAGTGTCCAGAGGCTGGAGGTGCTACCAGGAGACAGGCCAGTACACCAAGAGACGTGGAGGGGGCTGTAGGAGGGCAAGAACCCAGCAGCAGGACCGCTACCTCTGCCTTTGTGCAAGGAGGAACAGGAGGAGCACTGCCAGAGCCCTGCAAAATGACCTCTAGCAAGCCACAAATGTGCATGTGTCTATACAAATGGTTAGAAACCGACTCCATGAGAATGGTCTGAGTGCCCGACATCCACAGATGGGCTTTGTACTCACAGCCCAACACCGTGCAGGATGCTTGACATTTGCCACAGAACACCAGGATTGGCAAATTCGCCACTGGCTCCCTGTGCTCGTCACAGATTAAAGCAGGTTCACACTGAGCACATGTGACAGACATGACAGAGTCTGCAGACACTGTGGAGAGCGATCTGCTGCCTGCAATATCCTTCAGCATGACCGGTTTGGCAGTGGGTCAGTAGTGGTGTGGGGTGGCAGTTCTTTGGAGGGCCACACAGCCCTCCATATGCTCGCCAGAGGTAGCCTGACTGTGATTAGGTACCGAGATGAGAGCCTCAGAGCCCTTGTGAGACCATATGCTGGTGCGGTTGGCCCTGGGTTCCTCCTAATGTAGGACAATGCCAGACCTCATGTGTCTGGAGTGTGTCAGCAGTTCCTGCAAGATGACGGCATTGAAGCTATGGACTGGCCCGCTCGTTCCCCAGACCTGAATCCGATTGAGTAGATCTGGGACATCATGTCTCGCTCCATCCACAAACATCACATTGCACCACAGACTGTCCAGGAGTTGGTGGATGCTTTAGTCCAGGTCTGAGAGGTGATCCCTCAAGAGACCATCCGCCGCCTCATCAGAAGCATGCCCAGGCTTTGTAGGGAGATCATACAGGCACGTGGAGGCCACACACTACTGAGCATAATTTTGACTTGTTTTAAGGACATCACATTCCACTTTAATTTTGTGGGTGACACCAAATCCAGGCCTCCATTGGTTAATAAATTTGATTTCCATTGATGATTTTTGTGTGATTTTGTTATCAGCACATTCTACTTTGTGCAGAACAAAGTATTCAATGACAATATTTCATTCATATCTAGGATGTGTTATTTGAGTGTTCCCTTTATTTTTTTAAGCATTGTAGTTTTTATTGTGTAAACGTGCCAAAACATAGAAAAAATGGATTTGGAATCGCTGTAATCATACTGACCTGAAGAATAAGACTGCCTCATCAATTTTACCACATGTGGAACGATATAAACACCCCCCACCCAAAAAAATAAAATTCCTGAATTGCTGGTTTTTGTTCATTCTGTATCCCTAAAATTGGAATATCAAAGTGATTAAAAAATGTCAAGTGTCTGAAATTGGTACGAATAAAAATATCAACTCGTCCCGCAAAAAACAAGCCATAACATGACTCTGTGGGCGAAAAAATATTGAAAAATTATAGCTCTCAAAATATGGTGATGCAAATACTATTTTTTGCAATCAAAAGCGTCTTTTAGTATGTGACAGCAGCCAAACATAAAAACCCGATATAAATCTGGTACTGCTGTAATCGCACTGACCTGAAGAATAAAGTTGCCTAATCACTTATACTGCACAAGAAACGGTGTAAAAAATAAATAAAACCAATTCTTCACCTGCCATTGATTTTTTCATTGTGCCTCCCAAAGATCACAGGAAGGCTCGGCGAACATTTATCCCTGAACACTTGCACCGGGATTTCAGTGTACATCTCTGAAATACGTGATTCAGTCAGAACCTCTGGCAGAAGATTCCCTATAGTGAGGCAGATGGAGGCACTGTGGAAGCCATCTGATCTGTGATCCGGTGGTTTCCGTTTTTTATTAAGGATTGCATAAAAGTACCCTCGGGCACAGTTTTATGCACTTCTAAAAAGAAGGACACCGCTGAATAGAGGCCAGATGGAGTCCAGAGTAACTCTGCTGATGCATTATAGTGAATGGATCCCTTGGGGGTTTCATCTAAATCATGTCACTCAGATATTTAGATGGTGTACAATAATAAATTATACTCAGACACTCAGATATTTAGATGGAAACCCAGCAAAGCGTGTGGGATAAATGTGATTCCAAACGGTATGAAAAATGTTCCCAATAAAAGCTTCAACTCAATCCACAAAAAATCAAGTCCACACTCAGGTCTGTCATCTGTTAACGGAAATATTGAAATATAGGGGGCTTCCACGTTACTGGTAGTACAAAAGCTCTGGAAAAGTGAAATGGCTCCTCAATAGCCAAAAGAAATTCGGCAAATTCTGCGCTCCAAAATCCTAATTCCCCCCTCCCTACTGAGCTCTACAGTGTACCTAAACCACATATAGTATCCACTTGTTTGGCATTTCTAAAGCGATGAGAGCCCACCTAACTTACGGGTGCATGTCTCCAGAAGCACAGTCTGGGCATAACATACTGGTGACTGCTACGTACTGGTCACTACAACGTACTGGTCACTACAACGGCAGTTTGCAATTTTCACTCGGCAACATTCATTGCTGCTTGTTTCTGGAAAATTCTCCAAGGGGTATAATTTCCAAAATGGGTCACTTCAAGGAGAATTCTGCTCTTCTTAGGGAAACTGTATATGGAGTCCGCAAACTGTTCTAGGAAAATCTGTGCTCCAGGAGGCAAATAGAGCTTTGTCCCTCCCGAGTCTCTCCGAATGGCTAAGCAGTACTGTACTGTACAGCCACATATAGGGTATTGCCACGTTCAGTAGAAATTGTGGGACAAATTATGGTGCCATTTTTACCCACTTCTTGTATGAAAATGTAAAATCTGGGCTAAAACAAAATTTTGGTGGTAAAAATGTAGCTATTTTTCTCCACTGCCAAATAATATAAAATTCTGTGACACACCTGTGTTGTCAATGTGATCACTGCACCCCTAGATGAATTCATTGAGAGGTGTAGTTTGTAAAATGGAGTCACTTTTGAGGGGTTCTGCTGTTCTGGCACCTCATGTTCTCTCTCAGTGGGTTATGGCACCTGCAAACCATAACAATAAAATCTGGGACTCTTTGCCTTCTGAGCTTTGCACTGTGCCTTAAAAATATTTCTCTATTACCTGTAGGGTATTGGGACCTATTCTTACTTCACCTCTCAATGGTATAAAGTTATGTGAGGTACATCTAGTGTCAATGTGATCACTGCACCCCTAGATGAATTCATGAGGAGTGTAATTTGTAAAATGTGTTCACACATAGGGGGTTTCTGTTGTTCTGGCACCTCAGTGGCTCTGCCAATGTGACATGGCACCCTCAAACCATTCCAGCAAAATGGCGCCTCTTCTCTTCTGAGCTTTGCACTGTGCCTCAAAAGTAGTATTCCTCCCACATATCAGGTATCAGCATTTAAGGAGAAATTGCACAACAAATTTTATGGTGCAATTTCTCCTGTTACTCTTATGAAAATGCAAAATTTGGGGCCAAGATATCATTTTTGTGGTTAAAATGTGATTTTTTTTATTTTCATGACTTAACGTTATAATCGTCTGTGAAGCACTAGGGGGTTAAAGGTGCTCACCAGACATCTAAATACATTTCTTAAGTGGTCTAGTTTCCAAAATGGGTTGACTTGTGGGCAGGGGTGAACCTAACCTCTGTGCTGCCTGAGGCGAAGTGCAGAACGGCACACCCCCAAGCGTAAATTTTTTAAAATCGGTAGGAATAAATCTGGTTCTTACAGATTTATATCTATCCTGTAAAAATGAGGACAATAGTGGACATTTTAATTTAGAGAAACAGAAAAAAAATGTGTCCAAACTCAAGGATGTCAGCGCCATCACACACACATACAAGAACCGCACAGAAGAATCCAGAACAAGGGTCATTAATGGCAATGGCAGGCCTGGCACAGGCATACAGAAACACAATGATGGCTGGCAGAGCGGTGGCCTTGTAGGCAGACACAGTCCTGCATCCTTATAGCGCAGGAGGCAGCACTTATTACCAACCTATTATCTCTGCCACAAGCCTACAAAACTCTGGGCAGCTCCAATGTGGCGGCTGCCTGGCACTGACCAGTCAGACATCTCCACCATTCAGCACCGTCCAAACACCACATACAACTACCTGGAGTCTGAGCATCAACAAGCCGCCACTGCACTAAGCTGGTAAACTGGCGCGTCTTCCTCTACAGACCGTGCCTCCTACTCCCGTAACGCTTAGCCAATCACAAGCACCACACATGGGGCTGTCCGGAGCTAATAGCAGGTACCTTCCTATTGGGTTGAGTAAGTGCTGTGAGAGCGGGAAGGGAGACGAGAGCAATCGACGCTCGGAGAAACGTGGCTGAATGCCTGTATGTACCAAGGGGCAGCATTGGACGTGGTGCGTAGGTTATGGGCAATTAATCCTGCAGCAGAGACGTATGTGAAAGGAACAATGCATCCTGCACCAGGGCGTACAAAGAGATCATGGGGCCCAAAAGCAGAAGTTCAGTTCGGCGCCCCCCCCCTCCAAGGACATATGCGATTTGCACACTTAGTCATGTACCAATGAGCTGCTCTCCCTAATGCTCTCAGTGTTCAGTGAAAAGCAGAGAAGCAGGAAGAGAAGCTCGTTGTCACAGGACCAGAAGTATAAAAATCGCATATGAGTGAAGTGTCCATGTGACGACTACTGGAACCTGCAGAGCTGAATCCTGACATTGCAGCTTCTGAACTCTCACAACGAATGCACTGCAGACTTTTAGGGTTCTCCATTGCTGGTGGACGGTCCTGTCAGCACAAGCATGTGATTTATATACTTAGGGCTACATTCCGACTAGACGTGCCCGGCCTCGCTCTGTTCATTTTCATTGAGTGAGGCCACACGTCTAGTCATCATGTGACTGCATGTATGTAAATCGCTGGCACGAGAGAATGCACTGTGAGAATTCAGAAGTCTGCAGTTGAGTCGCCCGCCAGGGCCTGGGGGGTACTCGGCACCGAGCCCGTTCACTTCAATGGGGGATGTCACGAGTAGCACAGCTCGGTCCGTGGCCCTGGGGCTCACCTCAAATGTGGGATATTTACAGGGGATTAAAGTATATACAGTTTGTTCGTGACGCCACCTGTGGTACCTGGTCAGGGTGACCAGCGCTGCAAGGTAGATCCGCTGAGGGGTTGTTACTTGGCAGCAAGGTGTTAAGTCTTCCACAGGCAAGACTGGATCCCTCAGGGTATATGGCAGTGTAGGGGTGCAGGAGCAATAAGGCAGACACACACACGAAAGTCTCTTTCTGTACCTTTACTGATGGTAGTTGCAGGCACGTCCCGGGAAGCTGGCAGGGTGGAGGATGCACGTCCAGTAATCCCACTGAGTAGGTGTAGGGCCTCCGTACTCCTGTATGTGTGTGAGTTTCTGACCTGTATGAAACGAAGTCTAACTCTGTCTTCTCATATACGCCCGGCTGACTTTGTGGTGGAGCCTTCTCTTGGATAGAACTCAGTCTCTAATGGTTGCGCTGACCAGACTCCTGTTCTTCCTGACCACAGTTACGTATCAGCACTTGTGGGCCCCTGCGATTTGAAGTCCCACAGGGTCTCCGGTATCTCCTACTAGTCGTGTAGATGCTAGCAAACTCGGACCCGGTGTCCGGTTGTTCAGAGTAGAGGTAAGCGATCAATGCTGTTTAAACCTCTGTCACTCTCTTCTTCCTTCCACTCGCCTTTCGTCCTACTCTAACCCTTAACATAAGCACACTAGCAGTAGATGGCTGCTTCTCCTTTCTCTTCACCGCTCTCAAAGCGTCGGCACGCTTGCTCACTGAAACTACACTCAGTAAACTAAGTTCAAGCTGTAGTCTTTAGACTTCCAATCACTGCAGTTCCCTTTCCTTCTTCTCCTTCTAAGGCTCTGTCTGAAGGAGCTATCAGGACCTTCCGTCAGACTGATCTATGCACACTTCAAGAGCTATCTTTCCACACTCCAGGGGAACTAACAGTCTGTCACGTTCTGAGGTAACTCTCCCTCTCAACTCGTCTCTCTGAGGTGATCTGACTAGATCTGAGGTAGACTACAATCTAACTGCTCTCTCTGAGGTAAAACCAACAACTAACTGAGGAGTTCTCACTCTGGTGTTCTGAGGAGATCTAACTGCCGTCTCTCCACTACCCTTAATATATATAGATACTCTTCAAGGGCTCCCTCTGGTGGCTCCAGGGAATACTGAAGGTGTGAATGAATATCAGGCGTGAGTGTGGGTTTACCTTCTGTGCATCATCCTGGGTACATGTGGCTCCAAGCGCAGCTGGGCTACACACAGTCACATAGAATGACTGCAGACTCAACACAAACCTGGAGAACCCCTTTAACGCTCCTAACATAAATAAAACATGAGAATTAGTATCACAATAACATTTACACCCAGGTACCTTATAGATGACGTTGTCTCCTTCTTTTCTTCTTCTTGTCCAGACCCCATGATGAGTTTTCTCATCCACAGCTCGTCTCTGCAGACATCCATCTTCTCCAGCCTCCTGTAGCACATCCTCACACGATGCCCTTAACCACTTAGTGACAGACCCATTTTGCAGCTTAAAGGGAATCTGTCAACCTAAATTGGCGGGATATTTAAATGATGGCAGTCAGGTCAGATGGGCGGTGTTTTGGGTACTTGCCTTTACATGTTGTTCGCCGCTGTCTCCATTATTTCTGGGAATTGTAGTCATTGCCCTCCATATAACGCGCCTGCGCATTGCAATCTGCGGGCAAAGCATACTGCGCGTGCGCAATTCAAGATTACAATGCGCAGGCGCGTTATATGGAGGGCAACGACTACAATTCCCAGAAATAATGGAGAAAGCGACGAACAACATGTTAAGGCAAGTACCCAAAACACCGCCCATCTGACCTGACTGCCATCATTTAAATATCCCGCCAATTTAGGGTAACAGATTCCCTTTAATGACCGGGCCAATTTTTACAATTCTGACCACTGTCACTTTATGAGGTTATAACTCTGGAACGCTTTAACGAATCCAGCTAATTCTGAGACTGTTTTTTCGAGACATATTGTACGTCACGTTAGTGGTAAAAAAATTTTTATATGACTTGGTTTATATATGAAAAAAATGGAAATATAGCAAAAATTTTGAAAATTTAGCAATTTTCAAACTTTAAATTTTTATGCTCTTAAATCAGAGAGATGTCACACAAATTTCTTAATAAATAACATTTCCCACATGTCTACTTTACATCAGCACAATTTTGGGAACAAATTTTTTTTTTTTACGAAGTTATAAGGGTTAAAAGTTGACCAGCAATTTCTCATTTTTACAACACCATTTTTTTTAGGGACCACATCACATTTGAAGTCACTTTGAGGGGTCTATATGATAGAAAATACCCAAAAGTGACATTCTTAAAACTGAACACCTCAAGGTGCTCAAAACTACATTCAAGAAGTTTATTAACCCTTTACGTGCTTCACAGGAACTGAAGCAATGTGGAAGGAAAAAATTAACATTTAACTTTTTTTGCAAAAACTTTACTTCAGAACCAATTTTTTTTATTTTCACAAGTGTTAAAAGAGAAAATGAACCACAAAATTTGTTGTGCAATTTTTCCTGAATACACCGATACCCCATACGTTGGAGTAAACCACTTTTTGGGCGCACAGCAGAGGTTGCAAGGGAAGGAGTGCCGTTTGACTTTTTCAACGCAGAATTGGCTGGACGCCATGTCACGTTTAGAGAGCCCCTGATGTGACAGTGGAAACCCCCAACAAGTGACCCCATTTTGGAAACTAGACCCCTTAAGGAACTTATCTAGATGTATGGTGAGCACTTTGAACCTCCAAGTGCTTCACAGAAGTTTATAACGTAGAGCCGTGAAAATAAAAAAATCATTTTTTCCTCAAAAATTATTTTTTAGCCAGCTATTTTTTTATTTTCCCAAGGGTACCAGGAGAAATTGGACAACAAAAGTTGTTGTGCAATTTTTCGTGAGTATGCTGATACCCCATATGTTGAGGTAAACCACTGTTTGGGCGCACGGCAGGGCTCGGAAGGGAGGGAGCGCCATTTGACTTTTTGAACGCCACGTCACGTTTGGAGACCCCCTGATGTGCCTAAATAGTGGAAACCCCTCAATTCTAGCTCCAACCCTAACCGCAACACACCCCTAACCCTAATCCCAACTCTAACCCTAATCCTAACCCTAATTCCAACCCTAATTGTATCCCTAACCCTAATTGTATACCTAACCCTAATTGTATCCCTAACCCTCATTGTAACCCTAATTGTAACCCTAACCCTAGCCCTAACTCTAGCCCTAACTCTAACCCTAGCCCTAACCCTAATGGAAAATGAAAATAAATACAATTTCTTTATTTTATTATATGTCCCTAACTAAGGGGGTGATAAAAGGGGGTTTATGTACTATTTTTTTATTTTGATCACTGTGATAGTTTATCACAGTGATCAAAATGTACCATTTTCCTTTACAGGATGAAGACGCTGGGAGGCCAGGACCTGAGGGAGGACAGAGGGGACACCGGGAGGTACAAGAGGGGGGGTCGGGGGGACCCTATTTCTCTCCCATCTGATGTGCGATCACATCAGAATGGAGAGAAATTACTTGCAGGATCTGGGCTATTTTTTTTTCTTTTGCGATCGCCGTTATATGGTTAATAACGGCGATCGCAAAAGCAGGGGGACTGCGGGGTACCCTAATTATGTTCTCTGGGGTCTCGTCTACCCCTTGGTAGCCGAGACCCCGGAGAAAATCCAACTCGGTGGGCGCACTGCGCATGCGCCCGCCATTTTCTTAGCCGGGACCAGAAGCGGGCAGCTCCGGGAGCCAAAGGGGGACTGGGAGGACTCCGGGAGGCACACGGGACAGATCGGGGGTCCCGGGGACTCTATTTCTCTCCCCTCTGATTTGCGATCACATCAGAGGGGAGAGAAATTAAATGGAGAATCGCGTTTTTTTTTGCGATCGCTGTTATAGGGTTAATAACGGCAATCGCAAAATCGGGGTCAAACCGACCCGAATCATGAAAATCCAAATCTGGTTTAAGTACCCTTAACTACCGCCGTTAAAAGGCGTATCAGCGGTCATTAAGGGGTTAAAGATAGAAGAGTCATTATAATGCTCCTGAGTAAAAAATTGCCTCTCACTATATTGTCTGCACAAAATATGACCCCACGCTGTCTCTCTTCTGGTACATGCTCTTCACACTGACCTTTCATTTCCATACCGGCCCCCCTCTTCACACTGTCCTCTCATACTGTGTCCTCCCTATAGGGCCCAGTCTTTATACTGTACTCTCTTATCACACTCCCCATCCTTGGTATACTGTCCCCTCCTGGCTACTGTCTCCTCTCACATCCCCCTGTTCACCATACTGTCTCCTCATATATTTACCTCCTCACTTTCTATACTGCCTGCTCACACATACCCCTGACTCCCCATACTGTGTCTGCACACATCTCATCACCCTCACTCCCCATACTCTGTCTACATACATTTTTCACATCGCTACTCATACTGTGTCCGCATACATTCCCATTTCACTCCTCATACTGTCTGCACCCATACCCCATACTGTTTCCTCATACATGCCCCCCATTCCTGCATACTGTTTCCTCATACATGCCTCCCATTCCCCAGTACTGTTTCCTCATACATGCCCCCATTCCCCCAGTTGTGTCTGCGCTCTACTCAGCGCCACCAATGTATCTTATAGGGTCCTTCTGAATAATGACTCCCAACGAACCCGGGACACGTTAGGACTTCCTACTGGTTTCACCTATGAATTCTATACACTGAACCTGGTGTTTTTGATACTTCATATTGAAAGGCGACCATTTTTGATAAAGGCCATAGTTGGCCGAAGTTGCAATATTTTCACCAGATGCATAACTGAACAATTTACGAGTGCAGTGTTTTTTCTCTTTGATTATTGTTGGACCACCCGGTTCCTTCTCACTAGCACCGTATAGGGCAACCTTCTAGTCGTGTGCGAACCATTATCTACTTCTAATGGCCCAAAATACACAACCAGGGTAACTAAGGTGTGGCTCCGTAAGAAGCATTTCAAGGTCCTGGAGTGACCTAGCCACTCTCCAGACCTGAACCCAATCAAAAATCTTTGGAAGTCACTTAAACTCAATGATGTCCTGCAACAGCCCCGAAACCTGAAAGATATGGAGAAGATCTGTGGCACGCTCAAGCCCTGACTTTATGGGCATGAGCCAGGGGGTTGTGGCCCCACTGGCCACAAACCAGACTACCCTGGTAGGGGCGTGACTAAGACAGCTGCCTTAGTTTTCACTGGAGCCTCTAATGGTGAGGTCAGGCTTGTGCGGCAGGCAGCTGCCAGGTGCCACTCCAGGGTGGTGTCTGGCTGTGGCTGCTGATCCCACTTGGGGAGACAGTACGGGCGACAGGCACGAGTAGCAGACAGGCAGGTGATCATGGCGGGCAAGTCTGAGACACAGGCAGGAGGGCACGGCTGAGATACTGGCAAGCAGGCACAGCTGAGACACTGGCAGGCGGGCACGGCTCAGACACAGAGATAGGGACAAACTGGAATGGCACAGGGACACGGGCAGAAAGAAGTGGTGTATGGAATAGGTAGGGTCCTGATCACACAGCAGGTGCAGGTACTGGTACTGGCAGGAAGAAATGAAGTATGAAGGAACAGGTTTGGACCTGTTCACACAGGAGGAGAACCACAAGAGGTTCTGCAGCAGCAGGAGCAAAGCAAAGCGGAACCGCAAGGTATGCGGAGAGGACAGCAGCAAGAGATTCTGCAGCAGGAGCGAAGCAAAGCTGCAGCAAGTGGTTCTGCAGCAGCAGGAGCAAAGCAGAGCAGAACCGCAAGGTATGCGGCGAGGAGCTGCAGCAATAGATTCTGCAGCAGCAAGAGCGAAGCAGATCGGAACCACAAGGTATGCGGAGAGGACAGCAGCAAAAGATTCTGCAGCAGCAGGTGCGAAGCAAAGCGGAACGGAGCAGAATCTCAGGAGTGTGGAGCAGAGGCAGAAAGTAGTTCAGAGAGGACACAAGGAAAGACACAGCAGGGAAAGAAACCACAGACAAGGAGACTAACAGAGATAGGACAAAGTTCTGTCAAGGTAACGGAGCAAGACAAGGTACAGGAACAAAGACACAGGCACCTTGATGTTCTGCCTCCTGGAGGGTGGCAAGACAGGTACAAGGCAAAGCTAGGAGTCAAGCCTGCAGAGAAGGCGAAACACAGGACAGGACCTGGCAGCTCAGTAGCAAGACACTAACTGAGTTAAGACATTGCCCAGGCAAGTCCCACTGGGTGGAGCTGCCCTATATACTAGAGGACTCTTGATAATTGGCCAGGGACACATTAGACAGGTGCACCCTGATTCCATAAGAACCAGAGTTCTGGCACCGCCCTCTATGCACACAGCCAGGAAGCATGCAGAGAGCAGGCAGGAAGTAAGAGGCACACAGCAAGGCCTGGAGCAGTGAGTAAGTTGGTGTGTGGTGGATGGAAGGCCATGTGGTGATACCGGCAGGATTGTTACAGTACTCCCCCTTTACACCCCCTCTTCTTCAAGCTCGCGAGAACGACTTGTAGAAGAAGGATAGGAGCACACACAGTCTGAGCCATCATGACATCTCTTAGGTATAATGAGGTGGGTGAGACATCAGAGATCCTAGATCGCCAAGTCTCTTTGTGCCTGGCGCGGTCAGCTCCCAACATAGAGGGTACAAGGAACTGGACCTCTTTGTCTTGATTGGCAGAAAGCAGGGACTTGGAAGCTTCAGATTTGACCTCTACAACAGCTGGCCACTTGAAAACTGAAGACACCCCCACTGGGTCCAACTTCAGTCCGTTACCCCGAGAAAACTGGGGTTGCTCCTTAGGATCAGAGGGAGCACCTCTGCCTAAGTATCTTCACCAACCGGCCACATGGAAGCTGTGGGTGCCCACATAGGATCCATCTTCTGCCCATCAACTGAAGAAAATTGGACCTCTTCCTCCGGATTGGTGAAAAACAGAGACACAAAGACCTCTGCTCCAACTTCTTCATTCACCTGCCACATGAAATCTGAAGGCATCCTCACAGGATTCATCTTCTGCCCATGGACTAAAGAAAAATTTTCAAGTGACAGGGATGTTCCTGGGAACTGGTCACAGGTATAGTCACAGGAGATGTGCGGAGAGGGCGCCACTGTTTCCTTTACTTCAGTGGCCTCAGCACACCATGACTTAATAACCAGCAGATCAGGTGGAGAAGGTGACAACACTGTAGACTGACCTTGCATTATTGGAACTAGAGACCTCTGGTGACTAGGTAGTTCCAAATGCAGCACCATGCTGGGTCTTCGGACTGGACTGGGCAGTAGAGTACCCAGCTCAGAACAACTGATGGGCAAACTGGTCAGCGAGTGGAAAACAAACTTCTCCGTATATAATGCTCCCATTAGGAGCTGTAGTTGTCCCTTCAACACTGGACTGTTCATAAGTAGGGCTCGGCCATCATCAAACACTCTCCCTGGATTCTGGAGCTGTGGAACAGGAATGACAAACAGACTCCATCTGGCTTGCAGCTTGAATACATCTGCAGGGCCGAAGCTCCCACAAAACACCGGAACAGTCACAGACTCTAGCGGAGGGTAGGTACTCTCACCAAGGGCAGGCTCTCCTACTGGCCCAAGGTTCTGGAGCTTTAGATCCTTTGGACAGAGGCCGTCCGGGTATTCCTCACAACCGTAGCAATAAAGTATGCCCCTCTTATGACTGGTTTTAGGCTGATGCTTTGCTAGCCCACTCTTATCAGTCTTCTTTGGTTCTGCTCGAGTAGCTGCTTTAACAGGTAGAGGAACAGGAGGGATTTGAACGGTCATGGTCTGACGTGGCGGTTTTCGTCACTGGTCTCACCCATCTAGAGTGCCTCTCAGATCGGGAAAGGGAAGACTTAGTAGGGTAGTCTGGACTAGGTACATCAAAGGATTTTCTGAAGGCCCCCAGGAAGGCCTCTAGGTCCCTGATGATAGGATCCCCTGCTTCCCAAAGGGGAGTAATCCATATTAAAGCATCTTCGGCCAGGTAGGACATGATGTATCCCACCTTGACCCAGTCAGAAGGGAAACAGGCTGCATTCCCCTGGATATAGCTCAAGCACTGCTCTAGGAACCCTTGGCACTCATTAGGATCCCCATAGAACGTAGGCAGGTCTAGTGAGTTGAGCTTCTCATAAGCCAGGTGTTGATTGTAGATAGCATGGGGTCTGGTGTATCAACAATCTGAACTACCCTGGGTGGAACAAATTCTTCAGTCGCTCATATGGGCAAAGAAAAAGTTCATCATGCTTTGCGAGCGGAAGGACATGGGATACAGCGGAGACCATGTCCTGTGCAAACTGTCAAGCTCACGCTCTGACTGGTGGATGTGAGCCAGTGGGTTGTGGCCCCACTGTGCCACAAACCAGACAACCCTGGAAGAGGCGTGACTAAGACTAATGCTTTGATTTTCACTGGAGCCTCTGATGGTGAGGCTTGTGCGGCAGCTGCCATGTGCCACTCCAGGGTGGTGTCTGGCTATGGCTGCTGATCCCACTTGGGGAGACGGTATGGGCGACAGGCACGAGTAGCAGACAGGCAGGTGATCATGGCGGACATGGCTGAGACACAGGCAGGCAGGCACGGCTGAGATACTGGCAAGCGGGCACGGCTAAGACACTGGCAGGCGGCACGGCTGAGAAACTGGTAGGCAGGCACGGCTGAGAAACTGGCAGGCGGGCACCGCTCAGAGACAGAGACATCGACCAACTGGAATGGCACAGGGACACGGGCAGGAAGAAGTGGTGTATGGAATAGGTAGGGTCCTGTTCACACAGCAACTGTAGGTACTGGTACTGACAGGAAGTAATAGTGTATGGAGGAACAGGTAGAGACCTGTTCACACAGCAGGTGCAGGTACTGGTACTGGCAGGAAGAAATGAAGTATGAAGGAACAGATTTGGACCTGTTCACACAGGAGGAGAACTGCAAGGTATGCGGAGCAGAGCTGCAGCAAGAGGTTCTGCAGCAGCAGGAGAAAAGCAAAGCACAAACGCAAGGTATGCGGAGAGGAGCTGCAGCAATAGATTCTGCAGTAGCAGAAGCGAAGCAAAGAGGAACCACAAGGTACGCGGAGAGGAGCTGCGTCAAGAGGTTCTGCAGCAGCAGGAGCAAAACAAAGTGGAACCGCAAGGTATGCGAAGAGGAGCTGCAGCAAGAGGTTCTGCAGCAGCAGGAGTGAAGCAAAGCGGAACGTAGCAGAACCGCAGTAGTGCGGAGCTGAGGCAGAAAGTGGTTCAGAGAGGACACAAGGAAAGACACAGCAGTGAAAGAAACCACAGACAAGGAGACTAACAGACAGATGTAGGACAAAGTTCAGACAAGGTAATGGAGCAAGTCAAGGTACAGGAACAAAGACACAGGGACCAGGATATTCTGCCTCCTGGAGGGTGGCAAGACAGGTACAAGGCAAAGCTAGGAGTCAAGCCTGCAGAGAAGGCGAAACACAGGACAGGACCTGGCAGCTCAGTAGCAAGACACTAACTGAGTTAAGACATTGCCCAGGCAAGTCCCACTGGGTGGAGCTGCCCTATATACTAGAGGACTCTTGATAATTGGCCAGGGACACATTAGACAGGTGCACCCTGATTCCATAAGAACCAGAGTTCTGGCACCGCCCTCTATGCACACAGCCAGGAAGCATGCAGAGAGCAGGCAGGAAGTAAGAGGCACACAGCAAGGCCTGGAGCAGTGAGTAAGTTGGTGTGTGGTGGATGGAAGGCCATGTGGTGATACCGGCAGGATTGTTACAGTACTCCCCCTTTACACCCCCTCTTCTTCAAGCTCGCGAGAACGACTTGTAGAAGAAGGATAGGAGCACACACAGTCTGAGCCATCATGACATCTCTTAGGTATAATGAGGTGGGTGAGACATCAGAGATCCTAGATCGCCAAGTCTCTTTGTGCCTGGCGCGGTCAGCTCCCAACATAGAGGGTACAAGGAACTGGACCTCTTTGTCTTGATTGGCAGAAAGCAGGGACTTGGAAGCTTCAGATTTGACCTCTACAACAGCTGGCCACTTGAAAACTGAAGACACCCCCACTGGGTCCAACTTCAGTCCGTTACCCCGAGAAAACTGGGGTTGCTCCTTAGGATCAGAGGGAGCACCTCTGCCTAAGTATCTTCACCAACCGGCCACATGGAAGCTGTGGGTGCCCACATAGGATCCATCTTCTGCCCATCAACTGAAGAAAATTGGACCTCTTCCTCCGGATTGGTGAAAAACAGAGACACAAAGACCTCTGCTCCAACTTCTTCATTCACCTGCCACATGAAATCTGAAGGCATCCTCACAGGATTCATCTTCTGCCCATGGACTAAAGAAAAATTTTCAAGTGACAGGGATGTTCCTGGGAACTGGTCACAGGTATAGTCACAGGAGATGTGCGGAGAGGTCGCCACTGTTTCCTTTACTTCAGTGGCCTCAGCACACCATGACTTAATAACCAGCAGATCAGGTGGAGAAGGTGACAACACTGTAGACTGACCTTGCATTATTGGAACTAGAGACCTCTGGTGACTAGGTAGTTCCAAATGCAGCACCATGCTGGGTCTTCGGACTGGACTGGGCAGTAGAGTACCCAGCTCAGAACAACTGATGGGCAAACTGGTCAGCGAGTGGAAAACAAACTTCTCCGTATATAATGCTCCCATTAGGAGCTGTAGTTGTCCCTTCAACACTGGACTGTTCATAAGTAGGGCTCGGCCATCATCAAACACTCTCCCTGGATTCTGGAGCTGTGGAACAGGAATGACAAACAGACTCCATCTGGCTTGCAGCTTGAATACATCTGCAGGGCCGAAGCTCCCACAAAACACCGGAACAGTCACAGACTCTAGCGGAGGGTAGGTACTCTCACCAAGGGCAGGCTCTCCTACTGGCCCAAGGTTCTGGAGCTTTAGATCCTTTGGACAGAGGCCGTCCGGGTATTCCTCACAACCGTAGCAATAAAGTATGCCCCTCTTATGACTGGTTTTAGGCTGATGCTTTGCTAGCCCACTCTTATCAGTCTTCTTTGGTTCTGCTCGAGTAGCTGCTTTAACAGGTAGAGGAACAGGAGGGATTTGAACGGTCATGGTCTGACGTGGCGGTTTTCGTCACTGGTCTCACCCATCTAGAGTGCCTTTTAGATCGGGAAAGGGAAGACTTAGTAGGGTAGTCTGGACTAGGTACATCAAAGGATTTTCCGAAGGCCCCCAGGAAGGCCTCTAGGTCCCTGATGATAGGATCCCCTGCTTCCCAAAGGGGAGTAATCCATATTAAAGCATCTTCGGCCAGGTAGGACATGATGTATCCCACCTTGACCCAGTCAGAAGGGAAACAGGCTGCATTCCCCTGGATATAGCTCAAGCACTGCTCTAGGAACCCTTGGCACTCATTAGGATCCCCATAGAACGTAGGCAGGTCTAGTGAGTTGAGCTTCTCATAAGCCAGGTGTTGATTGTAGATAGCATGGGGTCTGGTGTATCAACAATCTGAACTACCCTGGGCGGAACAAATTCTTCAGTCGCTCATATGGGCAAAGAAAAAGTTCATCATGCTTTGCGAGCGGAAGGACATGGGATACAGCGGAGACCATGTCCTGTGCAAACTGTCAAGCTCACGCTCTGACTGGTGGATGTGAGCCAGTGGGTTGTGGCCCCACTGTGCCACAAACCAGACAACCCTGGAAGAGGCGTGACTAAGACTAATGCTTTGATTTTCACTGGAGCCTCTGATGGTGAGGCTTGTGCGGCAGCTGCCATGTGCCACTCCAGGGTGGTGTCTGGCTATGGCTGCTGATCCCACTTGGGAGACGGTATGGGCGACAGGCACGAGTAGCAGACAGGCAGGTGATCATGGCGGGCATGGCTGAGACACAGGCAGGCAGGCACGGCTGAGATACTGGCAAGCGGGCACGGCTAAGACACTGGCAGGCGGCACGGCTGAGAAACTGGTAGGCAGGCACGGCTGAGAAACTGGCAGGCGGGCACCGTTCAGAGACAGAGACATCGACCAACTGGAATGGCACAGGGACACGGGCAGGAAGAAGTGGTGTATGGAATAGGTAGGGTCCTGTTCACACAGCAACTGTAGGTACTGGTACTGACAGGAAGTAATAGTGTATGGAGGAACAGGTAGAGACCTGTTCACACAGCAGGTGCAGGTACTGGTACTGGCAGGAAGAAATGAAGTATGAAGGAACAGATTTTGACCTGTTCACACAGGAGGAGAACCGCAAGGTATGCGGAGCAGAGCTGCAGCAAGAGGTTCTGCAGCAGCAGGAGAAAAGCAAAGCACAAACGCAAGGTATGCGGAGAGGAGCTGCAGCAATAGATTCTGCAGTAGCAGAAGCGAAGCAAAGAGGAACCACAAGGTACGCGGAGAGGAGCTGCGTCAAGAGGTTCTGCAGCAGCAGGAGCAAAACAAAGTGGAACCGCAAGGTATGCGAAGAGGAGCTGCAGCAAGAGGTTCTGCAGCAGCAGGAGTGAAGCAAAGCGGAACGTAGCAGAACCGCAGTAGTGCGGAGCTGAGGCAGAAAGTGGTTCAGAGAGGACACAAGGAAAGACACAGCAGTGAAAGAAACCACAGACAAGGAGACTTACAGACAGATGTAGGACAAAGTTCAGACAAGGTAATGGAGCAAGTTAAGGTACAGGAACAAAGACACAGGGACCAGGATATTCTGCCTCCTGGAGGGTGGCAAGACAGGTACAAGGCAAAGCTAGGAGTCAAGCCTGCAGAGAAGGCGAAACACAGGACAGGACCTGGCAGCTCAGTAGCAAGACACTAACTGAGTTAAGACATTGCCCAGGCAAGTCCCACTGGGTGGAGCTGCCCTATATACTAGAGGACTCTTGATAATTGGCCAGGGACACATTAGACAGGTGCACCCTGATTCCATAAGAACCAGAGTTCTGGCACCGCCCTCTATGCACACAGCCAGGAAGCATGCAGAGAGCAGGCAGGAAGTAAGAGGCACACAGCAAGGCCTGGAGCAGTGAGTAAGTTGGTGTGTGGTGGATGGAAGGCCATGTGGTGATACCGGCAGGATTGTTACAGTACTCCCCCTTTACACCCCCTCTTCTTCAAGCTCGCGAGAACGACTTGTAGAAGAAGGATAGGAGCACACACAGTCTGAGCCATCATGACATCTCTTAGGTATAATGAGGTGGGTGAGACATCAGAGATCCTAGATCGCCAAGTCTCTTTGTGCCTGGCGCGGTCAGCTCCCAACATAGAGGGTACAAGGAACTGGACCTCTTTGTCTTGATTGGCAGAAAGCAGGGACTTGGAAGCTTCAGATTTGACCTCTACAACAGCTGGCCACTTGAAAACTGAAGACACCCCCACTGGGTCCAACTTCAGTCCGTTACCCCGAGAAAACTGGGGTTGCTCCTTAGGATCAGAGGGAGCACCTCTGCCTAAGTATCTTCACCAACCGGCCACATGGAAGCTGTGGGTGCCCACATAGGATCCATCTTCTGCCCATCAACTGAAGAAAATTGGACCTCTTCCTCCGGATTGGTGAAAAACAGAGACACAAAGACCTCTGCTCCAACTTCTTCATTCACCTGCCACATGAAATCTGAAGGCATCCTCACAGGATTCATCTTCTGCCCATGGACTAAAGAAAAATTTTCAAGTGACAGGGATGTTCCTGGGAACTGGTCACAGGTATAGTCACAGGAGATGTGCGGAGAGGGCGCCACTGTTTCCTTTACTTCAGTGGCCTCAGCACACCATGACTTAATAACCAGCAGATCAGGTGGAGAAGGTGACAACACTGTAGACTGACCTTGCATTATTGGAACTAGAGACCTCTGGTGACTAGGTAGTTCCAAATGCAGCACCATGCTGGGTCTTCGGACTGGACTGGGCAGTAGAGTACCCAGCTCAGAACAACTGATGGGCAAACTGGTCAGCGAGTGGAAAACAAACTTCTCCGTGTATAATGCTCCCATTAGGAGCTGTAGTTGTCCCTTCAACACTGGACTGTTCATAAGTAGGGCTCGGCCATCATCAAACACTCTCCCTGGATTCTGGAGCTGTGGAACAGGAATGACAAACAGACTCCATCTGGCTTGCAGCTTGAATACATCTGCAGGGCCGAAGCTCCCACAAAACACCGGAACAGTCACAGACTCTAGCGGAGGGTAGGTACTCTCACCAAGGGCAGGCTCTCCTACTGGCCCAAGGTTCTGGAGCTTTAGATCCTTTGGACAGAGGCCGTCCGGGTATTCCTCACAACCGCAGCAATAAAGTATGCCCCTCTTATGACTGGTTTTAGGCTGATGCTTTGCTAGCCCACTCTTATCAGTCTTCTTTGGTTCTGCTCGAGTAGCTGCTTTAACAGGTAGAGGAACAGGAGGGATTTGAACGGTCATGGTCTGACGTGGCGGTTTTCTTCACTGGTCTCACCCATCTAGAGTGCCTCTCAGATCGGGAAAGGGAAGACTTAGTAGGGTAGTCTGGACTAGGTACATCAAAGGCTTTTCCGAAGGCCACCAGGAAGGCCTCTAGGTCCCTGATGATAGGATCCCCTGCTTCCCAAAGGGGAGTAATCCATATTAAAGCATCTTCGGCCAGGTAGGACATGATGTATCCCACCTTGACCCAGTCAGAAGGGAAACAGGCTGCATTCCCCTGGATATAGCTCAAGCACTGCTCTAGGAACCCTTGGCACTCATTAGGATCCCCATAGAACGTAGGCAGGTCTAGTGAGTTGAGCTTCTCATAACCCAGGTGTTGATTGTAGATAGCATGGGGTCTGGTGTATCAACAATCTGAACTACCCTGGGCGGAACAAATTCTTCAGTCGCTCATATGGGCAAAGAAAAAGTTCATCATGCTTTGCGAGCGGAAGGACATGGGATACAGCGGAGACCATGGCCTGTGCAAACTGTCAAGCTCACGCTCTGACTGGTGGATGTGAGCCAGTGGGTTGTGGCCCCACTGTGCCACAAACCAGACAACCCTGGAAGAGGCGTGACTAAGACTAATGCTTTGATTTTCACTGGAGCCTCTGATGGTGAGGCTTGTGCGGCAGCTGCCATGTGCCACTCCAGGGTGGTGTCTGGCTATGGCTGCTGATCCCACTTGGGGAGACGGTATGGGCGACAGGCACGAGTAGCAGACAGGCAGGTGATCATGGCGGGCATGGCTGAGACACAGGCAGGCACGGCTGAGATACTGGCAAGCGGGCACGGCTAAGACACTGGCAGGCGGCACGGCTGAGAAACTGGTAGGCAGGCACGGCTGAGAAACTGGCAGGCGGGCACCGCTCAGAGACAGAGACATCGACCAACTGGAATGGCACAGGGACACGGGCAGGAAGAAGTGGTGTATGGAATAGGTAGGGTCCTGTTCACACAGCAACTGTAGGTACTGGTACTGACAGGAAGTAATAGTGTATGGAGGAACAGGTAGAGACCTGTTCACACAGCAGGTGCAGGTACTGGTACTGGCAGGAAGAAATGAAGTATGAAGGAACAGATTTGGACCTGTTCACACAGGAGGAGAACCGCAAGGTAAGCGGAGCAGAGCTGCAGCAAGAGGTTCTGCAGCAGCAGGAGAAAAGCAAAGCACAAACGCAAGGTATGCGGAGAGGAGCTGCAGCAAGAGATTCTGCAGTAGCAGAAGCGAAGCAAAGAGGAACCACAAGGTACGCGGAGAGGAGCTGCGTCAAGAGGTTCTGCAGCAGCAGGAGCAAAACAAAGTGGAACCGCAAGGTATGCGAAGAGGAGCTGCAGCAAGAGGTTCTGCAGCAGCAGGAGTGAAGCAAAGCGGAACGTAGCAGAACCGCAGTAGTGCGGAGCTGAGGCAGAAAGTGGTTCAGAGAGGACACAAGGAAAGACACAGCAGTGAAAGAAACCACAGACAAGGAGACTAACAGACAGATGTAGGACAAAGTTCAGACAAGGTAATGGAGCAAGTCAAGGTACAGGAACAAAGACACAGGGACCAGGATATTCTGCCTCCTGGAGGGTGGCAAGACAGGTACAAGGCAAAGCTAGGAGTCAAGCCTCCAGAGAAGGCGAAACACAGGACGACCTGGCAGCTCAGTAGCAAGACACTAACTGAGTTAAGACATTGCACAGGCAAGTCCCACTGGGTGGAGCTGCCCTTAATACTAGAGGCCTCTTGGTAATTGGCCAGGGAAACATTAGACAGGTGCACCCTGATTCCATAAGAACCAGAGATTTCTGGCGCCACCCCCCTATGCACACAGCCAGGAAGAATGCAGAGAGCAGGCAGGAAGCAAGAGGCACATAGCAAGGCCTGGAGCAGTGAGTAAGTTGGTGTGTGGGGGATGGAAGACCATGCAGTGATGCCGGCAGGGTTGTTACAATCTGTATGGAGGAGTGGGCCAAAATGCCTGCTGCAGTGTGTGCAAAGTTGGTCAAGGAGTACAGAAAATGTCTGACCTCTGTAATTGCAAACAAAGGTTTCTGTACCAAATATTAAAGAAGTTATCTACTGCAGTGTTGGCACTCACTCTCCTCGGGGCTCCACTGCGGTGTTGTGACACGTGACGTCGGAGCCCAATCAGTGCTGGCGTCACTGTCCCAGCCTTTGTATGAATTAAGCATGAAAAGGAAGCCAGATATCAGCTGCAGCCCAGACTTCCTCTTCATGTTTGATTTCTCCAAAGGCGTTGACAGAATCGGCATCACGTGTCACAACACCGCACGAGAGCACCGCTGACCATGAGTGCCAACACCGCTGAAACAGCGCAGGCAAGGGAGATGAGTATAGGTTTTATTATTTTATCAGGGCCAAACATTTTGGTCAATAAGGGATTGTCCTAGTAGTGGACAAACCCTTTAAGTTGTTTTTCTGTTGTATGAAATACTTATTTCATGCAATACAATGCAAATTAATTATATAAAAATCATACAATGTGATTTTCTGTCTCTCACAGTTGAAGTGTACCTGTGATAAAAATGACAGACCTTTCCTTTTTTTGTAGGTGGGAAAACTTGCAAAATCGGCAGTGTATCAAATACTTATTTTCCCCACTGTATATACAGTATATGAATATGTCCCCCATCCTGGTATACAGATATGTCCCTTATCCTGGGCTCCATATTGATGTATATATCCGTCCATCCTGGTATATATGTCTCTTATCCTGGGCCCCATCCTAGTATATATACAGTGGGTACGGAAAGTATTCAGACCCCTTTAAATTTTTCACTCTTTGTTTCATTGCAGCCATTTGGTAAATTCAAAAAAAGGTAATTTTTTCTCATTAATGTACACTCTGCACCCCATCTTGACTGAAAAAAACAGAAGTGTAGAAATTTTTGCAAATTTATTAAAAAAGAAAAACTGAAATATCACATGGTCATAAGTATTAAGACCCTTTTCTCAGAATTGAGTAGAAGAACCCTTTTGAACTAGTACAGCCATGAGTCTTCTTGGGAATGATGCAACAAGTTTTCCACACCTGGATTTGGGGATCCTCTGCCATTCTTCCTTGCAGATCCTCTCCAGTTCTGTCTAACGCAATACTCCAATGCCTTGCAGGAAACGTTGAATGAAGTACAGCGTCAGGATTCGGAGGCCAAGGGAGCTTTCCAGGAGGTGGATAGGCTGTTGCGGGATCAGTTCATAGCTGGGTTAGCCAACTAATTCTTACTGCACAAGTTGCAAAAGATAATAGCTAACCTGACGCTTTACAATGTCTACCTTCCCGCAAAAGACAAGAAGGAGGAGTCCACACCTGTTCTCGAAAAAGTACTGAGTAGTGCTCAAGTGATAGGGAGCCAGGCGAGATCCGAAGACTCGGAGACTCTGAAGGATGTGGTTCAGGCCAGACGGGCGGCCTAAAAGATCTTCGGCCAGATGCGTTTGACCATGTCACAGACACCACATGCCCATATAAGGTAATGAAATATTAAAATTACATTTACCGGTGACTATCGGTGGGTACAGTTATATGTCATCTACTTTAATCATAGGCAACAGGGAAATACTGTGAGAGATGGCCTGGCTATTAAGGGGTGAAGGTAGCTTTTCTTTATTTAATTTTGTGTTACATATAAGTTAATATACATGCAAGAATGATTTCTAAGATTTCTTTCCTGTAAAATCCATTTTCTCTTCAGTTTTGTATGTTTTATTTTCTGCAAAAGTGGCATAATACTCTGATAACATTGTTCCCATCAGCAATCTGGGAGTCAGGGATGCATCCAGGTGTCTTCCCCATGCTATTACCATCCATTTCAACAATTTTCCTGTTCCCGCAGCCCTCCTGATAGGGTTTTCCGGAAAAATGCTCAAGATTCCCATTGACTTCCATTTTACTAGTTACTTGAGTCGAGTACATCCGAGCATCGAGCATTTTAGTGCTCAATCATCACTATTCACTATCTATAAATAAGTGATACACATACTCATGCTTTCTTTTCCTCTTTTTTGCTTATGATTATGATTATGATTCCTTCTTCGGCATATTTCACAGTACCATGATATATGGACAATTAATACTTAATACTGCTCATTTGTTGTTTAGCAGTCATTTATATAATTAATTATTGTTAAATTGGATTCTATCAAGTGTAAGATGATGTTTATGAGATTTCATACTGTGGCGCCCTGAGGGTCCAGTCGCCACAGAGATGTTGCATCGCACCCAGCGGTGTGACACCTGACTCTCAGGTAAGAAGGAAGCACCCCATTGACTCCATCACCGCATCCACACACACCATGCCAGTGCTGAGCTTCAGGCTGGTTAGTAAAGGGTGTAGAGTTGGGTGGGTGGAGTCAGTTGCAGCATTAGGCTGCAGCGTGTTAGATTAGAGTTTCAGTTGGAGACAGGCAGGCAGTGAAGTGGGTACTGCCTGGCCTGCAGCTCTTCTGAGTTTACCTCAGAGAGCCTTGCTGAGAGAGCGAAGGGGTCCTGGGCTGACACAGCAATTGAAGCTGTGCCCCATCCCTCAGAGAAGGAAGGACCAGGCACATATCGGGAGACGGTTCCCAGACTAGTGGGTCAGTTCATCGCCATTAGTAACACCGCGTCTAGTGGGACTCTTCAAGAGCCACAAGCTACCATAATCTCATCCGGAGGCAGCTAGGGATCAAGTACGTCCAGGCATCCGACGGTGTTCCGGTCTCCGTGAAGAGGAGAGCAGTGCACCGGGACATCGAGTCGTACCTGTAAACTGAAAGGATCCAATACTACCTCGTCTGAGGGCTATGTGGTAGGGGAGTGCAGAGAAGGAGTAAGGAGTATAGCACAAGAAGCCGGAAAGGAACATAAAGGGAGTCTTTGGAAGTGTGACCAATTTACCTGAGGGTTACTGGACTACTCACTGGAAGGACACAGTGCCCGGCTGGAATCTGTATGTACAACAGACTGTGAGTAAACCCTTGAAACTTCATAAGAACTGTTTCCTGCATTATTACTCCGTCGCACACTCCACACTGCTACATCACTCTGCACCATTGCTGTTACCTTTCATCTACCTGCCCTGGGAGGACACAGTCTCACCTGTAGGAGACTTAACACCAAGCTGCATAACACCATCCCTCCCAGAGGACCTGCACAGCAGCGCTGGTCACCCTGACCAGGTACTACAGGTGGCGTCACGACAAACTATACGAACATTAAATCCCTTGTAAATATCCCCATTTCAGTGAGCGCCCAGGGCAACGGACCGAGCTGTGCTACCCGTGACATTCCCCATAGATATCAACGGGCTCGGTGCCGAGTATCCCAAGACCCTGGCGGGCGGCTCATCACAATTCAACTTATACCTTTTTACTGTGGACTACTGAACATATGAAATCGACAATCATTAGAGCTCCAAAAAGTCTTCTTGTAGCCCATGCCTAAAGCTCAGGACAGCTATAGTTTGGCTTAGTCATTGCTACAGTTACAAATCCTGTTTACGACCTCTGGGACCCTCACCAATCTTTAGAATGGGGGTCCCAATGGGACCACTGTAGATAGCTGAGCTCTGTGTTAAGGGTATGCCACACTAAACAATATCGCTAACGGGATCGCTAAAAAAGTCACTATTTAGCGATCCCGTTAGCGATGTTGTTCAGTGCGGCAGCTTCCAGCGACGAGCTTCCTGCTGTGATCTCGCTCGTCGCTGGAATCGTTCCGGACCCTATTTCATCGCTGGCGCTCCCGCTGGGTAAGTATCTAATCGCTGTGTGGCACCTTTTCTTAGCGATTTAGCGGTACTTTTGTACCGCTAAAGTCGTTAAGAAGATCGCTAACGGCGATAGCGTCGTTAACTATATCGCTAAATGTGGCCGCATTTAGCGATATAGAAACAATCCCGCTAGCGATCTCATTAGTATGCAACGCTAACGAGATCGCTAGCGGGATAGCTTAGTGTGGCAGTACCTTCAGTCTGGTCACCAGTACAACCATTAAGAATTGATGGAGCAGAGGTGTGCATATCAACCTCAGATCAAATTCCCATGGGGCTCCTCAGAGCTTTGTTCTTGAAATTGGTAGGGTGGTAGGGGTTGGACATCCAACAATCAGGAGATCATCCCAAATCCTGTAGATAGAGGATTACTTACAAAATTGGCAAAACTCCTTAAATTTCCCAGCATATAGTAAAGAAGTAGGATAGTGTTTCTGTACTAGTGTATTTGTTCAAGACTGTACACACAATTGTGGAAAATAAAAGCACAATAATTGTTATATTTCTGTGGTGCAGCGCTCCGTATCTCCATTACTACCATGTGAACAAATGTACTGTTAGAAAACATTTGCTAAGCAATTAATATAATTATTCAACAGTAAATCACTGTTTCCTAATGCAGTAAACATACAAAACTTTATAAAAAACCTTTGTTAAAGGCTGATAGTAAATCAGAATATTTACTTTGTGGAGATTCTCACATTTAAAGCCGGCGTCAAAGCCTGGCAATGTCCAATTTATACATTGTCAATAATAAGGGTGATGTCACAAGAGGATTAAACTTGATCCTAATAGGCTGAAAGTAATGTGATGAATCAACAGTTAAATCCTTTATGATAGAGGGAAAGCCAAGTCAGCTAAAAGAGAACAGAGCAGACATTTGTATTAGATCAGCATTACAACATACATGCACATTATCCATGAAGAATTATTTATTACAATTATGGTTAATTACATTTTATTCCATTTCCTCATGCTTATCCAATATTAAGTAAAATATCTAATGAGCCCTCACAGCATTTCAGATCTGTTGATTCCTCTAGACTTGTATAACATTCTGTGTTGTAAAACCTTACTAAATAACCTGACATCTTCTCAAGGCCCATAAACTGCCACCATGCATTTATTGGAACCATTATACCCTTCCTATCAAGGCCATTTCATAGTCATTGATTATTGCATATGCCAAAAATCTTTTTTATAACTGTGGTGGGAAAATGCCAATTAGTGGGTGACTGCTCATGGGGCATTCTTTTCACTTCCAGAAGTCAGTGTTTGGATTCGTGCACAGACACTAGGTGTCCTGTAAGGCCCCGAACTTTACCGTTCGGGTTTGCCCATCACTACTGATGACTAGAGTTGAGCGAAACAGGTCGGTCAGATTCAAAAGTCGCCGACTCTTGCGAAAATCGGGTTTCGTTGGCCGAAACCCGACCATAGCATGCAGTCGGCCATGCGGTCATCGACCCCAGCGCCCAAGTCGGTTTTCCCAGAATGCTTTCAGGCGCCTTTTTTCAGCCAATGAGCAAGGACGTACACTTAGGGCAACGAGATGACATGTGCAGCGTCCACTACTATCTTAGAGAAGGGCATTGCAGTGATTGGCTTGCTTGGGGGCGTCATAGTGTCTATAAAAGCCCTGAGCGCCGACCTCCATTTTACTTCTGCCGATATTATCAGTAGGGAGAGGTTTCTGACACTGTTTATCAGTAGGGAGAGAGTTAAGGGTATGCCACACTGAACAATATCGCTAACGGGATCGACGCTATCGCCGTTAGCGATGTTGTTCAGTGCGGCAGCTGCCAGCGACGAGCTTCCTGCTGTGATCTCGCTCGTCGCTGGAATCGTTCCGGACCCTATTTTCTCGTCGGCGCTCCCGCTGGGTAAGTATATATCGCTAGTGTGGCACCTTTTCTTAGCGATTTAGCGGTACTTTTGTACCGCTAAAGTCGTTAAGAAGATCGCTAACGGCGATAGCGTCGTTAACTATATCTCTAAATGTGGCCGCATTTAGCGATATAGAAACAATCCCGCTAGCGATCGCATTAGTATGCGTCGTTATCGTGATCGCTAGTGGGATTGTTTAGTGTGGCAGTACCTTTAGGCAGGAAAGAGAAGTTCTTCTGTGCTTGTGCTGATAGCAATTGTGTTGTACAGTTAGTGTGCAGTGACAGGGGAGGGTTTTCTTGTGTGCAGCAGCGCTGGTTATTAGGCTGCCTGATAGCTGTATTGCTGTGTAAACAATGCTGTGCAGACTGCTTTTTAGACAGCACTAATACTTTTATTCTTTTTTTTCTGCACACTTACCGACCGTTCATTTTTTTCCACACCGTATAGAGCTGTATGCTCCTCACAAACTACTGTGTACCGGCTGGTATCACAGACAAATACATGCTGACTATCTGTGTGTGACTCCGGAAATATATACAGAGATTTCAATTTTCCCCTACACCGTATACAGCTGAACGCTTCTGATACAGTACCGTATATCTGCTCTTTGTATTACGGTCAAATCCATACTGAGTCAGCGTCTGTGTGTGACTCCGGAAATATATACGGAGATTGAAATTTTCCCCAAAACCATATACAGGTGTCCGCTTCTGATACAGTACCGTATATCTGCTCTTTGAATTACGGTCAAATCCATACTGAGTGAGCGTCTGTGTGTGACTCCGGAAATATATGCGGAGATTGAAATTTTCCCCTACACCGTATACAGCTGTCCGCTTCTGATACAGTACCGTATATCTGCTCTTTGTATTATGGTCAAATCCATCCTGAGTGAGAGCCTGTGTGTGACTTCGGAAATATATACGGAGATTGCAATTTTCCCCTACACCGTATACAGCTGTCCTCTTCTGATACAGTACCGTATATCTGCTCTTTGTATTCTGGTCAAATCCATACTGAGTGAGCGTCTGTGTGTGACTCTGGAAATATATACGGAGATTTAAATTTTCCCCTACGACATATACAGCTGTACGCTCCTCATACAGTACCATATATCTGCTGGTATTTTTGGTACATTTTCCCAAACATGAGAAAGTATGGTGGAAGAGGCCGCGGACGTGGGCGGGGTGCAGCTGGGCATGATGGTGGTGGTGGTGCATCTGCTGGTAGTGCCAAAACCCCGATAGCACCTAAGGCAGGAGGTGTTGAGCCTGCGTCATCATCTGGCTCCAGAAGGCCTGAAAGGCTCCCTTTTCTGGGAGTAGGTAAACCGCTTTTAAAGCCGGAGCATCAGGAACAGGTTTTGGCTTACATTGCCGAAACAGCCTCCAGCTCTATCGCCTCCTCTTCTGAACTTTCAAAAAATGCAAGCACTGAGTCATCAGTGCAGGCTCCTGGTCAGGAACGACACCTTTCCTTGTGTCCTTCACCCCCAGTTGTTGACCCGGATAGGCATCCATTGAGGGAAGAGGGTGCCGCTTGCAATAGCTCAGAAGAGGAGGAGGTTCCACGGCAGGCATCAATATCGCAGCTGCGGTTATCTGACAGGCCCGTAGCAGTCCAAAAACGTGTTAGGGTGAGTTTCCACGGTCAGGAAACGCTGCGTGTTTGGCGCTGTGCGCTGGCGCAGCGCCAAACACGCAGCGTCCAGATGTTACAGCATAGTGGAGGGGATTTCAAGAAATCCCGTCTCCATTGCGTAACAATACGCAGGTGGCAAACCTGCGTAAACGGACATGCGGCGCGTCTTTTCAGACCGCAGCATGTCCTCGCGTATTGCGGCGACGGTGCGTCGCCGCAACATAATTAACACAGGGCTATGAAGCCCTGCGCTCTTTCCGGAGGTGTTCCGGAGGTGTCCTGAACACCTCCGGAAAGATCGCGCGTCAGAAAGGGGGCGGGGCTTAGACGGAGCGGAATTTCCGCTCCGTCAAAAGCGCTATGGTTCCGGACCGTGGAACCATAGCCTTAAAAAAACAGAAAGAGTTGCAGGACAGCTTGGCCAGACGGTCAAATTAGCACAGCGTGCAAGCCCTGAAAATTTATCCCATAGTAGGAAGAGTGCAGTGTGGCACTTTTTTGACTAAAATCCTATTGATGAGGCAAAGGTTATCTGTAAAAAGTGCGGAAGGACCTTTAGCCGAGGGAAAAATCTCTGAAAATTAAATACCTGTTGCATGCTTAGACATTTAAACACCATGCACTTGCAAGTGTGGACAGACTACAAAACTTCACTGGCTTTGAACGCCTACATTGCCAAACTGATCTCATTAGAGATGATGCCCTTCCGTTTGGTTGAAAGCGCAGCGTTCCGAGAGCTCATGGCCTACGCTGTCCAAAGCTATGACCTACCCAGTCGGCACTTCTTTTCTAGAAAGCCATCCTGCCCCCACCTGCATGTGAAAGACCGCATTGTCCATGCACTCAAACAATCAGTGAGTGGAAAGGTGCACCTCACAACAGATGCATGGTCCAGTAGGCATGGCCAGGGACGTTACGTGTCCATCACTGCGCACTGGGTTAATGTGGTTGATGCAGGGTCCACATGGGGACAGCGGCGGTGGGACAGTGCTGCCTAGCCCAGGGTATAGGCTACAGTTGGCTGTAGGTGCTCGACCCTCCTCCTCCTCCAGAAGCAAAAGCTCGTCAACAAAGCGCACGCACTGGCGCCGCTATAATGAGGCGACTTGAGCCTGTTTCTCAGGCGGCGGCAGCCAGGGGGCGGCAGAGGGAACCCATAATGTGTAGCCCTGGTACACAATACCAGGAGGATGAGTGGAGAGGTAACAGTTAAGGTCTCTTCATGACATCATGTACACTTCTGACACACCCAGCAGGGGTGTGGAAGGGAGTGATTTCTAGTCAGTCAGTTTCCTGTCCTTGGACAGAGTAGACGTGTCCAGTTTGAGCCTGTCATCAGTTCAGAACGTGGAGGCTGGTACAGGTGGTCTAATTCACCTTAGTCTAGTCAGAGCTGTGCCCCACTGGAAGAAAGACTGAACTAACTATTAAGAGTCGAGCAAATCGAAGGGCAAAGTGGAAGGAAGATTATTGGAAAAGTGCGTTTGGCTTGGAAGAGTCCTGCACATTGCTACCGGTTACTGGAGACCGAAGGATCACTATTAGCTACAAGCATAGTGAAGAGAAAACCAGAGATTTACCGGACCCTAGGTCGCGGCAAACAAGCCCCTTATAGTCAGTACGTAACTGGGGTCAGGGGAAGTGAAGACTTTGAGTTTCTGCAGGACAAAATAAGAATTCAGCTCCCTCATAGAAAGACTCCTAACACTAAATTGACTGGGAAGCACAGCTTTGGATAAGCTGGAATCATAGAGGGGACTACGCTTCAGGCTGGTCGTACTCATCTTCATTGGACAGTAAAGGAGGCCCCTAACTTGCTTAGCTGTTGCCTCAAAGCTCATCCTCCATCAACCCCATCAGCCTCCCTGGGACCTGCTTGAACATCTTACAAGTAAAGGTATGGAAAGACACTGACGGTGTGAGACTGAGTTATTATTGCATGCCTGCACAATCCCTACCTAACTACCGACCTGAGGGAAGAGTCCCACCTGTAGGGGACCCGACATCTAGCTGCCTCACCATCCCCTCAGAGATCTACAGCAGCGCTGGTACAAATTACCAGAATACTACAGGTGGCGTCACGAACTGTATATAAATCAATCCCCTGTAAATATTCCCCCAACATACGCCAGACCGCCAGGGCCACAGACCGAGCCACAGCTACCTGTGACAAAATCCCCATAGACTTCTACGGGCTCGGCTCTGAGTACCCCATTGCCCTGGTAACCCACAATTGTGGTGGCGGGTCGACACAAAAACTTGGCGTCACGAACAGGATACGAAACTTGCAGCATTGCGAGCCCTGTGTGCCTGTGGAGTGTTTTTGTGAAAAAGGACTGTTTGCACTTTTGGCGCCAAAATCGCCATCTTTGTCGCCATATTCGCGCCCTCAGGCGCTGGAGAAGAAGGTGGGCGTACCTGAAAGAGCGCGCAAAGTCTTGGACACGCCCCCAACTTGCACCGCAAACTGCATCGCAAGTCACATCGCGAACTGCATAGCAATCTGCATCGCAAACCGCATCGCGAACTGCATAACAATCTGCATCGCAAACCGCATCGCAATCTGCATCGCAAACCACATCGCAAACTGCATCGCAATCTGCATCACAATCCGCATAGCAAACTGCATCACAATCTGCATTGCAATCCGCATCGCAAATTGCATCGCAAAATAGAGCGGCAGGTCCTGCGACAGGAAGTGAACGCTCTGACATCAGAGCGCCTGCGACGAAGGTCCTGTTCCCACTGCGGTGCCTGTGAAATAGCAGCATCTGAAACCGGTAGGCTCCGTTTAACCAAGGGGGCGCTAAGATGTCACAACAACCGGCTGACAGTGCGGCCCCGGTCGGAGTCCCCAATCCCGCACCGTCTGGTATTGTAGCGCCAGATGGGGCGCAGGCCCTGCACCCAGTCCGGTAGTCCCGATCATGCCACTAACGCTCCCATATATGCCTGGGGCGAAATGGCTTCCCCAATACAGCGGTGGGCCAGGCACATTAGCAGGCTTCAAGCGGAAGTTATGCAGCATCTTAGAAATGTACTCTATGCCTGAGAGACAAAAAGCTGCTGTGCTAATAGGGCAGCTAACTGGCGCTGCTGAAAGGGAAGTGGAGACTTGGGATACCGTTGATCAGGAGTCGGTACCTGCGATCTTCCTGAAGCTACATGCCATATTTGAAGACCGCACAGAAACGGATCTCCGGATGGCCTTCTATCACTGTTCACAACAGCCAGGTGACAGCATCCGGGACTATGCTTGCCGACTACAGGGAGCCCTGAGAGCCCTCAAGCAAATTAACAATTTAAATGCTATCGACGAGAATAGAATGCTGAAAGAACAATTTATACAGGGATTGAGATCCCCAGAGGAACGCAGAACTGTAAATTGGTGGTCCTTAGATCATCCGGATGCTACCTTTGATGCCCTAAAGGACATGGCAATAAAAGGGCTGCGGCCCCTGGGCAAACCCGAGGTGGCAACCCAACATCATCAGGCTGAAGTCACTCCGGAACCGGCAGTAACCCCCTTTTCCCCGCTAGTGGCTGAAGCCAAAGCGCAGGTGACACCTCCTAGTGAATTGGACTGTCTGCGCTCAGAGGTGCGCCAGCTGACTAAAAATCTGGCTGCTGTAATGAGTGCCCTGCAGCTGCGGAAAGAGGAGGAAGGAAAGATCTTGTTAGCTGACTGCCCAGAAGACGTCCCGTGGATGCACCGGAGAAGAAAGAAGACGTCGCCCCCCCGGAGGAGGACAACGCCACCCCCAGGAGCAACCTCTGATCAACACCCTCCTCGTCGAGAGATCATCTGTTACCGCTGCAACCGGAAAGGTCATCTGTCTACACAGTGTCCTTTAAACGGGCAGAACCTGGGTCCAAGGGCCAACACCCAGGAGAATACCCGTCAGGCCCCCTAGACTGGAACCGCAGGTATGTGGGCGGGCGACCCTACCTGTCCATTATTCTAGATGGTATTGCTGTTCCAGCATTGTTAGACACTGGGTCCCAGGTGACCCTAATACCTGATGCTCTATATACCAAGTACTGGTCAATGGACAGTCTTAAACCTCCGAGCCTTGACTTTACTGTGTATGCTTCGAATGGTCTTCCTGTAGAAGTACTCGGAACAAAATGTGTAGATGTAAAGGTGGGCAGAGAGGAGTTGAAAGACCAAGGGCTTCTGATAGTAAAGACTGTAAATGAGGAGAACGGTTTAAATATCATTTTGGGTACTAACATTATCGGTAATTGTTTGGGAGAAGTTGTGTTCTTACTCCAACAGCTCGCTGAGATTGCCCGACCAAGGCAGAGAGGAGTAATCCAAAGAGAGATCCGGGCCCTGGTGTGTCAGCAGCAAGCGAAGCTTACCGACGGCGAAATTGGTAATGTACGGGTCACTGACTCAGATCCTATTGTGATACCCCCAATGAGTGAAATGATCATTTGGTGCAGGGCAGCCATAGGTCTGAGAGGACAGAATTACCAAGCTGTAGTAGAACCCCACCATTCAGAACATAGACCTACACTTATGACTGCTAGAGGAGTAGTAGAGGTGGTGAATGGAAGAGTACCGGTACGGCTTCTCAATTGGGGAGATGATGAGGTAAATTTACCCCGTTATGCAACCATTGCTAAACTTCATGCTGTTGATAATAATTCTATTCTCCCGGCTGAGTCCTTAGACTCCTGTCAAATAGAGGAGGACAATGACCCAGCAACCCAGGTGGCGGAGTGGTGTCAGCAACTCCATGTTGGGACGGACACCACTCCCGCTCACCAGAAGCAAGGGGTATTACGGGTGGTGCAAGAGTACGCCCAAGTGTTTAGCAAAAATCCACTTGATTTTGGGACAATTAAGGGAGTACAACATCATATCCCTACTGGCAGTCATCCTCCCATCAAAGAGCGGTATAGGCCCATACCTCCAGCTCATTATCAGAAGGCTAAAGAAATGTTGAATGATATGAAGAAAGCTGGGGTGATAAGGGATAGTTGTAGCCCCTGGGCAGCCCCTCTAGTTCTGGTTAAAAAGAAAGATGGTAGTATGAGAATGTGTGTGGATTACAGGCAGGTGAACCGCATAACACACAAGGATGCATACCCGCTACCACGTATAGAGGAATCATTAGCTGCTCTGAAAACGGCTAACTACTTTTCTACCCTCGATCTGACTAGTGGTTACTGGCAAGTGGCTGTGGCTGAGGAGGATCGTGAGAAAACGGCTTTCACCACCCCAATGGGGCTCTGTGAGTTCGACAGAATGCCGTTTGGGCTCAGTAGTGCCCCAGGAACATTTCAGAGAGTGATGGAAAATTGTCTGGGACATCTCAATTTTGAAACCGTGCTGCTATACCTAGACGACGTCATCGTGTATTCCAAGACTTATGAGGACCATCTGAAGCACCTGGCAGAAGTATTCGAGTCCCTGTCCAGGTACGGGATGAAGTTGAAACCCTCAAAATGCCATCTACTCAAACAGAAGGTACAATACTTGGGGCACATCGTCAGTTCGGAAGGAGTAGCGCCGGACCCAGAGAAAGTCACTGCCATCCAGAAGTGGCCGGAGCCGAAGAACCTTAAGGAAGTGCGACAGTTCCTGGGACTAACGGGTTACTACAGGAGATTCGTGAAAGATTACACGAAGAAGGCAGCTCCTTTACAGGACCTCCTGGTAGGACAATCCTTAAAGAGCAGAAACCCTCCCTTTAATTGGGGTAAAGAACAGGCTGAAGCATTCCAAAAGATGAAAGAGATCCTGACAGGTGATGAGATCTTAACCTATCCTGATTACAGCCAACCGTTCCTGTTGTACACCGACGCCAGTAATGAAGGGCTGGGAGCAGTTCTCAGTCAGAAGCAGAATGGCCAAGAAAAAGTCATCGCTTATGCTAGCAGAAAACTCAGGCCAACGGAAAGGAATCCGGAAAATTTAGCAGCTTTAAGCTGGAGTTTCTGGCGCTGGTCTGGGCCATTACTGAAAGATTTAAGCACTATCTGGCCTCCAATAAGTTCACGGCGTACACAGACAACAACCCGTTAACGCACCTGGAAACCGCCAAGCTGGGTGCCATGGAGCAGCGATGGATGGCCCGGTTGTCCAATTACCAGTTTACTATCAAGTACGGGCAGGTCGAAAGAATGCTAATGCTGATGCGTTGTCCCGAATGCCGCATGACTCTGATACGGAAGAAGAATCGGACGACCTGGAAGAAATTGAGCTACCTGCGTTCCATCGAAATGGGGTAGTCCACGAGCATCGAGTCCACAGAAAGCAGAATGGTGCAACATTAAATCCTTTACCCCATCATAGTTGGAAAGAGACTCAGGACAGTGATCCAGTGGTCAGCCGCATCAAGGAGTTGTTAAGACAGGAAGGCTCCTCTTTGGAAAAGGATGCACCTATGACAGCCAAGCTCCTGTGGAATGAGAAAAGCAGGTTGTTCCTATACCGTGAGAAGTTGTGCAGGAGATACGTCAACCCCAGAACCCATGAAATGGTCTGGCAAATAGTGGTCCCCAAGGCAGACGTCCCAATGGTGTTGGAAGCGTACCACGATCAAGCAGGACACTTTGGCTGGAGAAAGCTGGAGACCCTGTTGAGATGCCGGTTCTATTGGGTAGGGATGCGCAGCTCCATCGAGAGGTGGTGTCGGAACTGTGGACCCTGTGGTCTCAGAAGAAAGGACTACGGTAGTCAGAAGGCACCCTGCAACCTATCCGGACGACTCGTCCCCTGGAGATTGTGGCCCTGGACCACGTCAAATTGTCGCCAAGTAGATCTGGATACTCATACGCCTTGACTATGGTGGACCATTACTCCAGATTTCTGGTGGTTGTTCCAGTTAAGGACCAGACCGCAGTGACGGCCGCGAAAACCTTTCAAGCAAGCTTCTGCAGACCGCATGGGTATCCGGAGCAAGTCTTAACCGATCAGGGACCTGCTTTTGAAGCCGATTTATTCAAGGAATTCTGTCATATGTACGGGTGCAAGAAAATTAGAACGACACCATACCACCCTCAAACCAACGGTCTTTGTGAAAAAATGAACCATATTGTCCTTGACTTGTTGAGATCCATACCGTTGGAAGACAGGAATCGATGGCCGGATTTACTACCTGATTTGGTTGATTTGTATAATCATATACCTGTAAGCTCAACTAACTGCACTCCAGCTTATCTTATGCGAGCAAGGCCCGGAAAACTACCAATGGATTTAGAACTTGGAGTGGTAGAACCGGAGGCAGACGACGCTGTTGAAAACTGGGACGTCAATCGGCAAGAGCAATACAGAAGAGTACAAATCTGTGTAGAGGAAAGTCTTAATAAGGCACGGGAGAAACAGGAAGATGTTTACAACCGAAATGCTCCTGCCAAGCCTCTGATGCCTGGAGAGGTAGTATTAAAGAGAAAAAGGAAGATGCACAAACTGGATAACCAGTGGGAGCAAGAACCCTACGTCATACAAGATTCTAAATATGACAACAGAAAAGTTTGTGTCGTCAGTAAGGACGGAGGAAGAACAACAATCACTGTGTCCAGAGATCATTTGAAATTGTGTCCAGAACACTTAAAGCGTTGTGAAAAGAACCCTGTCCTCAATCAAGGAGAAAGAAAGGAAGAGGTCCTACACACAGATCTGGGAGATTTTCCTGCGGATTGGCCCCGACTGGGAGATGCTGTGATAATTCCAGTGTTGCAGTTTTATCAGCCACAAGAGGAAGTTCTACCTCCAGTTGTGCCTGTGGTGCCAGTTGAGCCCGCTCAGGAGTTACCCATCCCAGCAACACCTCAACCTGTGGAACCTCAAGATGGATCATCTGAAGCAGCGCCCCATACTATGGGATCCCCTGGTGAAGCTGACTCACACCGCCCAGCCATCAGTACGCTTGCCAGATCCATGGAAAGATTAAGGCAGTTCTATAGTTTGCCGTTACGCAGTGCAGACAGATCGCAACTTGATATACCTGAAACTACACCACGTAGATCAGAGAGAATCACAAAAGGGAAATTACCCATTAGATATCAGCAGTAGTTATAACGAATTCATGTGAACATTGTAAAAGTCTATATATATAAATGTGTTTTTCCCTATTATGTCTTCGTTTAACAATGGACTCAGAGGCTGAGGACTGAGCCAGCCCAAAAACTGTATCCTGTAAATAGTTGCACTTTGTGCCTTTTTAATGGTTTCACATGAAACCTTGACTTACCTCTGAACCAAAAACCCGTGTGGTGTGGCACTGAGTGAGGTCTGCATTTGGATGTCCTGCAGCCCACCCAGGACCCACGTTGAAGGTTTGGTGCGGGTCCTTCACAAGTATACCGTATATTTATTGAATGCTATTTAATACTTTTGTATTTCTATAATGTTTGCAACGTTCAAGATATCCTCACCTCCCGGATGGGACGAACCAATGTTAATTGTTTAATGTTTTCTTGCATAAACAAAATGTCTCTTTTATATTTTACAGCCCGGGAGTGCTGTCGTTTACCATGGGGGAATGTGTAGCCCTGGTACACAATACCAGGAGGATGAGTGGAGAGGTAACAGTTAAGGTCTCTTCATGACATCATGTACACTTCTGACACACCCAGCAGGGGTGTGGAAGGGAGTGATTTCTAGTCAGTCAGTTTCCTGTCCTTGGACAGAGTAGACGTGTCCAGTTTGAGCCTGTCATCAGTTCAGAACGTGGAGGCTGGTACAGGTGGTCTAATTCACCTTAGTCTAGTCAGAGCTGTGCCCCACTGGAAGAAAGACTGAACTAACTATTAAGAGTCGAGCAAATCGAAGGGCAAAGTGGAAGGAAGATTATTGGAAAAGTGCGTTTGGCTTGGAAGAGTCCTGCACATTGCTACCGGTTACTGGAGACCGAAGGATCACTATTAGCTACAAGCATAGTGAAGAGAAAACCAGAGATTTACCGGACCCTAGGTCGCGGCAAACAAGCCCCTTATAGTCAGTACGTAACTGGGGTCAGGGGAAGTGAAGACTTTGAGTTTCTGCAGGACAAAATAAGAATTCAGCTCCCTCATAGAAAGACTCCTAACACTAAATTGACTGGGAAGCACAGCTTTGGATAAGCTGGAATCATAGAGGGGACTACGCTTCAGGCTGGTCGTACTCATCTTCATTGGACAGTAAAGGAGGCCCCTAACTTGCTTAGCTGTTGCCTCAAAGCTCATCCTTCATCAACCCCATCAGCCTCCCTGGGACCTGCTTGAACATCTTACAAGTAAAGGTATGGAAAGACACTGACGGTGTGAGACTGAGTTATTATTGCATGCCTGCACAATCCCTACCTAACTACCGACCTGAGGGAAGAGTCCCACCTGTAGGGGACCCGACATCTAGCTGCCTCACCATCCCCTCAGAGATCTACAGCAGCGCTGGTACAAATTACCAGAATACTACAGGTGGCGTCACGAACTGTATATAAATCAATCCCCTGTAAATATTCCCCCAACATACGCCAGACCGCCAGGGCCACAGACCGAGCCACAGCTACCTGTGACAAAATCCCCATAGACTTCTACGGGCTCGGCTCTGAGTACCCCATTGCCCTGGTAACCCACAATTGTGGTGGCGGGTCGACACAATAACACGTGGTGTGGCTCTCCTTAATCCCTCACACACACACAGTCACTCACTACGTCACAAGACAGAAGACACAGTTTAATCCTGCTGCTGGCTGGCTGCTGCGCACGGTGCTGCTGCTTCCGAAGCCAGGTCGGTAACTCAGACTAGTTAATGCATTACAACTGAACTACTGCTGCCTGTTAGTAACTGTGGGACTTGAAAACATGATCTCCTGACAGGACCCGACTCCCCCTCCCCTCCCCCCCCCCTGATGGGACTGACTGAGGTGCACTGTGCAGACTAGTGCAGCGGTGCCCCTGGGCCTGGAGCAGCGACTCAGCGAGACCCCTCTCCCTCCCTTCCACTTCTGCTGGCCTGGCCAGGGACTCCTCTCCCTTTCAGACACAGCCAGCCAGGCACAAATAGTTAAAAAAAACATGATCTCCCGAGTCCCGACTCCCCCTCAGCCCCCCCTCAAGCAGCTCTGCTACATCTTAGGGAAGCTGCAGCCTCCCAACCCCACTGCAGCTACACTCTTAAAGGGGAACTCTAAGATTATGTGACTATTAGGCCCTGTGCACACTTTGCGTTTTTAGATGCGTTTCCGCTGCGTTTTTCAACGTGCGGAAACGCATCCAACCAGCAGCACAGTGCACATGCAATGTACTCCAATGGGAACCGCATGTCTGCTGTGCACATGCTGCAGAAAAAAACGCGCGGTTTCGCCGCGTTTTATTTTCCGCAGCATGTCAATTCTTTGTGCGGAACTGCAGCGGTTCGGCGCCCATTGACTTGCATTGAGTCGGGCACTTCCGCAGCAAAACCGCAGATCTAAAAAAGATCTGCGGTTTTGCTGCGGGTGAAACCGCTGCAGTTTGGGAGGAGGGAAGTGTGTGGGCAGTGCATGGGCGTGTATAGTGTGCGGCACTATGTGTGTGGGTGGTGCGTGGGCGTGTATAGTGTGCAGCGCTATCACTGGCGCCGCTATAATGAGGCGACTTGAGCCTCTGTCTCAGGCGGCGGCAGCGACGGGGGCGGCAAAGCAGGAGCGCAGATCCGGCCCGTCGGCCCCGCCGACACTGAACTGACAGTTCAGTGCCGGCGGGCCCTTTAATCGCGGGCGGAATGCAGCACAGGCCCTTTAATCGTGGGCACATATGCAGCACAGGCGACGTGATCGTCATCACGCCGCCTGCGCGCCGTGATGACGTCACGCCGCCTGTGCCAGGAGAAGATGGAGTTGAGCGCGCTTCTTCAGAGCTGCGGGGGAGATAGGTGAGTACTGGCTTTTTTTTTTTTTTAACGCCGGGCCCGGCCTATGGGGGATTCTGCTGCTTATGGGGGACTATGCTGGCTATGGGGGATTCTGCTGCTTATGGGGGATTATTCTGGCTATTGGGGGATTATGCTGGCTATGGGGGGATTATGCTGGCTATTGGGGGATTATGCTGGCTATGGGGGAATTATGCTGGCTATGGGGGGATTATGCTGGCTATTGGGGGATTTTACTGGCTATTGGGGGATTATGCTGGCTATGGGGGATTATGCTGGCTATGGGGGACTATGCTGGCTATGGGGTATTATGCTGACTATGGGGGATTATGCTGGCTATGGGGGATTATGCTGGCTATGGGGTATTATGCTGGCTATGGGGGATTATGCTGTGTATTGGGGGATTATGCTGCGTATTGGGGACCTATGCTGCGTATTGGGGACCTATGCTGCGTATTGGGGACCTATGCTGCCTATTGAGGACCTATGCTGCGTATTGGGGACCTATGCTGTGTATTGGGGACCTATGCTGCCTATTGAGGACCTATGCTGCGTATTGGGGACCTATGCTGCGTATTGGGGACCTATGCTGCGTATTGGGGACCTATGCTGCCTATTGGGGACCTATGCTGCCTATTGGGGACCTATGCTGCCTATTGGGGACCTATGCTGCCTATTGGGGACCTATGCTGTCTATTGAGGACATATGCTGTCTATTGAGGACATATGCTGCCTATTGGGGACTATGCTGCCAATTGAGGACATATGCTGTCTATTGAGGACATATGCTGTCTATTGAGGACATATGCTGCCTATTGGGGACTATGCTGCCTATTGAGGACATATGCTGTCTATTGAGGACATATGCTGTCTATTGAGGACATATGCTGTCTATTGAGGACATATGCTGCCTATTGGGGACTATGCTGCCTATTGAGGACATATGCTGTCTATTGAGGACATATGCTGTCTATTGAGGACATATGCTGTCTATTGAGGATATATGCTGTCTATTGAGGACATATGCTGTCTATTGAGGACATATGCTGTCTATTGAGGACATATGCTGCCTATTGAGGACATATGCTGCCTATTGAGGACATATGCTGCCTATTGGGGACTATGCTGCCTATTGGGAACATATGCTGCCTATTGGGGACATTTACCTGCCTATTAGGGACTCTGGCACCACACCAGTCTGAGCCTAAGCTAAAAGTGGAGTTGCGCCAATATGTGCACTGATGAGGATGAAATTATATGGATTGGCAAGGCTGCAGTGATGAGCAGTGCAGGCTGTATGTCTCTGTGTGGGCAGTTTTATTGCTGGTATATTGTTTTTGTAGCGCTGTATATATATTGGTATTTTACTAATAGCAATTTGGAATCCCTAGGAAATAATGATATCAAGAAAGAGAAAAATTGCTTCACTTGTGACAAATATGGAACCGAACATTGACCATTCATTAACCAAAAGCAGGCCCTAGTTCCATTGAAATACCAGTAAGTTTGTGATTTTTAACTTACTTGTTCTTATTTTAAGTATTGTATTTGTTCCTGTTTTTTTTTACTTCAAAAAAAGAGTTTTATATATGGTGTAACAGGGTCATACACATCGTGTGCGGTATATAGGTGTAGTATATGGTGTATACAGGGTCATACACATCGGGTGCGGTATATTGAGTGTAGTATATGGTGTATACAGGTCATTTCAATCGGTGTTTCGTATATAGAGTGTAGTGTATGGTTAACAGGTCATACACACGTGTGCGGTATATAGAGTGTATATACATGCTGTATTAACTTTTCATTACAGGTTATAATGCCCTTTTTCTTTGTATGAGGTGAGTGTGCCATGATAATTATGGTATATACGTGTAGTGGATACACAGCTGTATTATAAAATTACAACAGTTTAAGCCCTATAATATGGGTAAGTACGTGTATATGATGTAAATGTATAAGATGTGAATTTGG
>JARQOD010000004.1:267048753-267067515 GCA_033576555.1 Oophaga sylvatica | reverse complement strand
ATATGCCAATTTTCCACCTCCCTAACTGGGCTGTACCCCCCCCAGGACCGGGGTCAGCACCTGGCGCACCCGGGCAAGTGCCGGTGCCCTGAGCAGGTGGTGGGGCCCACTCGCCATCAGAGACACCGGCGTGCTATGAGGGGCCCTGCGCCCACAAGTGTGCCCCCCTGCTAGCTCAGGGCCCCAGCACTTGCAATACTTACCTCTCCCTGCTCCACCGCTGTGACGTCTTCTGCGTTTCCTTACAGTGACATTCTGCGATGACGTCACGTCTGTCCACCCTCTGCCTGAACAGTCACAGTGCAGAGAGCTGGAAGATGGCGACGCTGAGGAGTCCAGAGTAGAGCAGTGCCCAGCGAGGATACATATTTCATTTTTTTAATGTTTGGAGCAATATATGGAGAGCATTATACACTGGAGAATTATATATGGGGCCCACCACACACTTGAGTATCATAGATAGGGCCCACTATACACTGGAGCATCATCCATGGGGCACATCATATACTGGAGCATCATATGGGGCCCATTATATATGGCGCATCATATGGGGCACATTATATATGGAGCATCACATGGAGACCATTATATATGGAGCATTATATATGGGGACCATTATATTTGGAGCATTATATGGGGTTCATCATACACTGGAGCATCATATATGGGGCCCATCATATTCTAGAGCATTATATGGGTTCATTATTTATGGGGCATCATATAGGGCCCTTTATATATGGAGCATCATATGGAGCACATATGGGGCCTATTCTGTATGGAGCATTATATGGAGCCCATTCTGTATTGAGCAATATATTGGGCTCATTATTCTGTATAAAGCAGGGTCTCAAACTCAATTTACCCGGGGGCTGCTGGAGGTAGAATCTGGGTGAGGCTGGGCCGCATCAGATTTTCAACAAGAAAAGCTCTTACAAAAACATTCCAATGTTATCAAATGTCCCAATGGGGACAGTGTTGATGATGTATGTATAGTGCTGTGGAGTTAATAGCGCAATATCAATGAATAAATATTATTCTTAATATTAGGTTACAATACCAGGATCTGAGGATTTTCTGTTTCGAGGTCAAGAGCTCTCTGATGTGATGTTGCTGCCTGTCTCGCTGTCTTCCTCTTTTGACACTGCAGTGTGGTGGACAAGTAAACAGTAACTGGTTAACAGCAAGTCATTCCCCCCAGCGCTCATTCTCCCCAGCGCTTATTCTCCCCCAGCACTCATTCTCCCCCATTGCTTTTTTCCATCACTCCCATCATTGCTTTTCCTCCATCACTCCCATCATTGCTTTTGCCCATCACCCCCATCATTGCTTTTGCCCATCACTCCCATCATTGTTTTTCCCCTTTGCTTTTCCCCATCACTCCCATCATTGCTTTTGCCCATCACTCCCATCATTGCTTTTGCCCATGACTCCCATCATTGTTTTTCCCCATTGCTTTTCCCCATCACTCCCATCATTGCTTTTGCCCATCACTCCCATCATTGTTTTTCCCCATTGCTTTTCCCCATCATTGCTTTTGCCCATCACTCCCATCATTGCTTTTGCCCATCACTCCCATCATTGCTTTTGCCCATCACTCCCATCATTGTTTTTCCCCATTGCTTTTCCCCATCACTCCCATCATTGCTTTTGCCCATCACTCCCATCATTGTTTTTCCCCATTGCTTTTCCTCCATCACTCCCATCATTGCTTTTGCCCATCACTCCTATCATTGTTTTTTCCCCATTGCTTTTCCCCATCACTTCCATCATTGCTTTTCCCAAATCACTGTTTTTCCCCATCACCTTCCTGCACACACACACACCACCTCTCATCTGTACACACACACACACACACAACCTCTCACCTGTAAACACACACACACACCATCTCTCACCTGTACACACACACACCACCTCTCACCTGTACACACACACAACACCTCTCACCTGTACACACACACACACACACACACACCACCTGTCACCTGTCCGCAGCATTACTGATGCCCGCGCTTCCTCGCTCTGACAAAGCAGGCCGCTGAATGATGACGTCATCCAGCGGCGCTGCTCTCTGTGTCAGGCGGAGGCAGCAGCAGGAGATGAGGTGAGTATGCCCGGCGACATCTTTCTGTAGTACGCTCATTAAGCTCATGAATATGGGCGCCACGCCTATGAGAGGAGTGGCGTCTATATTCATGACCTTAATGAGCGGTACTACGAGTGACTGGGATTTCACATGCGGTGTTTCTCGCATGTGAGATCCCAGTCGAGGGCCGCAAAATACCGTACCGAGGGCCCATGAGGTGAGGGCCGCAAACTCGTGTCCCGAGGGCCGCAGTTGGCCCGCGGGCCGCGAGTTTGAGACCCCTGGTATAGAGCAATATATGGGGCTTATTATTCTGTATGGCACACTATGTGGTGCTCATTATACTGTATGGAAGACTATACTGTCCATTTTTTGAGCTATTGTAGAATTTAAAATAGATATCAGTCATGTAATGTAAGAAGTGAAGTATTTGGCATTGTACTATACCTAGATTTCTCTGCCGTATCGGAGCATCATGAATTGTGGTATGTGTTAAAGTGGCCTACTGAGACTCTTTGGCCCGGTGCCCACGAAAACCTGGAGCCAGCACTGCCCCCCCACAACTTTAGCCAAATAACCCCCAGTTTTCAATGCGTTACTATTATTATAAAGTTAATAAAGGTTGACAAGTTTAAGTAATAAGAATTGATGTCGTTGGCATTGAAATGGGCACTGTAGGTGTGTTTACTGTCCTCCACTCACTGCGGACTTTTATTCTCCATTGACTAGCATTGTGGTCGATTTTCGACTCCGACCCGACCATTTCCGTTAGTCGGCCGACTTCCTTCGACTCGACTTTTGAGAAAGTCGGGTTTCACGAAACCCGACTCGACCCTAAAAAATGCAAAGTCGCTCATCTCTACTGCTGACTCATTCAATTTTAAGGTGTCAATTGTTAACCCCTTAACCCTTAACTTAAGAAAATAATCAGCACACAATTAACCCCTTAACCCCCGGAGCTTTTTTCGGTTTTGTTTTTGTTTTTCGGTTCCCTTCTTCCCAGAGCCATAACTTTTTTATTTTTCCGTCAATATGGCCATGTGAGGCTTATTTTTTGTGGGACGAGTTGTACTGTACTTTTGAATGACTCCATTGGTTTTACCATGTCATGTACTAGAAAACGAGAAAAAAAATCCAAGTGCGCTGAAATTGCAAAAAAAGTGAAATCCCACATTTGTTTTTTGTTTGGCTTTTTTGCTAGGTTCCCTAAATGCTAAAACTGACCTGCCATTATGATTCTTCAGATCATTACGAGTTCATAGACACCAAACATGTCTAGGTTCTTTTTTATCTAAGTGGTGAAAAAAAATTCCAAACTTTGCTAAAAAAAATAAAAAAAATTTGCCATTTTCCGAGACTTGTAGCGTCTCCATTTTTCATGAACAATTCTGTTCAAAACAGCTGACATGTCCCGCCTGAGCCCACATCAATAGCTAATCATCAGCCAGTGAACAAACGGCAGCCATTGAACATTAATTCAATGACAATATTCAATGCCAAAATGTTGCCGGCACAACAATCCATATTTCATCCGTTGTCAAGGTGTGTGCTGCGTATTTTGCGCATGTAAGCATCCGTATGTCATTCGTATGGCATCCGTACGGCGAGAATTTCTCACCAGCTTGCAAAACCAACATATAATGGATCCCAATGACAGTTTTTACATCACAAAAGAAAGAATAGATATATACACATAGAATACATATATACAGGGTCGGAGTGGCCCACCAGAGAACCGGAGGATTCTCCGGTGGGCCCTGGCAACTTGTGGGCCCTGGCACCTGCTGGCATACAGGGGTCAGTTGCCTAGGTCCCCCGCTGCTCCAGGGGCCCCCAGCCGGTGGCGTGTCACTAATAGCGGCACAGCACGCAGCTGCCATGGGGGCCCCGTGCCAGCGGAGCAGCAGCGGGTGACAGGAGGCAGGAGCCCCTGTCCCCGCTGCTAAAGAGAAATGAATATCACTACTTCCCACGCCCACATGGGCGTGGGAAGCAGTGAATATCATTTCACTTTAGCGGCTAAGATTTCCCTTATTTACCTGTCCCGTTCCACCGCTGCGCGCCGCTGTGTCCTCGGGTCCTCTTGCTGCGATGTTCAGGCAGAGGGCACGATGATGTGGTTAGTGTGCGCCGCGCCCTCTGCCTGAGCATTTACTGCTGGAGGACCCGGAAGACAGCGGCGCTCAGCAGGTGGACCGGGTGACAGGTAAATATCGCAGGTGCCGGGGCCTGAGCGAGCGGTGACACCGACACCTGTCCCCATAGCACGCTGGTGTCCCCGCCTGCTCAGGACACCGCCACCTGGCCCCCAGCGACGAGAGGTGAGTATGTCTTTTATTTTGTTGCAGCAGCTGCGGCAGCATATGGGGCATATTCAATGCAGCATCTATGGGGGCATAATCTGTGGAGCATCTATGGGGCATAATCTATGGAGCTTCTACGGAGGCATAATCTATGGGGGCACAATCTAGGGAGCTTCTATGGGGCATAATCTATGGGGGCACAATCTAGGGAGCTTCTATGGGGGCATAATCTATGGGGGCATAATCTATGGAGCATCTATGGGGCACAATCTATGGGGCACAATCTAGGGAGCATCTATGGGGGCATAATCTATGGGGGCATAATCTATGGAGCATCTATGGGGGCATAATCTATGGAGCTTCTATGGGGGCACAATCTATGGAGCATCTATGGGGGCATAATCTATGGAGCTTCTATGGGGGCATAATCTATGGAGCTTCTATGGGGGCACAATCTATGGAGCATCTATGGGGGCATAATCTATGGAGCATCTATGGGGGCATAATCTATGGAGCTTCTATGGGGGCACAATCTATGGAGCTTCTATGGGGGCATAATCTAAGGAGCATCTATGGGGGCACAATCTATGGAGCATCTATGGGGGCATAATACATGGGGCAGCATATGGGGCATAATCTCATTTTCCACCCTAGGCTTATACTCGAGTCGATAAGTTTTCCCAGTTTTTTGTGGCAAAATTAGGGGGGGGTCGGCTTATATTCGGGTCGGCTTATACTCGAGTATATACGGTATCTATCTATTATCTATCTATATCTATCTATAAATATATAGCATTATACCCTATGAGGGGGCAGCATTATAATCTATGAGGGGGCAGCATGATCCCCTATGGGGCAGCATTATCCCCTATGGGAGGCAGCATTATCCCCTTTGAGGGGGGCAGCATTATCCCCTATGAGGGGGGCAGCATTATACCCTATGAGGGGCTGCTTTATAATCTATGAGGGAGGCTACCCCAACTCCTGCTACATAATTAAGACGTGTACTACATTATATTATACCCTGATATTATCGTGTTTTACCGCACAATTGGTGGTCTTGTATTTATTTCTATGTAGCTACATAGTGGGCCCCAAGAATCATTTTCTCTGGTGGGCCCAGAATCACACTGAAGGCATCAAAACTATGAAGTAGCACATGTGGAATTATACAATACACGTTACAAAAAAGTGTGAAACAACTGAAAATATGTCTTATATTCTAGGTTCTTCAAAGTAGCCACCTTTTGCTTTGATTACTGCTTTGCGCGCAGAAAAAGTGAACGGATGGACACTACATGCCTGGTTCCCACCGTGAAGCATGGAGGAGGTGGTGTGATGTGTGGGGTGCTTTGCTGGTGACACTGTTGGGGATTTATTCAAAATTGAAGGCATACTGAACCAGCATGGCTTACACAGCATCTTGCAGTGGCATGCTATTCCATCCGGTTTGCATTTAGTTGGACCATCATTTATTTTTCAACAGGACAATGACCCCAAACACACCTCCAGACTGTCTAAGGGCTATTTGACCAAAAAGGAGAGTGATGGGGTGCTACGCCAGATGACCTGGCCTCCACAGTCACCAGACCTGAACCCAATCGAGATGGTTTGGGGTGAGCTGGACCGCTCACCGCTTCAATTTTGAATAAATCCCCAACAGTGTCACCAGCAAAGCACCCCCACACCATCACACCACCTCCTCCATGCTTCACAGTGGGAACCAGGCATGTAGAGTCCATCTGTTCACCTTTTCTGAGTGCAAAGCAGTAATCAAAGCAAAAGGTGGCTACTTTGAAGAACCTAGGATATAAGACATATTTTCAGTTGTTTCACACTTTTTTGTAAAGTGTAATGTATAATTCCACATGTGTTAATTCATAGTTTTGATGCCTTCAGTGTGATTCTACAATTTTCATAGTCATGAAAATACAGAAAACTCTTTGAAAGAGAAGGTGTGTCCAAACTTTTGGTCTGCACTGTATATATATACATGTCATTGTGACATACATATTGTGGTACACAAAAGGGGGTCTTGCTGGATGGGAGGTATATTTCTCCCAACAGGTTGAAGTTTGGTCAGGATTTTCCCTGAACACAAGGACCTGTGATGAGGTCATGGTCACGTGAGCAGCTCAGGTGATGTGTACCTCACCTGAGGGTGTGGTTTATGGCTATTTAATAAGGATCTGTTGTAGTGTGTGGGTGTGGAAGAGAAGGAGCTTGGCTGGAGTCAGCCTGGATATTTGATTTTTGGTGCACTGTGTCAGTAAGCTGAAGAAAGCAGACTCCAGACCACCCAGGGAATGGCACCTGGCGGTCCCTGCTGGCCTGCAGCCGCTTAGTTAAGTCCGTCCCAGGTGTGAGTCTGGGGACAGTGGTTCTCCAAACTGGAGTATATTTATGTTCTGTTTTTGTTCATGTGATCCTGACTGGAAATATATTATTAAACCACTGAATTTTGGACTTGAAGCCTATGTGTTGCCTCATTACTGCGGCCCGGCCACTGCCTACCAGAGCGAATCCCTACATTTGGTGGAGAATGCGGGCATTCTGACATAATAATTGGAAGAGATTTTCCGTTATTTTCTGTGTTGTGGCCTGTAGTTATCCCTCCCGCTGAACGGTCGCCGGCACCAGTGGCAACCAGGTTGCATTCTCCCGAAGTGGGGCTTGAACCTGATGACCCAGAGGAAGAAGTGCTGGCGGTAGGGGTAACCTTCCCTTCGGTGAAGGAGGGGAAAACGTCTCCCATAGAAGTGTTAGCTGGGGAGATGGAAGACTTGCCACCGGGACCAGAATTGTCAGACTTAAATGTGGCAGGTGACAATTTTGGTACGGCGCAACTCCGAGACCCTACGTTGGCTCGAGCCCGGGAAAATGTACTGGTTGTCAATGGTAGAACTCCAACAGCCCGGCGCAGCTACGGTATTTCCCCGATTCAAGCTGAACCAAGATTTGCTGTATCGGGTCAAGAAAATACGTGGGTAGATGGTAGAGCAATTGCTGGTACCTCAGGCATATCGTAGGCTGGTAATGGACTTAGAGAATGCGCATGTACTGGGGGGACATTTGGGCCAAAAGAAAACCCTAGACAGAATTCTACAGCGGTTTTAATGGCTGGGAGTCTATGAAGAAGTAAAACGGTATTGTAGTTCCTGTCCGGTGTGCCAGGTAACCAGCCCTCAGCCTCATTTTCGGAGTCCCTTGGTGCCATTACCAATTATAGAAGTGCCATTTGAGAGAATAGCGATGGATTTGGTGGGGCAGGTTAATAAATCAGCCAGGGGTCTCCAACACATCCTCGTAGTTGTAGACTACGCTACCAGGTATCCTGAGGCCTTCCCCCTGTGTCACACATCAGCTAAGCTCATTGCAAAAGAACTCATAAGTATGTTCACACGGGTGGGAATCCCTCAAGAAATTTTGACAGATCAAGGAACCCCCTTTATGTCAAAAATTGTGAAGGAACTCTGCCATCTGTTAAATGTTAAACAGTTAGGCACATCGGTCTATCATCCCCAAACGGACAGGTTGGTAGAAAGATTTAATAAGACACTGAAGAATATATTAAAAAAAACAGTCTCCAAAGATGGTAAGGACTGGGCTCTCTTGCTGCCATATTTATTGTTTGCAGTGCGGGAGGTGCCCCAGGCATCTACGGGGTTCTCGCCCTTCGAACTATTATATGGTAGACATCCCCATGGCTTGCTCGATATAGCCAAAGAGGCCTGGGAGAACCAACCTACTCCCCACAAAAGTGTGATAGAACATGTGGCAAAAAATGCAAGAGAGAATGGAAACAGTACTACCGTTAGTCCGAGAACATATCGAGGCAGCACAAAGGTCGCAGAGGCAGGTCTATAACCGGGAGGCATGGGTAAGGTCCTTTAACCTGGGGATCGGGTGTTGGTACTTGTGCCTACGGTAGATAGTAAGTTTCTTGCTAGGTGGCAGGGACCCTACGAGGTTATGGAGAAGGTGGGTCCAGTAAACTATAAGGTACACCAACCAGGAAGGAGAAAACCAGAGCAGGTGTACCATGTTAATCTGCTCAAACCATGGAAAGACAGAGACCACCTGGGGGGGAGTGTCCGCAGCCTGCGTTCCCAGTGGAAAAGGCTCCCTTGCCCCAAGCGGAGGTAGGAGAAGCCCTCTCCGCTGTCAAAATAGCAAATACGTTGTCGCCTAGACAAATTCAGGAGGTTCGAGAATTTGTTAACTGAAATACCGATGTTTTTTCGGAACTCCCAGGTTGTACCTCCCTAATCCAACATGACATTGTCACGGAGCCACAGGCCAAAGTCCGCCTGAAGCCATATCGGGTGCCTGAAGCCCGGCGACAAGCCATCTCGGAGGAGGTAAAATAGATGCTGCAGTTAGGAGTCATTGAAGCATCCCAAAGTGAGTGGGCCAGCCCAATAGTCCTAATACCTAAGCCGGATGGGACTCTAAGGTTCTGTAATGACTTTAGAAAACTGAATGAAATTTCTAAGTTTGACACCTACCCCATGCCCCGGGTCTTTGAATTAATAGAGCGGTTTGGACAGGCCCGGTATTTCTCCATCATTGACCTCACAAAATGTTATTGGCAGGTACCCCTAACCAAAGCAGCGACAGAAAAAATGGCTTTTATAACACCTGAGGAGCTGTTCCAGCATATAGTCCTACCCTTCGGGTTGCATGGCGCTCCAGCGACATTCCAGAGGTTAATGGACATTGTTCTCCGTTCCCATCGCAGATATGCTGCGGCCTATCTGGATGATATTGTTGTGTACAGTACAGACTGGAAAGTCATTTACCCAAGGTACAGGCAGTGATAGATTTTCTGCGACAAGCAGGGCAAACTGCCAATCCAAAGAAGTGTTCCATAGGGTTGGAGGAAGCCGGGTACCTGGGGTATGTAATTGGGAGAGGAGTTCTCAAACCCCAGATAAACAAAGTGGAGGCAATCCAAAACTGTCCCTGTCCCCTCACCACAAAACAAGTAAAAGGGTTTTTGGGGTTAGTGGGATATTACAGACGGTTTATTCCCAATTTTGCAACCCTGTCAGCGCCGTTAACTGACTGCTTGAAGGGGAGGAAGTCAGTAATGGTGCGCTGGAATGATCAGTTTGAAGTAGCTTTTGTAAAATTAAAAGGGGCACTGTGTGGGTCACCAGTTCTGATCACACCCGATTTCAAAAGAGAATTCATTGTACAGACTGATACATCGGAGATAGGACTGGGTGCCGTGTTGTCTCAGGAGGTTAATGGGGAAGAGCATCCCGTTAGTTTCCGAGTCGGAAGCTTACTCCCGCTGAAACCAGACACAGCATTGTAGAGAGAGAGTGCATAGCCATCGAGTGGGCACTGGAGTCATTGCGCTACTATTTGCTGGGGAGAACGTTTCGTTTGGTGACTGATCATTCCCCTCTGACCTGGATGAGTCAAGCCAAAGAGAGGAATGCCCGAGTCACCAGGTGGTTCCTGTCACTGCAAAATTTTAAATTTTCAGTGGAACATCGGGCAGGCAAACTACAGGGGAATGCAGATGCCCTGTCCAGAGTTCACTGCATGTCATGTGTCCACCCTCCCAAGGTTGAACAATGGGGGGAGGTATGTGGTACACAAAAGGGGGTCTTGCTGGATGGGAGGTATATTTCTCCCAACAGGCTGAAGTTTGGTCAGGATTTTCCCTGAACACAAGAACCTGGGATGAGGTCATGGTCACATGAGCAGCTCAGGTGATGTGAACCTCACCTGAGGGTGTGGTTTAGGGCTATTTAATAAGGATCTGATGTAGTGTGTGGGTGTGGAAGAGAAGGAGCTTGACTGGAGCCAGCCTGGATATTTGATTTTTGGTGCACTGTGTCAGTAAGCTGAAGAAAGCAGATTCCAGACCACCCAGGAAATGGCACCTGGCGGTCCCTGCTGGCCTGCAGCCGCTTAGTTAAGCCCGTCCCAACAAGGGTAAGTCTGGGGACAGTGGTTCTCCAAACTGGAGTGTATTTATGTTCTGTTTTTGTTCATGTGATCCGGACTGGAAATATATTATTAAACCTCTGAATTTTGAACTTGAAGCCTATGTGTTGCCTCATTACTGCGGCCCGGCCACTGCCTACCAGAGCGAATCCCCTTGTTTTCACTAACAATTACAATATTATTATTATTATTATTAACAATTACTGGTAGACCAGCTCTACCCTTTCCTAGTGTATCCTCACCCATCCCTGTAGACTGTGAGCCCTCGCGGGCAGGGTCCTCTCTCCTTCTGTACTTGTGTCTCCCTTGTCTAGCACACGTTTATTGTACCTGTCTATATTTTCCCTTTTCATATGTAAAGCGCCATGGAATAAATGTCGCTATATAAATGTGTAATAATAATAATAATAATAATAATAATAATAATGAGTGTATGTGTACCTACTTGGTACACCTTTAACCCCTCTCTGACATTAGACGTACTATCCCGTCCATAAAACCCGTGCCATTCTGCCCATGGACGGGATAGTACGTCATAGGCGATCAGCTGCGCTCCTGAGGGGAGCGCAGCTAATCGCCGCCGGGTGTCAGCTGACCCGTGACTGTGTGTCAGGAGCGGTCACGGACCGCTCCCGGCACATTAACCCCTAGCACACCGCGATCAAACATGATCGCGGTGTACTGGGGGCACAGGGGAGGATCGCGCAGGGTGGGGGCTCCCTGCGCGCCCCCCTGAGACCCTCAGACCAGCGCGATGTGATCGCGCTGTTCTGAGGGCTTCCTCCCTCCCAGGACCCGGATCCAAGATGGCGCCGGGGTCCTGGAGGGAGGCGGCTTCCTCAGTGCCTGCCGAGAGCAGGCACTGAGAAGCCTGCTGCACTGCCTGAGCGATCGCTGGTGTGACAGTGTGCTGTGCACACTGTCACACCAGCGATTTGATAAAATACAGTGATGTCCCACCCTGGGACAAAGTAAAAAAGTTAAAAAAATAAAAATAAACATGTTATAAAAAAAAATCCAAAATAAAAAAAAAAAAAAAAAATATTCCCCAATAAATTCATTTCTTCCTGTAAATAAAAAAAACCAAAACAATAAAAGTACACATATTTGGTATCGCCGCGTCCGTAACGACCCCCCCTATAAAACTGTCCCACTAGTTAACCCCTTTAGTGAACCCCTTAAAAAAAAAAAAAAAAAACGAAGCAAAAAATCAATGCTTTATCATCATACCGCCAAACAAAAAGTGGAATAACGCGCGATCAAAAAGACCGATATAAATAAACATGGTACCGCTGAAAACGTCATCTTGTCCCGCAAAAAACGAGCCGCCATACAGCATCATCAGCGAAAAAATAAAAAAGTTATAGCTCGCAGAATAAAGCGATACAAAAATAATAATTTTTTATATAAAATTGTTTTTATTCTATAAAAGCGCCAAAACATAAAAAAATTATGTAGATGAGGTATCGCCATAATCGTACTGACCCGAAGAATAAAACTGCTTTATCAATTTTACCACACGCGGAACAATAAAAACGCCTCCCCCAAAAGAAATTCATGAATTGCTGATTTTTGTTCATTCTAACCTCCCAAAAATCGAAATAAAAAGCGATCAAAAAATGTCACCTGCTCAAAAATGGTACAAATAAAAACGTCAACTCGTACCGCAAAAAATAAGACCTCACATGACTCTGTGGGCCAAAATATGCAAAAATTATAGCTCTCAAAATGTTGCGATGCAAAAAACTATTTTTGCAATAAAAAGCGTCTTTTAGCGTGACAGCTGCCAATCATAAAAACCCGCTATAAATAGTAAATCAAACCCCCCTTTATCAGTTAGGGAAAAATAATAAAATTAAAAAAATGTATTTATTTCCATTTTCCCATTAGGGTTAGGGTTAGGGTTGCGGCTAAAGTTAGGGTTAGGGTTGGCGCTAAAGTTAGGATTAGGGTTAGGGTTGGGATTAGGGGTGTGTTAGGGTTAGGTTTGTGGTTAGGGTTGGGACCAGGGTTAGGGGTGTGTTGGGGTTAGGGTTGGAGTTAGAATTGGGGGGTTTCCGCTATTTAGGCACATCAGGGGCTCTCCAAATGTGACATGGCGTCTGATCTCAATTCCAGCCAATTCTGCGTTAAAAAAGTCAAACGGTGCTCCTTCACTTCTGAGCTCTGCCATGCGTCCAAACAGTAGTTTATCCCCACATATGGGGTATCAGCGTTCTCTGGACCCCAAGAGTTATTGTGCAATTTGTCCTATTTCTTCTGTTACCCTTGGGAAAATAAAAAACTGAGGGCGAAAATATCATTTTTGCACAAAAAAAAATATTTTTTTGTTTTTACGGCTGTACATTATAAACTTCTGTGAAGCACTTGGGGCTTTATAGCGCTCACCACACACCTAGATAAGTTCCTTGTGGGGTCTATTTTCCAAAATGGGGTCACTTGTTGGGGATTTCCACTGTTTAGGCGCATCAGGGGCTCTCCAAATGCGACATGACGCCCCCAGACCATTCCATCAAAGTCTGCAATCCAAAACGTCACTACTTCCCTTCCGAGCCCCAACGTGTACCCATACAGTAGTTTTCTCCCACATATTGGGTATCAGCGTACTCAGGAAAAATTGGGCAACAACTTTTGGGGTCCAATTTCTCCTGTTACCCTTGTAAAAATAAAATATTGGGGCAAAAAAATCATTTTTGCAAAAAAAAAAAAAAGATTTTTTATTTTTACGGCTGTGCGTTATAAACTTCTGTGAAGCACTTGGGGGTTCAAAGTGCTCACCACACATCTAGATAAGTTCCTTGTGGGGTCTATTTTCCAAAATGGGGTCACTTGTGGGGGGTTTCCACTGTTTAGGCACATCAGGGGCTCTCCAAATGCGACATGACACACCCAGACCATTCCATCAAAGTCTGCAATCCAAAACGTCACTACTTCCCTTCCGAGCCCTGACGTGCGCCCATACAGTAGTTTTCTCCCACATATTGGGTATCAGCGTACTCAGGACAAATTGGACAACAACTTTTGGGGTCCAATTTCTCCTGTTACCCTTGTGAAATAAAATATTGGGGGCGAAAAAATCATTTTTGTAAAAAAAAAAAAGATTTTTTATTTTTACGGCTGTGCGTTATTAACTTCTGTGAAGCACTTCGGGGTTCAAAGTGCTCACCACACATCTAGATAAGTTCCTTGTGGGGTCTATTTGCCAAAATGGGGTCACTTGTGGGGGGTTTCCACTGTTTAGGTGCATCAGGGGCTCTCCAAATGTGACATGACGCCCCCAGACCATTCCATCAAAGTCTGCAATCCAAAACGTCACTACTTCCCTTCCGAGCCCCGACGTGTGCCCATACAGTAGTTTTCGCCCACATATTGGGTATCAGTGTACTCAGGACAAATTGGACAACAACTTTTGGGTTCCAATTTCTTCTGTTACCCTTGTGAAAATAAAATATTGGGGGCGAAAAAATCATTTTTGTAAAAAAAAAAAAGATTTTTTATTTTACGGCTGTACGTTATAAACTTTAGTGAAGCACCTGGGGGTTCAAAGTTCTCACCACACATCTAGATAAGTTCCTTGAGGGGTCTAGTTTCCAAAATGGTGTCATTTGTGGGGGTTTCCACTGTTTAGGCAGATCAGGAGCTCTCCAAACACGACTTGGCATCCAGCCAATTCTGCGTTGAAAAAGTCAGACGGCGCTCCTTCCCTTCCAAACTCTGCCATGCACCCAAACAGTGGTTTACCCCCACATATGGGGTATCAGCACACTCAGGACAAATTGCACAATAACTTTTGGAGTCTTGTTACCCTTGGAAAAATAAAAATTGGGGTGAAAAGATCATTTTTGTGGAAAAAATATGATTTTTAAATTTTACGGCTCTACGTTATAAACTTGTGTGAAGCATTTGGGGGTTCAAATTGCTCATCAAAAATCTAGATAAGTTCCTTAGGGGGTCTAGTTTCCAAATGGGGTCATTTGTGGGGGGTTTCCACTGTTTAGGCACATCAGGGGCTCTCCAAATGCAACATGGCATCCAAACTCAATTCCAGCCAATTTTGGTTGGAAAAAGTCAAATGGTGCTCCTTCCATTCCGAGCTCTGCCGTGCGCCCAAACAGTGGTTCCACCCCACATATGGGATATCAGCGTACTCAGGACAAATTGTACAACAACTTATGTGGTCCAATTTCTCCTGTTACCCTTGGGAAAATAAAAAATTAGTGACTAAAAGATAATTTTTGTGGGAAAAAAATAGGATTTTTTATTTTCATGCCCGGGCATTATAAACTTGTGTGAAGCACTTGGGGGTTCAAAGTGCTCACCAAAGATCTAGATAAGTTCCTTAGGGGGTCTAGTTTCCAAAATGGGGTCACTTGTGGGGGGATTCCACTGTTTAGGCTCATCTGGGGCACTGCAAACAGAACATGACCCCATTAACGTCTGCATTCCAAAACGTTACTACTTCCTTTCCAAGCCCTGCCGCGCGCCCAAACAGTTTCCCCCCCCACATATGGGGTATCAGCGTACTCAGGACAAATTGGACAACAACTTTTGGGGTCCAATTTCCTTGGGAAAATTCAAAAATTTGGGACTAAAAAAATCATTTTTGTGGAAAATTGATTTTTTTTTTCACACCCAGGCTTTATAAACTTTTGTGAAACACTTGAGGGTTCAAAGTGCTCACAACAGATCTAGATAAGTACCTTAGGGGGTCTAGTTTCCAAAATGGTGTCACTTGTGGGGGGTTTCCACTGTTTAGGCGCATCAGGGGCTCTCCAAACGCGACATGGCATCCAATCTAAATTCCAGCCAATTTTAGTTTGAAAAAGTCAAACGTCGCTCCTTCCCTTACGAGCTCTGCCGTGTGCCCAAACAGTGGTTTTCCCCCACATATGGGGTATTGGCATACTCAGGAGAAATTGCATAACAACCTTATCTGTCCATTTTCTCCTTTTACCCTTGTGAAAATAAAAAAAAAGTTTGTAAAAGATAATTTTTGTGGCTAAAAAGTAAAATATTCATTTTTTCCTCCCACGTTGCTTTAGTTACTGTGAAGCACCTGAAGGGTTAATAAACTTCTTGAATGTGGTTTTGAGTACCTTGAGGGGTGCAGTTTTTAGAATGGTGTCACTTTTGGGTATTTTCTGCCATATAGACCCCTCAAAGTGACTTCAAATGTGAGGTGGTCCCTAAAAAAAATGGCTTTGTAAATTTTGCTGTAAAAATGAGAAATCGCTGGTCAACTTTTAACCCTTATAACTTCCTTAAAAAAAAAAATTTTGGTTCCAAAATTGTGCTGATGTAAATTAGACATGTGGGAAATGTTATTTCTTAACTATTTTGTGTGATATATTTCTCTGTTTTAAGGGAATAAAAATTCAAAGTTTGAAAATTGCAAAATTTTAAAAATTTTCGCCATATTTGCATTTTTTTCAAAAATAAACGCAAGTTATATCGAAGAAATTTTACCACTATCATGAAGTACAATATGTCACGAGAAAACAATCTCAGAATCGCGAAGATCCGTTGAAGCGTTCCAGAGTTATAACCTCATAAAGAGACAGTGGTCAGAATGTAAAAATTGGCCCGGTCATTAACGTGCAAACCACCCTTGGGGGTGAAGGGGTTAATTAACCCCTACATGTATGAAATTTTGCACACATACACTCATGTAATTGTTAGTGAAAACCATATATCAAACTACATGAAATGACATGGTTAACTGTATGTAAACCATGTGTCATTTCATGTCTGGTTCTGTAATTTCACAAAAGCCGGCAATTGAATTAGCGGCTATTATACTATGTAGAAGTGTATAAACTAGAAATATATATACTGTATATACATATATATGTCACAATGACATGTATATATATATATATATATATATATATATATACATATGTTTTCTATGTGTATATATCTATTCTTTCTATTCTATTCTGTCAGTGTGATTTTACAGTATAGCCGGGCTGAATTGCCGGCTTTTCTAAAGGACACCGGTGCGTATTTCTCAAAAGTCACACGTCTGGTCTGTGTGTAATCCGTTGTTTTCTCTATAGACTTTCATTGGCTTACAATGGGCGTAATACGCATACAATCGCAGCATGCTACGGGTGTCTCGCACCGTAAGATACGGCCGAGAAAAATACGCATGATCAGAGCTGCCCCATAGAGAAATATTGGTCCGTGTGTAATGCGTGGTTTTCACGCCTCTCACTCGTCCGTATTCCTCCTTAGTGTGATGCCGGCCTAAGAGTCAACATTCATTCTCACATGAACTCTAGCTCATGTCCCCGGGACTACTGAAATAATAGTCATGAGTAAGACTGCTTGTAGTCGAAAAGCGTTGACTGGGTCATGTCGACCATGAAAATTTTCTTTTGTATGCACTATAATTTCTTTTGAAAAATAAATAAAAGGAACATCCAGTCCTGTTGAGCCGGACTCCAATTTTTTCTATTATCACTGAAATAATACGTCTGGATAATTCAGATTAAATGCTGTGTTGCCACAGAAGTTTTCCGGGAATTAAAAAAAATAGCAGGGTAGGCTTGGTGACTTGTCCTTCAGTGATGACATTCCTTATATGTAGACATGACCGCTGCAGTCAATCACTGATCACAGGAGTGTTACCTAGCTGAACGGCTCAAACTTTCAGAGACTGTTATTTACTGCCATGCTAGGGACCACTAATTCAGTGGCACTGGATTAGTAGGGGATTTATCGGTTGAGTAATAATTAATGATTGTCTACCATTAGTTTCTTTTTTTTCAAATCCAGGAAAGCCTTTATTTAGACTTTAATTAGTGTAGAACATTGCTTTACTTACTTATGGGTTCGCCATGATTCTAACATTGAATATCTATCCTTAGGTAAGGCCATCAATATTTGATGGATAACACAATAGGACCTCACTGATTAGCAACATAAAGGGTACCCTGATTCTATTATGAACAAGCAGCTACAGTATGCTTGATACTGCAGTTCATCTTACTCAAGTGAATGGTGCTACAACTTCTTCACTGTGGTGATTGTCATGGCCTCAATGTCTTGACAAAATGATGTATCATTTCCCCCTTTCTTATGTCTAAACTCTTTTGTCTTTTATACAGGGACTACTCTTTTTAATTTGTCCATGGCATTTTAATGTGTTACAATGCTATTTGGATGGTCAATTTCTTGTGTTTTTTGTAACATTTTTATTTGGAAAAGCTTTTATATATTTTCTAATGTTACTGTTTTTAAGGACACTGAAGTTACTTGTGAGTGAATGGCAGTGAGCTGGAAAATTTTTACATGATTCAGTAAAAAGTTAGAATTTGGAGCTGTTTATAGAAAGAACTAAGGAAGTATGATTCAAAATTGTTATTCTAATCTAAAAGATCTTCACTCAAGTTGACATCACTGTTCTAAGTACCACTGTTCTGCCACAATACCCACCTCCTCACACTCCCTATCCAGGACTGTAATACAAGCAACCTTTTTTCATTCTCTCTCAAGTCTGGGACATTCACTGCTTATTTTCTACATGCAGCGTCTGCAAAGCATGAAGAAATCATCTACCAAAAATGTGTAAAAGAACTCCAGCGCATACGACTCGCTACCATCAAGAACAGAGCTTCCAGGCGTTGCTGAGCCTCCTATAGTGACAGCATGTCAACGTAGAAAAAGATATCAACTCCTCAAGCCCTACTTGGTTCTCAGGTCCAGTTTTTAGACAAAGTGGGACCCAGGGCAAAAGTTTAAAGAGGGGCACCAAATGCTAATATACAACATATTGTGTGTGGCCCAGCTGCGCTTGGTACACATGTTCCCAGGAGCATGTACAAAAAGGTAATTACAAAACCTGATACTCATTCACATCTCACACTTCCCAGGAGCCACCAGAGGGAGCCCTTCAGATTCAGGTATTTAGGGGTGTGGAGAAATGCAGCAGTAGGCATTCTAGCCAGTCAGCTATTCTACTTGTTGGTTGTACCTCAGACAGATCAGATCTCCTCAGGACACCAGAGGGAGAGGATTCCTGTCAGAGCTCAGAGACATTCTAGTCTTGGTGTGATTCAGGAGTGAGTCATACTAGCCAGACGGACGGAGATTTCCTGTCAGATGAGACAGAGGATGAAAGATTGCAAGCTGTTACCTCAGAACAGACTGACTGTTAGTACCCTATGAATGTGGAAAGCGACTCTCGGAGCGAGCATGAAATCAGTCTGACGGAAGGTCCTGATAGCCACTCTGGACAGAGTCTTTGAAGGTAAAGAAGGAAGGGGACTACAGTTGTCAGAACATCGAGTTAACTGAGAAACGGTCAGTGAGCTGTGGAAGGAAGGAAGCTGACGACTACAGCTACTGCTACCCGTGCTTATGTTAAGGGTGAGAGTAGGGCGACGGGCGAGTGGTGAAAAGAAG
>JARQOD010000004.1:267029845-267048653 GCA_033576555.1 Oophaga sylvatica | reverse complement strand
CCAGCTATTCCATAGCTGTACTGCCCAGTCAGTTTTGTGGTCGGAGCCTCCTGTGAGAGAGCTGAATTCCTATCTTGCTGATCAGGCTCAAAGTCTTCACTCCCCCGACCCCAGTTACGTACCGACTATTTAGGGCTGCTTGCCACGACCTAAGGTCCGGTAAGCCTCTGGTTTTCTTACCACTAAGCGTGAAGCTTTAGTGATCCTTCGGTCCCCAGTGACCGGTAACAATGTGCAGGACTTCTTCAATCCAAAAGCACTTTTCAAATATTCCTTTCCACTGTGCCTTTCGCCTTGTCCGCGCTTGTAGCATAAACACTCACACTTGCAAAAAGTCATATAATCACTCCCTTCTTTTCCTTCCTTCAGAGTTAGTTAACAGACTCTCAGTTATCCACTAGGCAGGAGCACGTCTCTGAACCTTTCACTGTCCTTGGGACAGGAGACTGAAGTAATTCTGTACTAAGCTCTTCTTTCTTATCAGTGTCTTCAAGTGAGGTACAGCTCTGACCAGGCTGAGGTGATCTATATCTCGCCCTTACTGGCCTCCACTTGCTGAACTGCTGTGTCGACCCGCCACCACAATTGTGGGTTACCAGGGCAATGGGGTACTCAGAGCCGAGCCCGTAGAAGTCTATGGGGATTGTCACAGGTAGCTGTGGCTCGGTCTGTGGCCCTGGCGGTCTGGCGTATGTTGGGGATATATTTACAGGGGATAGGTTTATATACAGTTCGTGACGCCACCTGTAGTATTCTGGTAATATGTACCAGCGCTGCTGTAGATCTCTGAGGGGATGGTGAGGCAGCTAGATGTCGGGTCCCCTACAGGTGGGACTCTTCCCTCAGGTCGGTAGTTAGGTAGGGATTGTGCAGGCATGCATAATAACTCAGTCTCACACGGTCAGCGTCTTTCCATACCTTTACTTGTAAGATGTTCAAGCAGGTCCCAGGGAGGCTGATGGGTTAATGGAGGATGAGCTTTGAGGCAACAGCTAAGCAAGTTAGGGGCCTCCTTTACTGTCCAATGAAGATGAGTACGACCAGCCTGAAGCATAGTCCCCTCTATGATTCCAGCTTATCCAAAGCTGTGCTTCCAGTCAGTTTAGTGTTAGGAGCCTTTCTATGAGGGAGCTGAATTCTTATTTTGTCCTGCAGAGACTCAAAGTCTTCACTTCCCCTGACCCCAGTTACGTACTGACTATAAGGGGCTTGTTTGCCGCGACCTAGGGTCCGGTAAATCTCTGGTTTTCTCTTCACTATGCTTGTAGCTAATAGTGATCCTTCGGTCCCAGTAACCGGTAGCAATGTGCAGGACTCTTCCAAGCCAAACGCACCTTTTCCAATAATCTTCCTTCCACTTTGCCCTTCGATTTGCTCAACTCTTAATAGCTAGTTCAGTCTTTCTTCCAGTGGGGCACAGCTCTGACTAGACTAAGGTGAATTAGACCACCTGTACCAGCCTCCACGTTCTGAACTGAAGACAGGCTCAAACTGGACACGTCTACTCTGTCCAAGGACAGGAAACTGACTGACTAGAAAATCACTCCCTTCCACACCCCTGCTGGGTGTGTCAGAAGTGTACATGATGTCATGAAGAGACCTTAACTGTTACCTCTCCACTCTCCTCCTGGTATTGTGTACCAGGGCTACACATTCCCCCATGGTAAACGACAGCACTCCCGGGCTGTAAAATATAAAGAGACATTTTTGTTTATGCATGAAAATATTAACAATAACATTAATTCGTCCCATCCGGGAGGTGAGGATATCTTGAACGTTGCAAACATTATAGAAAAATACAAGTATTAAATAGCATTCAATAAATATACGGTATACTTGTGAAGGACCCGCACCAAACCTTCAACGTGGGTCCTGGGTGGGCTGCAGGACATCCAATGCAGACCTCACTCAGTGCCACACCACACGGGTTTTTGGTTCAGAGGTAAGTCAAGGTTTCATGTGAAACCATTAAAAAGGCACAAAGTGCAACTATTTACAGGATACAGTTTTTGGGCTGGCTCAGTCCTCAGCCTCTGAGTCCATTGTTAAACGAAGACATAATAGGGAAAAACACATATATATATATAGACTTTTTACAATATTCACATGAATTCGTTATAATCACTGCTGATATCTAATGGGTAACTTCCCTTTTGTGATTCTCTCTGATCTACGTGGTGTAGTTTCAGGTATATCAAGTTGCGATCTGTCTGCACTGCGTAACGGCAAACTATAGAACTGCCTTAACCTTTCTATGGATCTGGCAAGCGTACTGATGGCTGGGCGGTGTGAGTCAGCTGCACCAGGGGATCCCATAGTATGGGGCGCTGCTTCTGATGATCCATCTTGAGGTTCCACAGGTTGAGGTGTTGCTGGGATGGGTAACTCCTGAGCGGGCTCAACTGGCACCACAGGCACAACTGGAGGTAAAACTTCCTCTTGTGGCTGATAAAACTGCAACACTGGAATTATCACAGCATCTCCCAGTCGGGGCCAATCCGCAGGAAAATCTCCCAGATCTGTGTGTAGGACCTCTTCCTTTCTTTCTCCTTGATTGAGGACAGGGTTCTTTTCACAACGCTTTAAGTGTTCTGGACACAATTTCAAATGATCTCTGGACACAGTGATTGTTGTTCTTCCTCCGTCCTTACTGACGACACAAACTTTTCTGTTGTCATATTTAGAATCTTGTATGACGTAGGTTCTTGCTCCCACTGATTATCCAATTTGTGCATCTTCCTTTTCCTTTTTAATACTACCTCTCCAGGCATCAAAGGCTTGGCAGGAGCATTTCGGTTGTAAACATCTTCCTGTTTCTCCCGTACCTTATTGAGACTTTCCTCCACGCAGACTTGTACTCTCTGTATTGCTCTTGCCGATTGATGTCCCAGTTTTCAACGGCGTCGTCTGCCTCCGGTTCTACCACTCCAAGTTCTAAATCCATTGGTAGTTTTCCGGGCCTTGCTCGCATAAGATAAGCTGGAGTGCAGTTAGTTGAGCTTACAGGTATATGATTATACAAATCAACCAAATCAGGTAGTAAATCCGGCCATCGATTCCTGTCTTCCAACGGTATGGATCTCAACAAGTCAAGGACAATATGGTTCATCTTTTCACAAAGACCGTTGGTTTGAGGGTGATATGGTGTTGTTCTTATTTTCTTGCACCCGTACATGTGACAGAATTCCTTGAATAAATCGGCTTCAAAAGCAGGTCCCTGATCGGTTAATACTTGCTCGGGATACCCATGCGGTCTGCAGAAGCTTGCTTGAAAGGTCTTCGCTGCCGTCACTGCGGTCTGGTCCTTAACTGGAACAACCACCAGAAATCTGGAGTAATGGTCCACCATAGTCAAGGCGTATGAGTATCCAGATCTACTTGGCGACAATTTGACGTGGTCCAGGGCTACAATCTCCAGGGGACGAGTCGTCCGGATAGGTTGCAGGGGTGCCTTCTGACTACCGTAGTCCTTTCTTCTGAGACCACAAGGTCCACAGTTCCGACACCACCTCTCGATGGAGCTGCGCATCCCTACCCAGTAGAACCGGCATCTCAACAGGGTCTCCAGCTTTCTCCAGCCAAAGTGTCCTGCTTGATCGTGGTACGCTTCCAACACCATTGGGACGTCTGCCTTGGGGACCACTATTTGCCAGACCATTTCATGGGTTCTGGGGTTGACGTATCTCCTGCACAACTTCTCACGGTATAGGAACAACCTGCTTTTCTCGTTCCACAGGAGCTTGGCTGACATAGGTGCATCCTTTTCCAAGGAGGAACCTTCCTGTTTTAACAACTCCTTGATGCGGCTGACCACTGGATCACTGTCCTGAGTCTCTTTCCAGCTATGATGGGGTAAAGGATTTAATGTTGCACCATACTGCTTTCTGTGGACTCGATGCTCGTGACTACCCCATTTCGATGGAACGCAGGTAGCTCAATTTCTTCCAGGTCGTCCGATTCTTCTTCCGTATCAGAGTCATGCGGCATTCGGGACAACGCATCAGCATTAGCATTCTTTCGACCTGCCCGGTACTTGATAGTAAACTGATAATTGGACAACCGAGCCATCCATCGCTGCTCCATGGCACCCAGCTTGGCGGTTTCCAGGTGCGTTAACGGGTTGTTGTCTGTGTATGCCGTGAACTTATTGGAGGCCAAATAGTGCTTAAATCTTTCAGTAATGGCCCAGACCAGCGCCAAAACTCCAGCTTGAAGCTGCTATAATTTTCCGGATTCCTTTCAGTTGGCCTGAGTTTTCTGCTAGCATAAAGCGATGACTTTTTCTTGGCCATTCTGCTTCTGACTGAGAACTGCTCCCAACCCTTCATTACTGGCGTCGGTATACAACAGGAACGGTTGGCTGTAATCAGGATAGGTTAAGATCTCATCACCTGTAAGGATCTCTTTCATCTTTTGGAATGCTTCAGCCTGTTCTTTACCCCAATTAAAGGGAGGGTTTCTGCTCTTTAAAGATTGTCCTACTAGGAGGTCCTGTAAAGGAGCTGCCTTCTTCGTGTAATCTTTCACGAATCTCCTGTAGTAACCCGTTAGTCCCAGGAACTGTCGCACTTCCTTAAGGTTCTTCGGCTCCGGCCACTTCTGGATGGCAGTGACTTTCTCTGGGTCCGGCGCTACTCCTTCCGAACTGACGATGTGCCCCAAGTATTGTACCTTCTGTTTGAGTAGATGGCATTTTGAGGGTTTTAATTTCATCCCGTACCTGGACAGGGACTCGAATACTTCTGCCAGGTGCTTCAGATGGTCCTCATAAGTCTTGGAATACACGATGACGTCGTCTAGGTATAGCAGCACGGTTTCAAAATTGAGATGTCCCAGACAGTTTTCCATCACTCTCTGAAATGTTCCTGGGGCACTACTGAGCCCAAACGGCATTCTGTCGAACTCACAGAGCCCCATTGGGGTGGTGAAAGCCGTTTTCCTCACGATCCTCCTCAGCCACAGCCACTTGCCAGTAACCACTAGTCAGATCGAGGGTAGAAAAGTAGTTAGCCGTTTTCAGAGCAGCTAATGATTCCTCTATTCGTGGTAACGGGTATGCATCCTTGTGTGTTATGCGGTTCACCTGCCTGTAATCCACACACATTCTCATACTACCATCTTTCTTTTTAACCAGAACTAGAGGGGCTGCCCAGGGGCTACAACTATCCCTTATCACCCCAGCTTTCTTCATATCATTCAACATTTCTTTAGCCTTCTGATAATGAGCTGGAGGTATGGGCCTATACCGCTCTTTGATGGGAGGATGACTGCCTGTAGGATGTGATGTTGTACTCCCTTAATTGTCCCAAAATCAAGTGGATTTTTGCTAAACACTTGGGCGTACTCTTGCACCACCCGTAATACCCCTTGCTTCTGGTGAGCGGGTGGTGTCCGTCCCAACATGGAGTTGCTGACACCATTCCGCCACCTGAGTTGCTGGGTCATTGTCCTCCGCTATTTGACAGGAGTCTAAGGACTCAGCCGGGAGAATAGAATTATTATCAACAGCATGAAGTTTAGCAATGGTTGCATAACGGGGTAAATTTACCTCATCATCTCCCCAATTGAGAAGCCGTACCGGTACTCTTCCATTCACCACCTCTACTACTCCTCTAGCAGTCATAAGTGTAGGTCTATGTTCTGAATGGTGGGGTTCTACTACAGCTTGGTAATTCTGTCCTCTCAGACCTATGGCTGCCCTGCACCAAATGATCATTTCACTCATTGGGGTATCACAATAGGATCTGAGTCAGTGACCCGTACATTACCAATTTCGCCGTCGGTAAGCTTCGCTTGCTGCTGACACACCAGGGCCCGGATCTCTCTTTGGATTACTCCTCTCTGCCTTGGTCGGGCAATCTCAGCGAGCTGTTGGAGTAAGAACACAACTTCTCCCAAACAATTACCGATAATGTTAGTACCCAAAATTATATTTAAACCGTTCTCCTCATTTACAGTCTTTACTACCAGAAGCCCTTGGTCTTTCAACTCCTCTCTGCCCACCTTTACATCTACACATTTTGTTCCGAGTACTTCTACAGGAAGACCATTAGAAGCATATACGGTAAAGTCAAGGCTCGGAGGTTTAAGACTGTCCATTGACCAGTACTTGGTATATAGAGCATCAGTATTAGGGTCACCTGGGACCCAGTGTCTAACAATGCTGGAACAGCAATACCATCTAGAATAATAGACAGGTAGGTCGCCCGCCCACATACCTGCGGTTCCAGTCTAGGGGCCTGACGGGTATTCTCCTGGGTGTTGGCCCTTGGACCCAGGTTCTGCCCGTTTAAAGGACACTGTGTAGACAGATGACCTTTCCGGTTGCAGCGGTAACAGATGATCTCTCGACGAGGAGGGTGTTGATCAGAGGTTGCTCCTGGGGGTGGCGTTGTCCTCCTCCGGGGGGCGACGTCTTCTTTCTTCTCCGGTGCATCCACGGAACGTCCTCTGGGCAGTCAGCTAACAAGATCTTCCCTTCCTCTTCTTTCCGCAGCTGTAGGGCACTCATCACAGCGGCCAGATTTTTAGTCAGCTGGCGCACCTCTGAGCGCAGACAGTCCAATTCACTAGGAGGTGTCACCTGCGTTTTGGTTTCTGCCACTAGCGGGGAACAGGGGTTACTGCCGGTTCCAGAGTGACTTCAGCCTGATGATGTTGGGTGGCCACCTCAGGTTTGCCCAGGGGCCGCAGCCCTTTTATTGCCATGTCCTTTAGGGCATCAAAGGTAGCATCCGGATGATCTAAAGTCCACCAATTTACAGTTCTGCGTTCCTCTGGGGATCTCAATCCCTGTATAAATTGTTCTTTCAGCATTCTATTCTCGTCGATAGCATTTAAATGGTTAATTTGCTTGAGGGCTCTCAGGGCTCCCTGTAGTCGGCAAGCGTAGTCCCGGATGCTGTCACCTGGCTGTTGTGAACAGTGATAGAAGGCCATCCGGAGATCCGTTTCTGTGCGGTCTTCAAATATGGCATGCAGCTTAAGGAAGATCGCAGGTACCGACTCCTGATCAACGGTATCCCAAGTCTCCACTTCCCTCTCAGCAGCGCCAGTTAGCTGCCCTATTAGCACAGCAGCTTTTTGTCTCTCAGGCATGGAGTACATTTCTAGGATGCTGCATAACTTCCGCTTGAAGCCTGCTAATGTGCCTGGCTCACCGCTGTATTGGGGAAGCCATTTCGCCCCAGGCATATATGGGAGCGTTAGTGGCATGATCGGGACTACCGGACTGGGTGCAGGGCCTGCGCCCCCATCTGGCGCTACAATACCAGACGGTGCGGGATTGGGGCCTCCGGCCGGGGCCGCACTGTCAGCCAGTTGTTGTGACATCTTAGCGCCCCCTTGGTTAAACGGAGCCTACCGGTTTCAGACGCTGCTATTTCACAGCACCGCAGTGAGAACAGGACCTTCGTCGCAGGCGCTCTGATGTCAGAGCGTTCACTTCCTGTTGCAGGACCTGCCGCTGAGTCAGAGCCGGGGCGTGTCCAAGACTTTGCGCGCTCTTTCAGGTACGCCCACCTTCTTCTCCAGCGCCTGAGGGCGCGAATCTGGCGGCAAATATGGCGGTATTTGGCGCCAAACAATAGCAACAGTCTTTTTCACCAAAACACTCCACAGGCACACAGGGCTCGCAATGCTGCAAGTTTCGTATCCTGTTCGTGACGCCAAAGTTTTTGTGTCGACCCGCCACCACAATTGTGGGTTACCAGGGCAATGGGGTACTCAGAGCCGAGCCCGTAGAAGTCTATGGGGATTGTCACAGGTAGCTGTGGCTCGGTCTGTGGCCCTGGCGGTCTGGCGTATGTTGGGGATATATTTACAGGGGATAGGTTTATATACAGTTCGTGACGCCACCTGTAGTATTCTGGTAATATGTACCAGCGCTGCTGTAGATCTCTGAGGGGATGGTGAGGCAGCTAGATGTCGGGTCCCCTACAGGTGGGACTCTTCCCTCAGGTCGGTAGTTAGGTAGGGATTGTGCAGGCATGCAATAATAACTCAGTCTCACACGGTCAGCGTCTTTCCATACCTTTACTTGTAAGATGTTCAAGCAGGTCCCAGGGAGGCTGATGGGGTTAATGGAGGATGAGCTTTGAGGCAACAGCTAAGCAAGTTAGGGGCCTCCTTTACTGTCCAATGAAGATGAGTACGACCAGCCTGAAGCGTAGTCCCCTCTATGATTCCAGCTTATCCAAAGCTGTGCTTCCCAGTCAGTTTAGTGTTAGGAGCCTTTCTATGAGGGAGCTGAATTCTTATTTTGTCCTGCAGAGACTCAAAGTCTTCACTTCCCCTGACCCCAGTTACGTACTGACTATAAGGGGCTTGTTTGCCGCGACCTAGGGTCCGGTAAATCTCTGGTTTTCTCTTCACTATGCTTGTAGCTAATAGTGATCCTTCGGTCCCCAGTAACCGGTAGCAATGTGCAGGACTCTTCCAAGCCAAACGCACCTTTTCCAATAATCTTCCTTCCACTTTGCCCTTCGATTTGCTCAACTCTTAATAGCTAGTTCAGTCTTTCTTCCAGTGGGGCACAGCTCTGACTAGACTAAGGTGAATTAGACCACCTGTACCAGCCTCCACGTTCTGAACTGAAGACAGGCTCAAACTGGACACGTCTACTCTGTCCAAGGACAGGAAACTGACTGACTAGAAAATCACTCCCTTCCACACCCCTGCTGGGTGTGTCAGAAGTGTACATGATGTCATGAAGAGACCTTAACTGTTACCTCTCCACTCATCCTCCTGGTATTGTGTACCAGGGCTACACACTGCTGGTAGAACCAGGCTGGACTGCTTCCTCCCTCCAGGTCCCAGCTAGACTCCACACGTCTGCTCTGTCCGAAGACAGGAAACTGACTACTCTAATCACTCAACGAATACACCCTGACCACTCCCTCACAAGTGACTACACTACCCTAAGGGTGTGTCTAGTGTATGTTGAGTGAATGGGTATTGAGCATTGAACTGCTATCTCTCCACACATTCTCCAGGGTACTGCGTGTGCCTAACACCAGGGCTACACATTCCCCCATGGTAAAAGACAGCACTCCCGGGCTGTAAAATACAAAGAGACAGTTTTGTTTATGCATGAAAACATCAACATTAAACATTAATTCGTCCCATCCGGGAGGTAAGGATGTCTTGAACGTTGCAAATAACACATTATATATAGAAAAATACAAAAGTATTAAGGCATCAAAACATTCAATAAATACTCAGTATTCTTGTGAAGGACCCGCACCAAACCTTCAACGTGGGTCCTGGGTGGGCTGCAGGACATCCGAATGCAGACCTCACTCAGTGCCACACCACACGGGTTTTTGTATTCAGAGGTAGTTGTGCTGGTTTTATGTAAAACCAAGATAAAGCACCGAAGCGCAACTATATACAAATAAGTTCTGGGCTGGCACAGTCCTCAGCCTCAAAGTCCATTGTAAAACGAAGACATATTATATCACATTATAATAATAATAAAGTGCAAAACTTTTTCTCTGTTTACCCAGCCGGGCATTCTACTGTTAGCAATATATAAATATATTATATACTCATTTAACTTGTGCAAAAATTGGCAAACATTCTTAAACTTTTTACAACTTTACTTATGGTAGACCCCTATCTGGATCTCACCGGTTTTTCTTCTACTGTTTAATTATTCATTTATTTCAAGTACATTTTCCACCCCGGGGGCTGGAACAATGCAATGGGCCCTAGATCCCAGGACTAACAAGTTGTGACCTGCTATTGGGGTCTGAGTTGCCACAGTTCTCGTGCGAACCTCTAGGGGCGCAACGGGTACTTTCTCCTTGCGAGACACCGATTGCGTTTCAATCTGAGTCACAGTTAACGATATGGATCGTGTCATGGATTGCGATGGAAACTGGGTCGCATGTTGCGATGTAGAAGGATAACGGTATACAGGTGTCGCTTCCACTTGCGAAGTACCTGCAGGGGGCGATGCTGGGGCACGGCCGGATACTGCTTGAGCTGGAGACGGGGACGCTGCGGTAGTGGTGACGTTACCTGCGTCTGGGACGGGGTCACGGACGATGGTGACGTTAAGGGCATACCATCCCTTCATTCCCCAGTGCCGTGTATACGTGACAATGTCTCCATTAACTAAGTCCCTCCCGGGGTGGCCTTGCGGTAGGTGGGATTCCACGTCACGCCTGCTGACAAAGACCCCTGGGTAGAGGCCCGGTTCACGGATGAAGCCCCAGCCCTTCCGGAGCTGGAACTCAGTCACACACCCCTGCCGCCGCGGTTCCCTCAGGGTACCTTTCTCTCTCCGGACACTCTCCTTGTCCGCGATCAGCTCTGCATGTTGCCGCTGTCGATTCCGCTGAGCTTCCCGCTCTTCCTCCTGCTGGCGTTTCTGCTTCTCCTCACGACGCTGCCACTCATATTCCCACTGGGCGGTATAGGCGACGTCATCCAGGCGCGCCATCTCGTCCCAGTCGACGTCTGGTAACGACGGACAGGACCCCTCCGGTGTCGGGGATCGATCATCTGCTGCGGCCTCCTGGCCGGGCGGGCGTTCCGGAACTGGCGGTACCTCCTCAACCTCCTTCGCCTCCACCGCTTCACCGGTGGGATCAGGATTGGTACTTTCGGGGGCAGCCTCCGGTTGCTCCTTTGCCTTGGGCAGCAGAATTTTCGGTAACTCGAATCGTGGGGGGTCGTTGAGGGGAGAGAACACCACGTCCCACAGCCTCCGCTGCTCCTGGGTACGCCGGCGTCTCTCGATCTCTTCAAATCCAGGTTGGTGCTGGACCATCTTTTTCAGGCGTGCATTTTCTTCCTGAATTTCTAGCAACGCTTGCTGCAGGTGCAGGACCACGGATGACTCCTGTGCTGGTGGCAGCTTGGCTGGGGCACGGGGCCTGCCTTCCTCCGCTTCCCTGCTCGGCTGCACACGTCCTGCTTCCATGATGTTCCAGAAGATTCTTTCTTCTTCCTCTAGAGACGTCCGGTCTCTTCCGTGGAGGCGGGGTTTGCGTTCCTCCTCTTTGCAGGAAAGGTGAAGAGGAGGCGGACCTCCTTTGCTGTAGGGCAGGATCGCATGTTGTAATAGCACTTTGAGAGGGCAGGCATTTTCTTCGCGCCACAGGGGGGTACACGCCCACGAAGGTACGCCCACCTTCTTCTCCAGCGCCTGAGGGCGCGAATATGGCGACAAAGATGGCGATTTTTGGCGCCAAAAGTGCAAACAGTCCTTTTCACAAAAACAACTCCATAGGCACACAGGGCTCGCAATTTTGCGAGTTTCGCATCCTGTTCGTGACGCCAAAGTTTTGTGTCGACCCGCCACCACAATTGTGGGTTACCAGGGCAATGGGGTACTCAGAGCCGAGCCCATGGAAGTCTATGGGGTTGTCACAGGTAGCGGTGGCTCGGTCTGTGGCCCTGGCGGTCTGGCGTATGTTGGGGGGAATATTTACAGGGGATAGATTTATATACAGTTCGTGACGCCACCTGTAGTCTCTGGTAATTTGTACCAGCGCTGCTGTAGATCTCTGAGGGGATGGTGATGCAGCTAGATGTCGGGTCCCCTACAGGTGGGACTCTTCCTCAGGTCGGTAGTTAAAGCAGGGTTGTGCAGGCATGCAAGTAAATAACTCAGTCTCACACGGTCAGCGTCTTTCCATACCTTTACTTGTAAGATGGTAAGGCAGGTCCCAGGGAGGCTGATCCAAGGAGAATGTATTTTGAGATAGCAGCTGGACAAGTTAGGGGCCTCCTTTACTTTCACAACGATGAGTACAACCAGCATGAAGCGTAGTTCCCTCTATAACTCCAGCTATTCCATAGCTGTACTGCCCAGTCAGTTTTGTGGTCGGAGCCTTCCTGTGAGAGAGCTGAATTCCTATCTTGCTGATCAGGCTCAAAGTCTTCACTCCCCCTGACCCCAGTTACGTACCGACTATTTAGGGGCTGCTTGCCACGACCTAAGGTCCGGTAAGCCTCTGGTTTTCTTACCACTAAGCGTGAAGCTTTAGTGATCCTTCGGTCCCCAGTGACCGGTAACAATGTGCAGGACTTCTTCAATCCAAAAGCACTTTTCAAATATTCCTTTCCACTGTGCCTTTCGCCTTGTCCGCGCTTGTAGCATAAACACCCCCTTGCAAAAAGTCATATAATCACTCCCTTCTTTTCCTTCCTTCAGAGTTAGTTAACAGACTCTCAGTTATCCACTAGGCAGGAGCACGTCTCTGAACCTTTCACTGTCCTTGGGACAGGAGACTGAAGTAATTCTGTACTAAGCTCTTCTTTCTTTATCAGTGTCTTCAAGTGAGGTACAGCTCTGACCAGGCTGAGGTGATCTATATCTCGCCCTTACTGGCCTCCACTTGCTGAACTGCTGGTAGAACCAGGCTGGACTGCTTCCTCCCTCCAGGTCCCAGCTAGACTCCACACGTCTGCTCTGTCCGAAGACAGGAAACTGACTACTCTAATCACTCAACGAATACACCCTGACCACTCCCTCACAAGTGACTACACTACCCTAAGGGTGTGTCTAGTGTATGTTGAGTGAATGGGTATTGAGCATTGAACTGCTATCTCTCCACACATTCTCCAGGGTACTGCGTGTGCCTAACACCAGGGCTACACAGCCCCTCTCCATAATATACCCCCACACTGCCCTTCTGTACAGTATAATATCCTCCCACACTGCCCTTTTATGTAATATCCTCCAAAATTTCTCCTCTGTATAAAATCCTCCTTCACTGTTCCTCTCTGCATAATATCTGCCATCATTGTCCCTTTGCATAATATCCTTCCACACATCTTCCCTGTATAAAAGCCCCCCTTCACTGCCTCTCTCTATATATTCCCACATTTTGTCTCCCTGTATAATATCCCCCACACTGCGCTTTTTTTCATATCTCCAACACTGTCCCTCTGTAAAATATCCCTCAATACTGTTCCTGTGTATTCACATTGCCCTTCTCCATAATATCATCCAAACTGCTCCTCTGTGTAATATCCCCACACTGCCATTTTGTCCCTAATGTCCCCCACACATTTCCTCTCTCCATTATGTGCACCCCACACTGCCCCTCTCCATAATGTTACTCCCACATATTGTCCCTCTCCATAATGTGCTCCACACACAATGTCCCCACCCAAACTGTCCTTCTCCTTAATGTCTGCCCCACTCTGCCCCTCTTAATAATGTCCTCACACACACTGCCCCTCTCCATAATTTGAACCCCCACTGCCCTTCTTCATAATCTGCCTCCACACACTGCCCCTCTCTATAATCTGCTTTCACATACTGCCCCTCTCCATAATATCCCCCACACACGCTTCCCCTCTTCAAAATATCCTAAACAGTACCACCAAAACTTTTCCTTACTATAATATCTCCCCTACACTATACTTTTCCATAATGTCCCCCCACACTTCCGCTTTCCATAATATCTCCCGCACACAGCTTCTCTGCATAAAGTCCTCCCACCTCACCTTGCTATACTATGCCCCCTTTCATAATCTCCCCTAATTGCCCCATAATGTATCAAACTATCCCATAATGTGCCCCATGATGTCCACACTGCCCTATAATGTGCAAAAATGGCCTCATAATGTCTCTAATTGCCCCATAATATACCAAACTCCCCCATAATGTCATAGCCTCATAATGTGCTTTTGCAGTAACTCTATTCCACCATTTCCTGGTCCCCTCATCTAAAATAATGTCAGAGTGTTACGCCACTTTTACAGGCGCACACTAAAACATACAAAAACGAAACCAAAATGGATTTTCCTGTGAAATATGTTAAAGAACATCCTTTCCAGGGTAAAAATTTCTATGTAAGGCAAAATAAATAACCCCAAATAAATATGTACCTCCACCACTTGGGATATGTACACACTTAGCGTTTTTGATGTGTTTTTCAACTTTAGCATTGCTTTTAACCAATGCAAAATGCATTCACAGGGAAATGTCATTTTAACATTTCACAACCTTAGCTGGCCATGTAGTGTGTGACACATCATCAGACACACCCTGTTTCATTTATGAAGGAGGGACTCTGGAAGTCACAAAGCCTATTTTTATAGGGGCATCAAGCGACAATAATATTCTTAAATGGCCATCAGGCGCTATGCTTTGTTGTTACCATTAATAAACAGTGGGTCTCCTATACTGTTATTGCCTAGACAGTGAGTGGCTGGAGTTCCAAAAATTAGGACGCACCCCCATACCCCTTTGACGAGACGTACAGAATGGCCTCATGAAAAAATATTCCCATTATAAGAAAGTGGGTCTACCATAGTGTTTGCCTATGCAATGAATGCAAAGCCTGCCTTGCCCCAAAGTTACACGCACTCCAATAACCCTTAGAACCGACATAGTGGATTAACACATGAAACCAAAATTCCCATTATGCTTATTTTTTTACTCCCATACAGTTTGCCCATGAAGTGAAAGCAAGGCTTGCCCTGCCACATACTTACATGCACCCCAATAACCCTTTCAACTGATGTACTGGATGACCACATGAAACCAAAGTTCCCATTATGCTTATTTTTTTGACTCCCATATAGTTTGCCCATGAAGTGAATGCAAGGCTTGCCCTGCCACAGACTTACACGCACCCCCAATAACCCTTTCAACTGATGTACTGGATGACCACATGAAACCAAAGTTCCCATTTTTTTCATTTACTGCCATACTGGTAGCCTATGCATTGAATGCAAGACCTGCCCTGCACCAAATTCAGACACACCACAATGCCCCTTTGAAGAGACGTACAGGAGGGTCTCATGAAAAAATGTTACCATTCGGAGAAAGTGGGTCTCCCAAAGTATTTGCCTATGCAATGAATGCAAGGCCTGCTTTGCCCCAAAGTTACACGCACGCCAATAACACTTGGAACAGACATCCTGGATGGCCACATGAAACCAAAGTTCCAATTATTCTGAATTTTGTACTCCCATACAGTTTGCACATGAAGTAAATGCAAGGCCCGCCTTGCCACAAAGTTACACGCACACCGAAAAAATCTTTGAACCGACGTCCAGGTTGGCTACATTCAACCAAAGTTCCCATTATTTTTCATTTGGTACTGCCATACTGTTTCCCTTTGCATGGAATTCAAGGCCTGCCCTGCTTCAAAGTTACACGCACCCCACTAACCCACAGATAGCCCACAGATAGATAAGACGTCTGACAGAGATAGCCACTTTCAAATATCTGGCCTGTTTTTTTGTCTTTTTCCTGCACAATAGTGTATAGAACTGAGGTAAGACACAGCAAAGACAATTGAATGGAGGCCTGAAATTCCACATTTTGTAGCCCACAGATAGATGAAGCATATGATGGAGATAGCCCACTTTAAAATATCTGGCCTGTATTTTTTTCCTGCACAATAGTGTACAGAACTAGGGTAAAACACAGCAAAAACAGTTGAATGGAGGCCTGAAATGCCACATTTTATAGCCCACAGATAGATGAGGCATCTGACGGAGATAGCCCACTTTAAATTATCTGGCCTGTATTTTTTGTTTTTTCCTGCACAATAGTGTATAGAACTAGGGTAAGACACAGCAAAAACAGTTGAATGGAGGCCTGAAATGCCACATTTTGTAGCCCACAGATACATAAGACGTCTGATGGAGATACCCCAATTTCAAATATCTGTCCTGTATTTTTTGTTTTTTTAATGCACAATAGTGTATAGAACTAGGGTAAGACACAGCAAAAGCAGTTGAACTGAGGCCTGAAATGTCACAATTTTTTCCCACCGATAGATGAGGTGTGTGACAGAGATACCACACTGTCAAATATGTGGCCTGTATTTTAGTTTTTTATAGCAAAATACTTTTAATACTTGGAGTCACACATAGCAAAACAGTTGAATGGAGGCCTGAAATGGCACAATTTCTAGCCCACTCATAGATGAGGCGTGTGACGGAGATACCACACTGTAAAATATGTGGCCTGTATTTTTACTTTTTTTTACAGCAAAATACTGTCAAGAAGTAGGGTAGCACACAGCAAAGCCAGTTGAATGGAGGCCGGAAATGCCACAAGTTTTAGCACACTGATAGATGAGGTGTGTGACGGAGATACTACACTGTAAAATATGTGGCCTGTATTATCAGTTTTTTACAGCAAAATACTTTTAATAATTGGAGTCACACACAGCAAATACAGTGCAATGTAGGCCTGAAATGGCACAATTTCTAGCCCGCAGATATATGAGGCGTGTGACGGAGATGCCACACTGTAAAATATGTGGCCTGTATTTTGAGTTTTTTACAGCAAAATAGTTTCATTAACTAGGGTAGCACACAGCAAAAACAGTTCAATTTAGGCCTGAAATGTCACAATTTGTAGCGGATTGATAGATGAGGCGTGTGACGCAGATACCACACTATAAAATATGTGGCCTGTATTTTTAGTTTTTTACAGCAAAATAGTGTCACTAACTAGGGTAGCACACAGCAAAAACAGTTCAATGTAGGCCTGAAATGCCACAATTTGTAGCCCACTGATTAGATGAGGTGTCTGATGGAGACAGCCCACTTTCAAATATCTGTCCTGTTTTTTCCTAGCTAAATTATGTCAACAAGTTGGCTAAGACACAAAATAAATTCTATGGATGCCTGAAATGGCACAATTTTGAGCGCAATGATATGCGATCCGTGTGGCGGACAAAACCCAATGAAAAATATCTCCCTATAGCTAAATATTTTTTGGGCAGCTAAATATTTTTTGGGCAGCAAAATGGTGTCAAGAAATTACATAAGACACTCCAAAAAAGTTTTACAGTACCACAAAAATGTCAGAATTTTTTTTAAAATTAGCTTAATATGTGTACATTCTGGCAGCCAGTCAGGGCACTCAAACCATCCACATTGTTCAGACCCAAGCGCTTCAGTAATTGACTGCAAAAGTCACATGTCCCTCTCCATATAAAAAGCGGACATGTTGTTTTGCTGGCGCCATTTTGTCAGTGTAACAATGCAGAGAGGCTGCTCCTGCTGCTGCTGCTGCAAGTTGTCATATAATAAGGTTCTGTCCTGTGTGAAATCAACCTTCCAGCATCAAACTAGTTTGTCCTATTTGTGTTGTGCAAGCAGGAGTCCACATTTCCTAATTCATATCATTTGGGCTAATACTGTGTTGCAGTCAGGACTCAGGAGGTCACATATACTAATCAAAATCATTTTGGTTTATATTGGGGTGCAGGCACCAAGCCCCATTTCCTAATCCAAAGTGTTCAGTCTAATTTTGGTGTGTATGCCCCAGTCCCCATTTCCTAAGTAATCATTTGGGCTAATATTGGGGTGCAGGCAGCAGTCCCCATTTCCTAATCAAAATCGTTTAGGGTGCAGGCAGGAGGCCCCATTTCCTAATAAAAATTGTTTGGGCTAATATTGGGGTGCAGGCAGGGGTCACATTTCCTAATCAAAATTGTTAGGGTTAATATTGGGGTGCAGGCACCAGGCCCCTTTTCCTATTCCAAATCATTTGGACAAATATTGGTGTCTATGCACCAGGCCCCATTTCCTAAGTAAGATCGTTTGGGCTAATATTGGGGAGCAGGCACGAGGCCCCATTTACTAATAAAAATTATTTGGGCTAATATTGGGGTGAAGGTACTAGGCCCCATTTCCTAAGTAAGATCGTTTGGGCTAATATTGGGGTGCAGGCAGGAGGCCCCATTTCCTAATCAAAATCATTTGGACTAATATTGGGGTGCTAATATTGCTGAGCAAGCACACTATTAAAAATAAATAGTGATTGTTAATTTAGAGACAAGTGACTGATAAGTCTTGGCCTAGGGTTGTGAAACAGCTGGTTAAAAGAGGGGAAGGGTACATCCAACATGAGTGTGAAATAGTGAAGTCGTGGTGGAAGGGGGAATAGGCTTCGTGTTCTATGTGCACGTGGGTTAGGTGGTAATATTACTGAAAGCTCTAATGAACAAACACTGGCTCATCCAATCCAAAGACAACTGACAACATCTGTTACTGGACTGGCTACTTGACTCCCTTTCTTTGGCAGTAGTACACCTTGTAGATGAGGGCCAGAGAGAGCATGTGCTCCAGTGGATGGCAAGCGCTGCAAGTGGCCTCTCCTCCTCTTCCTCCACTGACTCCGCTGACCGGAGATGAACTGATCAGCGTGGGAAACACAATAGATTTTTTCCCATGCTATCGAGTTCACTTCAGGTCAGCCAGGGACTCTGCGCAGTCACACTGACTACTGCTGACGTCACTGAGGCTGTATTGCACTCGTCCGTATTTCTCGCTAGTGTGAATCCGGCCTAACTGTCAGCCTGCCTTGTTGTTGTGGAGGTTGGCTCCCTAAAAGAAATGATTTTTTGGCACCCCCACTCAACAATGGCTCTCACTCACTCCCTTGACTCACCCTAATATCACATGTGAGAAAACAATATTCATATAGAACAGAGATGAAAGAAGCAAAAAACTGGTCATAAAAAAACACCAAATAACCACAGCTAATGATTGTCGTGCAGCTTAATGACATAGATGATTTATTGCTAATACTTTCAATATCTTAGTATTATTATTCTGGGCATACCAGAGTTTATCTAACTCCTATGGCCTTGTGGTTATTTGGTGTTTTTTTATGACAAGTTTTTGTAGGGTATGCTTAGATATTTCTGGTCAAGTATATATACACACATTTTTTTTGTCTAGGACATTGGCCCATGTTTCACTGGTGAGGTGTGTTTTTAAATAATTATTATTAAAAATTGTTTTTAAGGGAATATATGTTCACTATCTAAGTAGAATCCAGACCCTCGTCACCAGACATTAACCCCCGGGG
>JARQOD010000004.1:266923724-267029745 GCA_033576555.1 Oophaga sylvatica | reverse complement strand
ATGATGATGATGGGGAGGCCATGATGATAATGGGCAGCCATTGATGATAATGGGCAGGCATTGATGATGATGGGGAGACCATGATGATGATGGGCAGGCATTGATGATGATGGGGAGGCAATCATGATGATGGGGAGGCCATGATGATTATGGGCAGGCATTGATGATAATGGGCAGGCATTGATGATGATGGGGAGGCCATGATGATGATGGGCAGGCATTGATGATAATAGGGAGGCCATGATGATGATGGGGAGGCAATGATGATGATGGGGAGGCATTGATGATAATGGGCAGGCATTGATGATAATGGGGAGGCTATGATGATGATGGGCAGGCATTGATGATAATGGGGAGGCCATGATGATGATGGGCAGGCATTGATGATAATGGGGAGGCCATGATGATGATGGGCAGGCATTGATGATAATGGGGAGGCCATGATGATGATGGGCAGGCATTGATGATAATGGGGAGGCCATGATGATGATGGGGAGGCGATGATGATGATGGGGAGGAAATGATGATGATAATGGGGAGTTTCCACAGCGCCCTTTCCTGAGCTGTAACAGTGCAGAACGCAGCACAGCGCAGAGGAGAGTTCCATATTTTGTATGGAGCATTATATGGGGACTAGTATCCTGTATGGAGCATTATATGGGGACCAGTATCCTGTATGGAGCATTATATTGGGTCCAGTATTTTGTATGGAGCATTATATTGGGTCCAGTATTTTGTATGGAGCATTATATGGGGGATGGGGGGGTGACATCCTGCATGGGGTATTATATGGGTGATGAGGGGGAGACTATGTGGTGCCCATAATATTGTATGGAGGACTGTACTGTCCAGTCTGTACTGTGCGCTGCGAGGATTTGGTGGTTTTTGAGCTATTGTACAATTTACAATAGATATCTGTCATGTAATGGAATAAGTGAAGTATTTGGCATTGTACTGTACCTATATTTCTCTGCCGTATCTGTGCATCATGAATTGTGGTCTGTGTTAAAGGGGCCCACTGAGGCTCTTTCACCCGGGGCCCATAAAAACCTGGAGCCGGCCCTGCATGAGGGCATAGGTTACTGCAAAGGTAAGGGGAGTAAGTGAGCTTTAATCCAGTCTGTCATGATAATGAAACGTTTAAAAAGAGATTGTATAAGGCTTAGTGGTCATTGTGAAGATTTCAAGAATTCTGATTTTTTTTTAATATAGATAGACCTGGAGAACGTAAAAAATATAATATACAGTGTGTCCGTAAAGTCATGGAGCATTTTTGACCAGTCACTGGCAAAAGACGATAGAAATGTGAAATCTGCTCCAAATAAAAGCAAAACTCTCCCAGTTTCATACCTATTCAGTGCAGTTCAATGTGGGCTCCATTTGTTGTCCTACACACATCCAAACGATAGTAAAGTTCTTGCCACACACGGGTAAGGACGTCTGGTGTAAGGCCGGCGTCACACTGGCGACAGAATCGGACGACTGCAATGCGATGAAAAATCGCATTGCAGTCGGACCTATGTTAATCTATGGAGCAGCTCCCAGTATCCGATTTTTTGTGGTCCGTTTTAAACGTCCGTGTACAATCGCAGCATGCTGCGATTGTCACCGATTGTCGGTCGACAATCGCCAATGCAAGTCTATGGGAGCGATGAAAAATCGGATTACAAACGGACCACACTGTGTGACTTGAGATGAAATCGCATCGGTGTCCTTTAGAAAAGCCGGCAATTCATCCCCGGCTATACTGTAAAATCACACTGACAGCTTTAATAAAGACTAGAAAGAATAGATATATACACATAGAACACTATATATATATATATATATATATATACTTGTCATTGTGACATGTATATATACATATATTTATAGTTCCTAGACTTCTACATACTGTTATAGCCGCTAATTCAATTGCCGGGTTTTGTGAAATCACAGAAGCCGACATGAAATGATACATTGTTTCCACACAGTTAATCATGTCATTTCCTGTATTTTGATATTTGTTTAGAACTTACAATTACATGAGTGTATTTGTGCAAAATTTCAGACATGTAGGGGTTAATTAAAGGTGTAATTTCGTTGAAAAAAAATGCGTGGGCTCCCGCTGTATTTTCTCCACCAGACAGACAAAGCAAGCGAGTGGGGACAGATAATAACAGCCTAGGGAGGGTACATTTTTTGTGCCCCCCCTGGCTACCAACATCTGCCCCCAGACACCCCAGAAAGGGCAAATCTATAATTAGATTCGCCCTTTCTGGCACTTTGCCCGTCTATTCCCATTGCCCTGTAGCGGTGGCGAATGGGTTAATAATCTCACCTTACTGTCACCTTGCAATTGAAAGGTGACCTTAAGGTAGGTTAATAATTGAGAGCTGTCAATTAGATAACTATCAATTATTAATCCTATTGAAGTAAATAAAAAAACACACACACACTTTAAGAATAAATAATTTTAATGAAATAAAAACACATTTTTTTGACCATATTTTATTTTACACTTAATCCGTGCGAAGCCATTGATCTCCTAAAATAAAGAAAAAAAAATAAAACAACATTATTCTTACCTATTCCGCTGATCTGTCACGTCCCACGCTGTAATCCTTCACAAAGGGTTAACTAGCTTTGAGCCAAGCAGTGCAAGTAATCCTGCATGCTCAGCTCAAAGCTCATGAATGAATAAGTTCCTCTCCTGGCGACAGGAGAGGATGTGTTTCATGAATGAAGCTTAATTGATTGTGTCCACTTTCCCTTTAGGTCAGGTCACTAAAGTTAAATTGCCAATAAATCAATTAAGCTCCATTCATGAATCTGTTCCTCTACTTTCGCTGGGAGAGGAACTTATTCATTCAGGGGAATACAGGTCTGAGACAGCATTATTAGCTCTCTGCGACCTGTAACCTGTTAACCCTTTCTGATGGATTACACCGTGGGACCTGACTGTACATCGGATTGGTAAGTATAATTTTGCTTTTTTTATTTTATTTTTATTACAGGAAATGGTTTTAGCAGGAAAATAAAATATGGTCAAAAACTGTGTGATTATTTAATTAAACTTATTTTTTATTAAACTGTGTGTGTTTGATTTTTCTTTCATACAATAGGATTAATAATTGATAGTTGTCTAATTGACAGCTATCAATTATTAACCTGCCTTAAGGTCACCTTTCAATACTAAGGTGACATTAACACCAGATTATTAACCCATTCGCCACCGCTACAGGGCAATGGGAATAGACGGGCAAAGTGCCAGAAAGGGCGAATCTAATTAGAGATTTGCCCTTTCTGGGGTGTCTGGGGGCAGATGTTAGTAGCCAGGGGGGCACAAAAAAATGTACCCTCCCTAGGCTATTATTATCTGCCCCCACTCGCTTGCTTTGTCTGTCTGGTGGAGAAAATACAGCGGGAGCCCACGCATTTTTTTTCAACGAATTTACACCTTTAATTAACCCCTACATGTCTGAAATTTAGCACACATATACTCATGTAATTGAATGTTTCAAACATATATAAAAATACATGAAATTACATGGTTAAATGTGTGGAAACAATGTATCATTTCATGTCGGCTTCTGTGATTTCACTGAAGCCGGCAATTGAATTAGCGGCTATAACAGTATGTAGAAGTGTAAGAATTATAAATATATGTATATATATATGTCACAATGACATATATATATATATATGTGCTCTATGTGTATATATCTATTCTTTCTTTTGGCATTTAAATACTATTCTTTTGGATCCATTATATGTCAGTTTTGCAAGCCTGCGAGAAAATCTCGCAAGTCGGATGAAAATCGGATGTTACAAGGTACACACACATGCGATTAAATTGCATCTTTGAAGGAAAATCGGATGCCAGAAGGATGTGTGATGTTTTTTATTTTGATCCGATTGTCGACCGTCTAAAACGGACCGATTTTTTGTGGTTGTGTGTGACTCCAGCCTAACAGAGTGAATAACGTCTGTGATTCTTTGTTTTAAGTGATTAATGTCATTGATACGTTCAATGTACACGTTAGTTCACATAACCCCAAAAGTAAAAGTCTAAGAGCGTCAGATCTGGGGATCGTGGTGGCCATGGCTTGAAAGAACCCCTGCCTATCCACCGCCGGGGAATGTTCTATCCAGAAACTCACGAACAATGGTGGCATAGTGTGAAGGAGCGCTATCCTGTTGAAAGATGACACCTTCTGGAAATTGTGGCACTGCATACAATTCCAACATGTCAAGATACGTGTTTGACTGATCCGCGAAAAAAATGGGCCTGTCACCTTATCATGCATCAGGCCACACCACACGTTCACTTTAGGGGTGTTACGTTTGTACTCAACGTAGGCATGAGGATGTTCCGCAGCCCATATTTGGATGTTATGGCGATGAACATGTCACAGATATGGAAGGTCTCCTCATCGCTAAGCACAATCTTCTGCAAAAATCTTGCATCGTCGATCTCATGAAGCATATCTGTAGCAAACGGTCATCGTGTGGGTCTATCCGCATGTTTGATAGCGTGCAACAGCCGCAATTTGTACCCCGTAAAACAGTGACGTTTCTTTAACACCTTATGAACTGTAGTCTTGCTTAGGTGTAATTGTCGAGCACACACACGCACAGATTTTTTAGGGCTCCTTAGGTAGTTATCCCGTATAGCGTCTACAGACTCGTCACTGAGTGATGGCCTACCAGAACGGGATTTCTCCACCCATCTGCCAGTTTCCTTCAACTGCTTATCCCACGAATAATTTTATTCCTATGTGGTGGCGCTTCGTTATAAACGTGCTGATATTCACGTAGCACTTTGGTCACAGATTCGAATTTAGCGAGCCACAGAACACATTGAACTTTCATCTGTACCGTCCACATCTCAACTGGCATGGGCTTCTCCGCTGTATACACAGTGTTACGTCATCATCTGAGCATGTGCACATGCATTGCTGACACATCATCCTACAGAAACTGGGAAGTTTCTCCTTTCATTTGCTGCAGATTTCACATTTCTATCGTCTTTTGTTGCTTTCCTGTGACTAATCAAAAGTGCACCATGACTTTACGAACAAACTGTAAATTTCTTTTTTAAAAAAAGCATAAAATCCTTATCTGAATAAAAGGCTTTTTTGTGATCACATATTCCTTTTAAAATGGTATTCCCAGCTGAAACACTTGTAAAGTCAACATTGGAAATGCCATAAATGTCTGATGTATGGGAGTTCTGCCTTTGATAAATTGACACCTAACAATGTTTTGCATCACAATAACATCTGTGGTGTACACAGGTACGTGGGATGCAGTGACGAGTCGGAGACAGAGCAAGCTTAACCTGAGGTTGTAGGAATAACTTGTAAGCTGACAGTAATTCTTCTCGCAGGGAAAGTATACAACAATAAGCAATGAACTGAGCAAACGGCTATTAGGCAGGTGCCAACGACTATAGGGCTGCGATAGGGCCGTCTAAAGGGTCCTAGGACTATAATTAACAGTTAATTGAGTGTCACTTATACTTCTCTGACGTCCTGCAGAGCTGTGGTCCAGAAGGGGTCAGTTCGGCGTCTCAGCCACTAGGCCCAGCCGACAAGGAGCTGTTGTAGGCTTCGGGCGTTCTTACACCCAGGTGCAGATGGGGCACAACAGGCCCTGGAGAAATTCCCTGGCGTTGAGACCGCCCCTCCTGGATGCGAGATGGCTGCAGCTGCGGACTCTGTTGTGTAGGTCCCAGCTGTGGGCTGGAACGGGACAGTAGCGGCCGCGAATGGCAGCGCACAAGCCGTGGCCGCAGACTGGAACGGGGCAGTGGCGGCCACGGATGGCGGAGCACGGCCGCAACTGCGTGCTGGAACGGGGTGGCGGCAGCCGCGGGTGATAGGGCACATGCCGCAGCCGCGGTCAGGAGTGAGGCAGTGGGGGTCACGACTGGAGGCGTACAGTCCGCAACCGTGGGCTGGAGTGGGGCAGTGGCGGTCGCGGCTAGAGGTGTACAGGCCGCAACCGCGGGCTGGAGTGGGGCAGCGGCGGTCACGGCTAGAAGCGTACAGGCCGTGGACTGGAGTGGGGCAGGGGAAGCCGCGGGTGGCAGAGTTCTCCTGCCTCTTCGCTCCACTAGGGATCGTCCTCTCCCTGAGCCACGTGAATCCCTGCACTTCCCCACACTTGGCCGCTGGCCTTGTCTTGCTCTGCAACGCCCTCAGGTTTCTCCTTCTTGCCTCTCGTCTGCCTCTGCGTCCAGTGCCCCCTGCTGGTTTGCTGTGCTCCTTTTATAGTCGCCCCGCCCCCGTACCTTCCAGAACAGTCTCTGGGTTGTCCTGCAGTTTCTTCCCGCAGGAACCTTTCCAATAGGAACTTAAGTGACAGCCCCCTTGTTTCTGGCCTGGGCACACAGCGGGGGCTCTCTCCTCTACACATCGGCAATCAAATAGGTAGAATTTCTTAAAGGGAGTCCATTACCCCAAAGTCAATTTTAAATTACTTTTACAGTAATACGCTGTGATTTAGCACCCCATAAACATCCTATGTGCAGTATAGATGTCACTTTTTAGTTCTGAAAAAGATGTAGAAAACTTACCTTAAATTTTCCTTGAGTTCTCAGGCATGTTTTTATTTACTGCTAAACATCATACATCTCATCCTTGCTTTGGTAGTATGGTATATTTGTAGGGGGTATGATTGGATAATTGGCTTAATTCAAATGAACTGCTACTTAATATGTCTCTTTTACGCAGGCAGACAAAGTGACATTAACCCTTTTGTGTGCTGCCTGAGGACAATGAGGAATTACAGTATATTTTATTTCTAATACAAAAGAGGGCTCTTTAATGCACCCTTGGTGTGGCTAAGGACTCAGTGCACTGTTCTGCCACCCTCAATCAGCATGCAAGACACCAGTCTTAATATAATTTGATTAAAAGAGGTCAATTGCCCAGAGCGAGTGCTGCCTGAATTGAATCCATGTAACTGAACACAGTGAGCATCTGCAGCAGACAGGAAAGGGATAAAAACGCACCTACCCTGACATTGTGTGTGTGCATTTGCTGGGCTCCTGCAGTGTCAGTGCGGATGTGTTTGGCTGAGGATTCATTATAGGGAGAGTTCAAATTGGGCAAAAGAAAGCTGTCAATAAATCTAAGAAGTGGATGGCATGCTGATTCAGGGATGGACATGGTGCACTGAGCCCCTGGATCACCTCATGAGGAGCCCTCATTTACATATGAAATAAAGCTTTTTTTTTCTAAAAACTAAGGAAGAAGTGAAATCTCTACTGCAGGTATGGTTATTCTAGGGTCTACAATCCCTTTAGTACTGGATAAATAGTTGGAATCAGGTTTTGGGGATGACAGACTCCCTTTAATTAAGAGCCACAATGCATATTGATGCATATTGAAATTCCACAATAACTTCACAAAAGGTAATCACATTTTCTTTGTGAACAAGATACAACATGTTAATAAAATGATTCCTGCTGGGATGAAAAGACTGAATAGTAAATTATCCTGGAAAGAATGTTAAACCTTGTTACAAATATAGAAACTTGATCACATAATATTTATTACAATTCATCACATATGATGACAAGGTTTATTTAAAGCTAAGACTGTAACAAGCATAATCTGGTCTATTTAAAGACATTGAAACTTTATTGGGGCCTTTAATCTATTATAATTGGACACTCTAGTTTTCTATCATATTATAGAAACTGTAATTTTTTTAAAATGCATAACAGTGTCTTGAAACATTTTTCCAATACAGTTCTAGATAGCTCATTTAATTTTAAATGAATTGTATCGTATGCTGTTCAACCAATAGTACTTAGTCACTATTACTAATAAATCTCTGGTTTGTTAAAACACACCGTTGTGCTCAAAAGTTTACCTACCCGGCAGAATTTTTGCTTTCTTGGCCTTTTTTCAGAGAATATGAACGATAAAACAAATATTTTTTCTCCACTCATGGTTAGTGGTTGGGTGAAGCCATTTATTGTCAAACTACTGTGTTTTCTCTTTTTAAATCATAATGACAACCCAAAACATCCAAATGAGCCTGATCAAAAGTTTACATACTCTGGAGATTTTGGCCTGATAACACGCACAGAAGTTGACACAAATGGGTTTGAATGGCTACTAAAGGCAACATCCTCACCTATGACCTGTTTGCTTGTAATCAGTGTGTATGCATAAAAGCTGAGTGAGTTTCTGGGATCCAGACAGACTCTGGATGCATCTTTCATCCAGCCACTGACATTTCTGGATTGTGAGTCATGGAGAAAGCAAAAGAATTGTCAACGGATCTACGGGAAAAAGTAGTTGAACTGCATAAAACAGGAAAGGGATACAAAAAGATATCCAAGGAATTGATAATGCCAGTCAGCAGCATTCAAACTGTGATTAACAAAATGGAAAATCAGGGGCTATGTAAAAACTCAACCACAGTCAGGTAGACCAACAAAAATATATCCACAACTGCCAGGAAAATTGTTCAGGGTGCAAAGAAAAACCCACAAATAACATCAGCTGAAATACAGGACTCTCTCAAAACTAGCGGTGTGGCTGTTTCAAGATGCAAAATAAGGAGGCTCTTGAAGAAAAATGGGCTTGCAAGTATCTTGCCTACAATACACAAAACAGCACAGAGACAAGACTCAAAACTTCTGGAACATGGTAATTTGGAGTGATCAGACCAAAACTGAACTTTTTGGCCACAACCATAAACATTACATTTGGAGAGAGGTCAACAAGGCCTATGATGAAAAACACAATTCCTACTGTAAAGTACGGAGGTGGATCGCTGATGTTTTGGGGATGTGTGAGCTACAAAGGCACAGGAAACTTGGTCAAAGTTGAAGGAAAGATAAATGCAGCACATTATCAGCAAATGCTGGAGACAAATTTGCAGTCATCAGCCTGGAAGCTGCGCATGGGACGTACTTAGATGTTCAAACATGACAACGATCCAAAACACAAGGCTAAGTCGACCTGTCATTGGCTACAGCAGAACAAAGTGAAGGTTCTGGAGTGGCCATCTCAGTCTCCTGACCTCAATCTCATTGAGACACTCTGGGAGATCTAAAGTGCGCAGTTCATGCTAGACAACCCAGGAATTTACAGTAACTGGAGGCTTTTTTGGCAAGAAGAGTGGGCATCTTTGCCTTCTGAGAAAATAAAGAAACTCATCCACAACTATCACAAAAAAAACTTCAAGCTGTCATTGATGTTAGAGGTGGAAATACACGATATTAAGAAATGGGGTATGTAGAATTTTGATCAGGGTCATTTGGATGTTTTGGGTTGTCATTATGATTTAACCCCTTTCTGACAGCTGACGTACTTTTCCATCCAGGTGTCCTGGGTGTGTCTGACCATGGACGGGCTGTACGTCATAGCGATCAACCGCGCTCACAGGGGGAGCGCAGCCAATCACAGCCCGGGTGTCAGCTGATTCTCACATCTGACACCCGGCACTAAGTGCCAGGAGTGGTCACGGACCGCTCCCGGAAATTTAACCCTGAAATGCTGTGATCGAACATCATCATAGCATTCCAGGAGCAGGCAAAGGGCTGACAGCTCCTTTGCGTTTGGATTGGAGACACCGCGTTGTAACGTGGGGTCCAAATCGCTGCCATGGTAACCCGATGTCGTCATGATGACATCCAGGTTACCAGAGCTGAGAAACTTCCTGTTATGCGCAGTACATATCAGGAAGTCTATCAGGTCAGTGTGCACTGAGTGCAGTGCTGACAGCTTCTATAGCATGCAGATGCTGCTTCATCTGCATGGTATAGAAGCGATCAGCCTGCAAAAAATTATTGTCCCATAGTGGGACAAAGTGTAAAAATTAGAATGAAGTAAAAAAAAAGTGTTTAAATAATTGTAAAAATATTTAAAATAAAAATTAAAAAAGTAATAAAAAATCAATATTTATTCTATCACTAAATAAATATTTGAACGAAAAAAATCTAAACAATAAAAGTACACATATTTGGTATCGCTGTGTCTGTAATTATCCGACCTATAAAACTGTCCCATTAGTTAACCCCTTTAGTGAACATCATAAAAAAACAAGGCAAAAAACAATGCTTTATCATCATACAGCCAAACAAAAAGTGGAATAACACGCAATCAAAAAGACGGATATAAATAAACATGGTACCACTGAAAACGTCATCTTGTCCTGCAAAAAACGAGCTGGTATACAGCGTCATCAGTGAAAAAATAAAAAAGTTATAGCTGTCAGAATAAAGTGATGCTAAAACAATTATTTTTTCCATAAAATAGTTTTTATTATATAAAAGCGCCAAAACATAAAAAAACCTGTAAATTAGGTATTGCTGCAATCGTACTGACCCGAAGAATAAAACTGCTTTATCAATTTTACCACACGCGGAACGGTGTAAACGCCCCCAAAAAGAAATTCCTGAAAATGGTACCAATAAAAACATCCACTCTTCCCGCAAAAAACAAGACCTAACATGACTCTGTGGGCCAACATATGGAAAAATTATAGCTCTCAATGTGGTGATGCAAAAACTATTTTTTGCAATAAAAAGCGTCTTTTAGCGTGTGACAGCTGCCAAACATAAAAACCCGCTATGAGGCCTCTTTCACACGTCCTGATATTTCCGGTACCGGAGATGTCAGTGTCTGTGTGTGTAATACTTGCGACACACATGTCGTATGTGTGTGCCGCATCGGTAGCATATGGGTGGGCACCAGGGAAAAGGGTAGCAGTAAGCGCTGTTCCCCGGCGTCGGGTGCTGAACACGGCTCTCATCATTCTCCCCTGCTCTGCAGGTGATCGGCACAAGCAGAGGAGAATGATGAGAGTTATATTTAACCCCTTAATGACTGCCGATACGCCTTTTAACTTTGGCAGTTAAGGGTACTTAAACCACAGAGCCGCATTTTAAAGGCGCTGAGGTTTAAGGTTATAGCGCCCCCCAGCGTCGGAATTTCTCCATGGTCTCAGCTGCCGGGGGTAGCCGAGACCTCGGAGAACATGATTCAGGTCAGTTTTTACCTACTCCGCTGTTGCGATCGCCGTTATTAACGGTATAACGGCAACCGCAAAATAAAGTCCGATTTTCCATTTAATTTCTCTCTCCTCTGATGTGATCGCACTTCAGAGGAGAGAGAAATAGGGTCCCCCAATCACCCCCTCAGTATCTCTGTTGTCCCTGCAGGTCCCACTGAAGTCCCCCGGGTTGCCGGCTTCTTCTTTTGGGAGAAAATGCGCCCGCTGTGATCTGCTGGCCGGCACCCGGCAACAATAGGAGATTTTTTCCTATTGGTTCATTTTGATCACTGTGATAGACCCTATCACAATGATCAAATTAAAAAAATAGTAAATCAAACCCCCTTTATCACCCCCTTAGTGAAAAATAATAAAATAAAAAAAATCTTTATTTCCATTTTCCCATTAGGGTTAGAGTTGGGCTAAAGTGAGTTGGGCTAAAGTTAGGGTTAGGGTTGGGGCTAAATTTACAGTTAGGGTTAGGGTTGGGGCTAAAGTTAGGGTTAAGGTTGGGGCTAAAGTTAGGGTTAGGGCTAGAGTTGTGGTTAAGGTTTGGATTATGGTTACGATTGGGATTAGTTTTAGGGTTGTGATTAGGGTTAGGGTTGGGATTAGGGTTAGTGGAGTGTTAGGGTTAGGGTTATGGTTAGAGTTGGGATTAGGGTTAGGAGAGTGTTGTGGTTAGGGTTGGAGTTAGAATTGGGGAGTTTCCACTGTTTAGGCACATCAGGCGCTCTTCAAAGTTGACATGACTTTCAATCTCAATTCCACCCAATTCTGCATTGAAAAAGTCAAACAGTGCTCCTTTCCTTCCAAGCTCTGATGTGCGCCAAAACAGTGATTTACACCAATATATGGGATATCTGCGTACTCAGAACAAATTGCACAACAATTTTTGGGGTCCAATTTCTCCTGTTATTCTTGGGAAAATAAAACATTGGGTGCAAAAATATAATTTTGTGAAAAAAATATGATTTATTATTTTTACGGCTCTACGTTATAAACTTCTGTGAAGCACTTGGGGTTCAAAGTGCTCACCACACATCTAGCTAAGTTCCTTAGGGGGTCTAGTTTCCAAAATGGTGTCACTTATGGGGGTTTCCACTGTTTAGGCACATCAGTGGCTCTCCAAACGCGACATGGCATCTGATCTCCATTCCAGCCAATTTTGCATTGAAAAGTCAAACGGAGCTCCTTCCGAGACCTGCCATGCACCCAAACAGTGGTTCCCCCAACATATCCAGTATCAGCAAGCTCAGGACAAATTGAACAATAACCTTTGGGGTCCAATTTCTCCTGTTACCTTTGGGAAAATAAAAAAATTTGGATCTGAAGTAAATTGCTGGACTGCAGCATAGGACACTGTATTTCATGGTATGCATATCCAGCCTGCAGTGGAAACCCGTTCCCCAATCAGGGTCCTCAAGTATGTCCCGTGAAGGTGAACGGTGAAGCAGTAACGGCGCTGCTAGACTCTGGGAGCTTAGTGACCTTGATTAGGGCCACTTTTCCTCTCAACATACTACCAGGGAAAAAAGTTGGTGTTCAATGCATACATGGTGATGTAAAGGACTACCCTATGGCCAGAGTAGACATTGAAACGACGCATGGCACTGAGTCCCATGAAGTCGGCGTCGTTCGGGACTTGGTGCGTCCTATAATTATAGGCCGGGATTTCTGTCTGTTTTGGGATCTGTGGAGAAAGGGTTCTGAAGTCCCTAGCGAGAATGGGGAACCAATAAACCCTAACAAACTACTGCCACACTCAGAAGGGGCGGAGTCTCAAGCTGAGTCGATGAGGAGAGGAGAGGTGGCGGCGGATGAGCCGAGGAACTGTTGCCGGGTTCGGGGTTTGAACACTGTATGTCGCGAATGGTGTACTGACTTTACATCTGACCGGGGGGCATTGAACTGTTCTCTAATAGTGAATGGAGAGTGTGGGGAGTGGACTTCTAGACTCAGGAAGCCAGGTGACTCTGCTGAGTGACACACTCCCTGTCTATCTGATTCCCGGAAAAAAGATGGAAGTCCCTTGCATTCATGGGGTCACTAGGGAGTATCATGTAACCAGGGTAATTGTTGAGACGGACACTATTATTTCTACCCAGGATGTCCCTGTAGTCCCAGACTTACCATATCCTATAATAATAGGCCAGGATTGTAAACGGTTTTGGGAGGTGTGGGACGAAGCACTGGCTGATTGCTCAGAAGGGAACCAGAATGACCCTAAGAGAGGCCCACCCCTGCAAGAGGCTGTAGTGGTTGCTGATAGTGTGGTGGGTAAACCAGAAGTAGCCACCCCTAAAGTCAAAGATACCCAGTGCCTGGTAGCCGTAAGAAAGGGTGGCTCAGACCAAAGTGAGGACTTTGGGGTGACCAAATATAGGTCCGCAGAAAACTGGGTCGCCCCAGGAATAGGGGCCGACACCTGGTTAAGTGGGGACTTGCCGTTCCAAGATGACAGAGGGAGTGGGAATGACTCCTATGCAGACTGTAACTTAACCGCAAGTGAAAGCGAGTGCAGCAAGGTGGATTCAGGTACAAGTGGCAGACCTTCTCCTCACCGCAGGGGCTGCAGGAAGGCCAGACAGCCTATGCTCTCTAAGAAGAGAAAAAAGGGGAGAAGGATGGTGCCACATGTACTGGATAAAAGAGAGCAGGCCCATGAGATAGAGCTGCTTAAAGAGACAGTCATGCGAGAAAAGATACGGGGACAAGAGATGGAGCAACGAATGAAGGACCTGGAGAAAGAACTCTCTAAAGTCCAAGGTCAACTATCAGCGTGCCTGACGGCGAACCAGGTCCTTGTGAAAGATACGGAGATGCTCAGAGAGGCCCAGGAGAAGCATCAGCAGGAACTTCTACGGAGAGAAGAAGAGCACCGATGCTGGGCAGAGGAGCAAGAGAAAATTCTCCAAAAACTCCAGATAGAGAAGGAAGCTAACGCACAGCTCAGGAAATCCACGACAGACCAGGAAATCGAACGGTTGCGCTCTCCCGGTCCGTGTGTACGGGAAGAGAGTGAACTGAAGAGGTTGACCAAAGAAGGGGCCTCGACGGCGAAAGAAAGCCAGCAAGGGAACCGCCACCCGATGGCCACACCCGGAAAGTCACAGTGAAGCGGGAGGCGGACATAAGAACTATGCCACTACAATACCTCCACGAGAAGCAGAGATGTCGGGAGCCAACAAGAAAACCTCCAAGTCGGAGGGTGTTGGTGGAAAGCCTTGGGAAGATCCGGATGCTCTTGGAGATGAACCAGGAAGAATAGAGCAGCTAAAACTTGAGAAGAAGCAGACCAACAGACAGCTGCAAGAGTTGAGAAAAAAAAGTCAGTCACCTTCAACTCACGGTATAGAGAGGCGCAGAGGTTCGCTACAGAATGAAGGTCATCGAAGTGAAACTAAGACAGAACATAGATGGCCTGAAATAAGAGCTAGAGGCAGTGACACCTCAATTAGATCAGGACTCAGTGACCTAAGGCAAACTGTGACAGACCGGCTGATTGTGGAGACGACTGAAAGAGTTTCTAGTCGGTGAATGAAATGTGCCAAGCCCACGGCTTTAGGCAGAGGGGGGAGGTATGTAGTGATAGTAAGACTTCACTATACCTTTGTATGTGGTTTGAGGACCTGTGATGAGGTCACAAGAGCACATGACAGGTCATGTGCTCTGTGTTAACTGAACGGCTGGTGTATATAAGTGAGCCTGCTGCTGACCACAGGTGTGAGTGGCTGCAGGAGTGGAAACCTCCAGTGTGGTAGTTCTGAGGAGACCACCAGTCTGGTTGCTGAAAGAGTGCTCAGTTAGAGTACCAGGACTTTATATCTGTTTTTGTTACTTTGTGCCAGAGAAGGCTGTTTTCTTTTCTGTTTTAAGGCAAGTTTATGAAGTTGTAATAAATTTGCTTAAAGAACCTGGAAGAGTCGCCCTCCTGCTTACCTCCGTCGCACACCAGCGAGGCCACATCCCTACAACAGATATTGATGACTGATGAAGGATAATGATCTGAAGCAAGAAAATAATAGTATTTTCCAAAAGTAAAAGTACCAGGTAGCTGGTAATGTAAAATAATGTTTAATGAGGGTAAACTATAATGTTTAACAGGAATAGAGAATAGTTATTTTTATAAGATGGTATTATGATAGTATGATATTGTATAATGTGGTGGTGAACCTAATGGCTATACGGTTGCTGCCAATAGTCTGTGAAGATGGATAGTGATAGCAATTTTGTAAGATGTGAAGACACTTAGCGAAAAGAAGGAGAATGTCAGGATGCATGGTATAAAAGAAGTAATTATTGTAATGTTTTGAATTGCTGTTATGCAACTGTGGAGCCCAGCTGCGTCTGGATTCATATCTCCCAGAAGGGTGCATTGAAGGAATTCACCACTAGAGATCTCAATATACAATCACCTTCACCCATCCCTAAGACCACCAGAGGGAGCTCCGATAGTGATATAAAAGGAGGGTGAAGACAGGAAAGAGAGCTCAGTCAGTCAGTCTGAAGGCTGCAGTCTGCAGTAAGGTGAAGTTCAGTCAGATTAGAGAGACTGCAGAGCAGTTCAGTTCAGCAAAGTGGAGGCTAGTAAAGTGGAACTGAATCCACTCCAGTCTAGTCAGAGCTGAAACAAGCGAGTAGTCTGCAGACAGAGTAGACGAGTGGAGTTTGCAGCAAGGGACTCCAGAGCTCAAGTTGAGAGCCAGGAGCGTGCCGACACTCAGAGAGCGTGAAGAGGCGGCCCACCAACTGCCAGTGTGTGTAATCATGTGAGGTCCTGAGTAGGCCGAAGGAGAGTGGAAAGAGAATGAAAGAGGCAGAGGAGCCTCAACGGTTCACCTCAACAAGTATTTACCGGATGCCGGGGTCCGAGCCTATAGGGATCTCCACGACCCATTTGGAGAACACCGGAGTTCCTGGAGGACTACTAGTCCCAGGAGTACCACAAAGCTGATACGTAGCAGGATCAGGAGGACGGAGTCCGGCAGGATCCGCCATAAGAGACCCTGTCCTTTCAGAGAAGGTCCAATCACAAGGTCAGCCAGGTACAAGAGAGACTAAGTTAGGCCCAGCTACATGCAGGCCAGGACTTCATTGCAGAAAGGCAAGGAACAGGAGGCCACACACCTACTCAGTGGAGAGATCTGGATGTGCACCCTTCACCCTACAGTGCAGTGGGGAGTGCCTGCAACATCTTCAGTAAAGGTACCAAAGTGACTTGTGTGTGTGTCCTATTTCTGACCCCTAACTGCCGGGTTCCCTCTGTCCTGCTTCCCCATATAACTATCTGCCCTGAAGGACTCAGCCTCACCTGTGGGAGGCTTAACACCTATAGCTGCACAACCCCAACCCTTCAGTGGATCTGCACTGCAGCGCTAGTCACCCTGACCAGGTACACAGGTGGCATCACGAATCCCCATACCAACATTCAATTCCCCTGTCTATTTGTCTATTTTGCACTAATTTTGAGGGGATAACTATAGATAAGGAGGGAACTTAGCCAGCAGCAGGCACATAGTTGCTGATCTACTGCTGGCACAGAGATGTCCGGAAAGGTACAGATAAAGTGAATTACCCCAATCAGAGAAGATGTCACCTATGAGTCTCTAGACTTTACTAAATTAATTTGTATGGTCTCTCTAATTGCTTCTCCAAAGGTTCAATTGCTATCGAAAACTAACACTTGATACTATCAAATGCTTTGGCTATGTCGAGTGAAAGAGTTATTGTCTCAGGGGGAGTTGCAAATTAACATAGGGTCCTTGCATATTTACATATCCATCATAAATCCCACACAGACACCAGACATTGGTGCAGCTAAAAGGAAGGCACATGGGGAGTGAAGACTTGGCATAATGGAGACTACTGGAACAGGTTAGCAGTTGATGGGAGACATAGCAAATCGAAAGCAGCAAACCAGGGGAATCAGAGGAAACACAGGCGTAGTGAAGCACCAAATGTTCATTATGTCCCCTGACAGAATATAGCTTGCTGCAAAAGAGGGTTAAATCCAGGAGGTGGAAAGCAGAAGTTTAATGAGCAAGGCAAAGGGTAGGCAGTTGGAGCTAGGAGCTGATGGTAGAGAATGACAACAAACAGCACAGGGCTAGGAGTCTTATTCCTAAGACACAGGTGTGTATATTAGTGGACTTTAACCCCTTAACGACCAAGCCATTTTGTAGGTTAAAGACCAGGCCAATTTTTACAATTCTGACCACTGTCAGTTTATGTGCTTATAACTCTGTAACGCTTCAACGGATCTTGGCGATTCTGAGATTGTTTTCTCGTGACATATTGTACTTCATGATAGTGGTAAAATTTATTCAATATAACTTGCGTTTATTTATGAAAAAAACAGAAATATGGCAAAAATTTGAAAATTTTGCAATTTTCAAACTTTTAATTTTTATGCCATTAAATCAGAGAGATATGTCACAAAAATAGTTAATAAATAACATTGCCCACATGTCTACTTTACATCAGCACAATTTTGGAACCAAAATTTTTTTTTTGTTAGGAAGTTATAAGTGTTAAAAGTTGACCAGCAATTTCTCATTTTTCCAACAAAATTTACAAAACCATTTTTTTTAGGGACCACCTCACATTTGAAGTGAATTTGAGGGGTCAATATGACAGAAAATACCCAAAAGTGACACCATTCTAAAAACTGCACCCCTCAAGGTGTTCAAAGCCACATTCAAGAGGTTTATTAACCCTTTAGGTACTTCACAAGAATTGAAGCAATGTGGAAGGAAAAAATTAACATTTAACTTTTTTTCCCAAAATTTTTCTTTCGACACAATTTTTTAAAATTTTGTCAATGGTATCAGTAAAAAATGAACCACAATGTTTGTTGTACAATTTCTCTGAGTACACGATTACCCCATGTGTGGGGGTAAACCACTATTTGGCGCATGCAGAGCTCGGAAGGGAAGCAACGCCATTTGACTTTTTTGGCTGGAATTGAATAGGAGACGCCATGTCGCATTTGGAGAATCCCTGATGTGCCTAAACAGTGGAAACCCCTACAAGTGACCCATTTGGAAACTAGACCCCCAAAGGAACTTATCTAAATGTGTTTTTGAGAGCTTTGAACCCCAAGAGCTTCACAGAAGGTTAATACGTAGAGCCGTAAAATTAAAAAATCATATTTTTTCCACAAAAATGATCTTTTCATCCCAATTTTTATTTTTCAAGGATATAAAAGGACCACAAAAGTTATTGTGCAATGAGTCCTGAGTACGCTGATACCCATATGTGGGGGTAAACCACTATTTGGGCGCATGGCAGAGCTCGGAAGGGAAGCAGCACCATTTGACTTTTTTGGCTGGAATTGAGATTGAACGCCATGTCGCATTTGGAGAGCGCCTGTGTGCCTAAACAGTGGAAACCCCCACAAGTGACCCCATTTTGGAAACTAGACCCCCCAAGGAACTTATCTAAATGTGTTGTGAGAGCTTTGAACCCCCAAGGGCTTCACAGAAGGTTATAACGTAGAGTCGTAAAATTAAAAAATCATATTTTTTCCACAAAAATGATCTTTTCATCCCAATTTTTATTTTCCAAAGGATAAAAGGACCTCAAAAGTTATTGTGCAATTAGTCCTGAGTATGCTGATACCCCATATGTGGGGGTAAACCACTATTTTGACGCATGGCAGAGCTCGGAAGGGAAGGAGCGCCTTTTTCAAATGCAGACTTTGATGGAATGGTATGCGGGTGTCATGTCACGTTTGGAGACATATCAAAAAACTGACCGGCACATCCAAACATAGATTCAGTGTGAACAGGTGCTAAACCTAGAGTCACCAACTCATATACATACAAGAAGAAAAGGTAGCACACTGTAGCGCTATAGCTTGCAAACGAGCCTGTGACCACCAGGTGGAGTGCTCAGGCAGAAGGTAAATGAATACATATCAAAAAACTGACCGGCACATCCAAACATAGATTCAGTGTGAACAGGTGCTAAACCTAGAGTCACCAACTCATATACATACAAGAAGAAAAGATAGCACACTGTAGCGTTATAGCTTGCAAACACGAAATATGAAAAATATGAAAAATGAATTGCATCATTACCTTAGAAATATGAAAAATTGATGTTTGGATGTGCCGGTCAGTTTTTTGATATGTATTCATTTACCTTCTGCCTGAGCACTCCACCTGGTGGTCACAGGCTTTTTAATTACAACAGGTTCATCACCCCTCCACAGAGATGTAGATTTTAGTCTGAAGAGAGGATTCATAGGTTCCCATGCAGACAGACTTTTCTAAGCGAGGATAGGCATTAGTTAGGACCTGATATACGAGAAGAGCCTTGACGTGGCTATCAGGCTCACATAATTTGGCCATCTTATGCGCTAAGACTTCTCAATTTTTCATATTTCTAAGGTAATGATGCAATTCATTTTTCATATTTTTCATATTTTGTGTTTGCAAGCTATAGCGCTACAGTGTGCTACCTTTTCTTCTTGTATGTCACGTTTGGAGAGCCCCTGATGTGCCTAAACAGTAGAAACCCCCCACAAGTGACCCCATTTTGCAAAACCATTTTTTTTAGGGACCACCTCACATTTGAAGTGAATTTGAGGGGTCAATATGACAGAAAATACCCAAAAGTGACACCATTCTAAAAACTGCACCCCTCAAGGTGTTCAACACCACATTCAAGAGGTTTATTAACCCTTTAGGTACTTCACAAGAATTGAAGCAATGTGGAAGGAAAAAATGAACATTTAACTTTTTTTCCCAAAATTTTTCTTTAGACACAATTTTTTAAAATTTTGTCAAGGGTATCAGTAAAAAATGAACCACAATGTTTGTTGTACAATTTCTCCTGAGTACACCGATACCCCATGTGTGGGGGTAAACCACTATTTGGGCGCATGGCAGAGCTTGGAAGGAAAGCAGCGCCATTTGACTTTTTTGGCTGGAATTGAGATTCGACGCCATGTCGCATTTGGAGAGTCCCTGTGTGCCTAAATAGTGGAAACCCCCCACAAGTGACCCCATTTTGGAAACTAGACCACCCCAAGGAACTTATCTAGATGTGTGGTGAGAGCTTTGAACCCCCAAGGGCTTCACAGAAGGTTATAACGTAGAGCTGTAAAATTAAAAAATCATATCTTTTCCCCAAAAATGATCATTCCACCACCAATTTTTATTTTCCAAAGGGTAACAGGACCCCAAAAGTTATTGAGAAATTTTTCCTGAGTACGCTGATACCCCATATGTGGGGGTAAACCACTATTTTGACGCATGGCAGAGCTCTGAAGGGAAGGAGCGCCTTTTTCAAATGCAGACTTTGATGGAATGGTATGCGGGTGTCATGTCACGTTTGGAGAGCCCCTGATGTGCCTAAACAGTAGAAACCCCCCACAAGTGACCCCATTTTGCAAACTAGACCCCCCAAGGAACTTATCTAGATGTGTGGTTAGCACTTTGAACCCCCAAGGGCTTCACAGAAGTTTATAACGTAGAGCCGTGAAAATAAAAAAATCATATTTTTTTCCACAAAAATGACCTTTTTGCCCCCAAATTTTTATTTTTATAAGGGTAACAGGAGAAATAGGACCCCAAAAGCTATTGTGCAATTTGTCCTGAGTACGCTGATCTCCCATATGTGGGGGGGAACCACTATTTTGACGCATGGCAGAGCTCGGAAGGGAAGGAGCACCGTTTTTAAATGCAGACTTTGATGGAATGGTCTGCGGGTGTCATGTCGCGCTTGGAGAGCCCCTGATGTGCCTAAACAGTAGAAACCCCCACAAGTGACCCCATTTTGCAAACTAGACCCCCCCAAGGAACTTATCTAGATGTGTGGTCAGCACTTTGAACCCCCAAGGGCTTCACAGAAGTTTATAACGTAGAGCCGTGAAAATAAAAAAATCATATTTTTTTCCACAAAAATTACCTTTTTGCCCCCAAATTTTTATTTTTATAAGGGTAACAGGAGAAATAGGACCCCAAAAGTTGATGTGCATTTTGTCCTGAGTACTCTGATACCCCATATGGGGGGGGAACCACTGTGATCGCCTTAATGCGATCCTTGTGAGGCAGAATGAACAAATCCACAAAAGGTGAAGAATTGGTTTTCTTTATTACGCCGTTCCTCGTGTGGTATTAGTGATTAGGCGACTTTATTCCTCGGGTCGGTGCGATTACAGCGATACCAGATTTACATCCTTTTTTCATGTTTAGCTTCTGTCACACTCTAAAAGATGCTTTTTTTTGGAATAATTTTTTGTAAGAAATTTTTGCATCGCCGTATTTTGAGAGCTATAATTTTTCCATATTTTGGCCAACAGAGTTATCTGTGGGCTTATTTTTTGCGGGACGAGCTGACGTTTTAATTAGTACCATATTCGGGCACATAACGTTTTTTGATCGCTTCCTATTCCGATTTTTGTGGAAGCAGAATGAACAAAAACCAGCAATTCAGGAATTGTTTTTTTTTTTTTTCCCTCCGTTCCGCGTGGTAAAATTGATAAAGCAGCTTTATTCTTCGGGTCACTACGATTACAGCGATACCTCATTTATATATTTTTTATGTTTTGGCGGTTTTTTACACAATAAAAAATTTTATAGAAAAAATAATTATTTTTGCATCAGTTTATTCCGCGAGCTATAACTTTTTTATTTTTTCGCTAATGATGCTGTATAGCAGCTTGTTTTTTGCGGGACAATATGATGTTTTCAGCGGTACCATGATTATTTATATCCCACCTTTTGATCGCGTATTATTGCACTTTTTCTAAGCGGTATGATGATACTTGTTATGTTTTGGTAGCTGAGGAGAGCAGGCAAAAACAGCAATACACCAGAGAGGTTGGAATCTACTGGATTGCAGTACCCTGACTAACCACCACAACTAAAGGCAGCCGTGGAGCATTCCTACGTTGGTCCTAGATGCCTCGTCACAGCCTGAGAGGCTAACTACACCTAAAGATAGAAAGAGGAAAGCTATCTGCCCCGGAGCAGATCCCCAAAGAACATAGGAAGCCCCCAAACATGTAATGGCGGTTTAGACAAGAGGAAATACAGACACAGACAGAAAATATTATGAGCAAACGCTGGGGCCCAATCTGCCTAGACAGAAAAGGATAGGAAGGATACTTACTGCAATTCCAAAAAACCCTAAAAAAAACCAACGCTACTAATTACAAAAACACCTGAGATCACACGACTTCTACCACCTAAATTAGTTCTCTGGTGTAACAAAACTAAGCCGCAGCCACAGAAAAAACTGGAAAAGGCAAATGAACAAACAACAGTGGCTCCAGAGGAACCGAGAGGAGCCCAAGCCCCCCGGGGAGGGGAACCTGGCCAACCTCACAGAAATGCAGAGAAAAATGCAAATGGCAAGCACAAAAACAAAAAACAGAACATATCTTATCTGAGAGCAGGAGAAGAGGCAAGACTCAGCAAGCTTCCAAGTGAACCAGGAAACAACGTTGAGACAAGAACAATTGGTCACCGGCAACCATGATGGGGGGAAACCTCCCTTATATCCAGCCAGTCTGTAATTCCTGATTGCCAATCCTCATTGAATGGTTCAGTACTGTTTGTAACCACCAGAGGGAGCTTCTGCTCAGAATTAATTTCTAAAACATTCATAACAGATACCGCTTGGAAAAAGTATAATTTACTACTTTTTTGTGTTTTTTTATGGCTTTCACTGAAGGGGTTAACTAGGGTTACGCTTTTTTAGATGGGATTTTTACGGACGCGGGGATACCAAACATGTGTATTTTTTTGTTTTTTGTTTTTTTTATTACATAAAAATGTGTATTCTTTAGGGATTTTTTTAAAATGATTTTTTACTATTTTTTTACAATTTTTTTTTAAAATATGCTTTTTTTTAACTTGTCCCTTTATGGGACTTTCACTTTTTTACTTTTTATTGCAGTTACAATGCATTGCAATGCTCCAACATTGCAATGCATTGTACCTATAGTGAAAGCTGCTGTGACCATGATCACAGCAGCTTTCCGTAGCTAGATGACCCGGAGGTTGTCATGACAACCCCCGGGTCATCAAGGCAGAGATCGGGCCCTGCAAATACATTGCAGGGCGCCGATCTGAGGCAGAGGGAGCTCCCGACCCTCTGCCTCCCCCTGAACGCTGCGATCGCGCTCGATCGCAGCAGTCAGAGGGTTAACAGCCAGGAGTGGCGGGGGCGCCGCTCCTGGCTGTCAGTGCAGGAAGCTTGGCCACTGCAGCGCTGAGCTCCTGCACTGATCGCGCTGGAGATGCTGAAATTTCAGCATCTCCTGCGCGATCGCTGCTGTGTTTGGTCAGTCACATTGACTGACCAATCACAGCGCTGTAGGTGCGGGGACCGACAGCAAAGGTCCCCGCACCACTTGCTGTGCCTGTCAGCTGTCTGTGACAGCTGTCAGCACTGAACTACCACTGCGTGTTTACATGCAGTGGTAGTTCAAAGGCATGACGTGCACAGTCCGTCAAGGTGCCAAAACTGACACCTTGCCATGATGGACTGTGCATGTCAGTGGACATTAAGGGGTTAAATAGGCCTACGGAGATGATATCATTGAACCACACCAGGCAATTTTCAAAACCTGTTGTAGCGCACAACAGAGGGCAGTGGACCCAAGAGAAAGTGGAGCCCAGGATACCCAGAACAGTTGTGAATCATGTATGTTTAGCATGTCTAAGGCTATCTGTGCTACCATGCCATCTTCACTTTTCATCTCTTTAATACAGTGACATGTAAAAGTTTGGGTACCTCTGGTCAAATTACTGTTATTGTGAACAGTTAAGCAAGTTGAAAATGAAATGATCTCTCAGGCTAAGTGCACACGTTCAGGATTATTTGCGTTTCTTTCGCGGTTTTTCGCGGGAAAAAACACGTAAAAAATGCATGATTTAAGCATCCTATCATTTAGAATGAATTCCGCAATTTTTGTGCACATGGTGCGTTTTTTTCCGCGAAAAAAACGCATCTTGGAAAAAGAGCCAACATGTTCATTAATTTTGCGGAATTCTAGCATTTTTCCCGCTATATTATTGACCTAGAAAGTTCAGGAAAAAATTGCGGTAAAAATGTGCAAAATCTGCGCAAAAAAAGTGGAAAAAACGAGAAAAAAATGCGCATTTTTACCGCAGAAAAAGTCCGTTTTTGCTCAGGAAAATTTTGCAAACATTCCTGAACGTGTGCACTTAGCCTAAAAGGCCTAAAGTTAACCCCTTTCCGACGTTGGGCGTAATAATACTCCCACGTCGGAATCCCTCCCTTTGATGTGGGCATTTCTGCTACACACAGGCGATTTAATCATCGCCTGTGTGTAGCAAAGGCAATCAGACAACTGCAGCTTCTAGTTTCTAATGGAGACTATTGAAGCATGCAAAAAGTAAAAAAAAGTTTTTAAAAATATTAAAAAAATAAAAAAAAATAAAAGTTCAAATCACCCCCTTTTGTCCTATTCTAAATAAAACAATAGAAAAAAATCAAATATACACATATTTTGTATCACCGCGTTCAGAATCGCCCGATCTATAAGTATAAAAAAAGAACTAACCCAAGCCCTAAACGGTGTAACGTGAAAAAAATTCAAAACTCCAGAATTACGATTTTTTGGTTGCCGCTACATTGCAATAAAATGCAATAATTGGCGCTCAAAAGATTGTATTTACACCAAAATGGTATCAATAAAAATGTCAGCTCGGCTTACAAAAAATAAGCCCTCACCCAGCCCCAAATCACAAAAAAAAATGGAGTCTCGACAGATCTCGGAAAATGGCTCCAGTTTTTTTTTTTTTACCAAAGTTTGGATTTTTTTCACCACTTAAAAAAGAACCTAGATATGTTTGATGTCTATGAATTCATAATGTCCTGGAGAATCATAGTGGCAGGTCAGTTTTAGCATTTAGTGAACATGGTAAAAAATAAAAAAACAACAACTGTGGAATTGCACTTTTTTTTGCAATTTCCCCACAGTTGGAATTTTTTTTCCCGTTGTCCAGTACACAATATTTTAAACCAATGTTGTAGTTCCAAATTACAACATGTCCCACAAAAAGCAAGCCCTCACATGGCCATTCTGACCAAAAAATAAAAAAGTTATGGCTCTGGGAAAAAGGGGAGCAAAAAATGAAAATACCTCCGGTCATGAAGGGTTTAAAGATTACACATTTCCTTTGTGTTTTAGAACCCCAAAAAATATTTTCATTTTTTACATTTTTAAAAGTTACAGTACATGTATACATGTGTGTGTATACATGCATGTGTGCTATGTGCATGTATACAGTAAATGCATGTGTGCTATGTGTGTTGTAGTGCAGCGGGGTTGTGCAGCTCAACAGATATGCTGTGACCACATGAAAGATCAAAACAAAGTGTCTTTAATGTCCAACATAACTCACAAATGTAAAACAAATGGTATCTTCCGGATTGCAGCTGGGAATCAAGGCAGCCTGTATCCGAGACCTGTTGCTGTGGGCGACTGCACCGCCCTGTCACACTGAGGGGCCTTCTGGCTTCGCTTGGCTCCGTGTTACTTCACACAGGCTGATTCTTGCATAGCCACCTGCTCTGCAGTTTGCAAACCAAGACTGACACACCCAACACTTTAAGACCTGGCCTGCTGGGAGTGAACCGCCCCACTACCATCCTGTAGTTCGCTCCAAAAATAAAATCCCTTGCTGGGTTTTCTTAAATCTGCCTTGGGCAAATAGCTTGTCCAAGACCACACTGACTTTTATTCTGTGTTACAACCACAGCTATATCTGTGACTGCAATGCACTCCAGCTACCTTAATATGCTTCTATGCATGGGGTATACACAGCATCTCTTGCATATAATACCTGTGACTGACTCACTTACTGCCCTCTCTGTTCAAACTTGTGGGGTTGCACATTTGACACCAAACAGGGTGCCCGTGACAGGGCATCCGCATTTCCTTGCGAATTTAGCGCTCTATGTTCCACTGAAAAACTGAAGTTTTGTAGGGACAAGAACCATCTGGTGACCCGAGCATTCCTTTCCTTTGCATTTCTCATCCAGACAAGGGGTGAATGGTCTGTTACCAAACGAAACTGACACCCGAGAAAACAGTAGCTTAGGCCCCACTTAATTGCCAAGCACTCCTTCTCCACTACGCTATAAATTTTCACTGCCAGGGTCAGTTTCCTGCTGGATGATTTCATCCCCATTCACTTCTTGCAACAGTACCACTCCTAGGCCTGACTACGAGGCATCTGTCTGCACAATAAAGGTTTTTGTGAAGTTGATGAAGTTGGGGCTGATGATGACCCGCTGTCCACACAACACTGACTTCAAGGACTGGAATGCTTCCTGCGGTTGAGGATTCCACCGGACCACAACCGACTTCTTACCTTTTAACAGGTCAGTTAGGGGAGCTGATCTCCCAGCAAAATTGGGTATAAACCGGTAGTAGTACCCAATGATGCCGAGGAATGCCCTCACATGTTTTGTACTTAAAGGCTTGGGCCAGTTTTGAATGGCCTCAATCTTATTTATTTGGGGTTTGATAACCAATCATGTACCCTAAGTCCCGGGCTTCGGTGAGCCCTAACGCACATTTTTGGGGTTTGCTGTTAACCCTCTGGGTTATAAATGCTGTCTTTTCTTTTGCCGATTCTGTCAGTAGGACCTGGTAGTAACTTTTGGTGAGATTGAGCATGGTGAAGTACTGGGTCTCCCCCGTCTCTCAATTAGCTAGTCCACCCAGGGCATTGGATAGAGGTCAAACTTTAATACCTCATTCAATTTTCTGAAGTCATTACAAAAACTTAATGACCGTCTGGCTTCGGAATTAGTACAATGGGGCTAGCCAACTCACTCCGGGATTCCTCTATGACCCCCAACCGAAGCCTTTGCTTCACTTCGGCCGTGATGGCTTGCCACCGGGCTTCTGGCACTCGGTGCGGTTTCATCTGTACCCTTACCCGGGGCTCGGTGACAATGTCATGCTGGATCACCGATATCTGCCCCGGCAATTCTGAGAATACGTTGCACCAGAACCCACAGCCTCCCATCGCTACTGTTTTATGAGAGCATCATTTATCTTAACCTCGCTCCCGGTCATGTCCTTGGCCGGCGACAGAGTGTTCCCCGTTGGTACGACCGGAGTCGCCTCTGTCACCAAACATTCTCGGTCCTTCCAGGCTTTTAGCAGGTTTACATGGTAGTTGTTCTGGTTTTCACTTTCCGGCCTGGTACACTTTATAATTCACTTCTCCCACCTTCCCCTGTATCTCTTATGGCCCTTGCCACTTGGCCATAAGTTTACTCTCTGTGGTGGGCACTAGTACCAACAACCGGCCCCCTTCTTTAAAGGTCCTGTCCGTGCCTCGTTTATTATACGTGCGCCTCTGCGCGGCCAGGGTATCCATCAGATGCTCCTTTACTATGGGCCTGACTGTAGCAAGCCGATCCTGCATGCTTGCCACATGCTCGATTAAACTCCGATGCGGAGTTGGCTCCTGTTCCCACGTCTCCTTTGCTTCTTCGAGCAACGCACTCGGATGCCTGTCATAAAATAGTTAAAAAGGGGAGAAACCTGTGGAGGCCTGTGGTACCTAGTGGATAGAGAACGTCAAATATGGCAATAACATGTCCCAGTCCCTCCCATCCTTGGAGACAACCTTTTATGAGCATGGACTTGAGGGTCTTGTTAAACTTTCCTCCAACCCGTCAGTTTATGGGTGGTACACCGACATATGTAGCTGTTTAATCTGAGCGGCTTACCTAGTTCCCGGGTCACCTTGGACATAAATGGAGTCCCCTGATCCGTAAAGATCTCCTTTGGAAGCCCAAGGCGACAAAACATTGCATACAGCTCGCAGCCGATTAGTTTTGCCGAGGTGTGGCGAAGGGAGATCGCCTCTGGGTACCGCGTGGCATAGTCCACTATGACCAGATATGTTGATGGCCACGGGTGGACTTCACTATAGGCCTCACCAATTCATTGCTATCCTCTCAAATGGTACCTCTATAATGGGTAGAGGCACCAATAGACTCCGGAACTTCACAGTGAGTGTGGTAAGTTGGCAACTTGGGACATGACTTACAATACTCTGGACCTCAGTATAAATTATAGATCCCGGCCCAAAAAAACTGCTGCAGTATTCATTCTTGGGTTTTCTTTACCCTAAGTGTCCCCCCAGCATGTGTTATGTGTGTGTGTGTGCCATCTTTAGCACGGCCCGATGATATGACTTAGGCACCACCAGCTGTTCTACCATTTCAAATCGGACCTTATCAACCTTATACAACAACTTTTGGTTGACAGCCATGCAGGAAAAAACATTCTGTACCAGGGTGGTGAGCCACCCCATTTAATTCCACCACCTTTTTCGTGCCCATGCCAGGGTGGGATCCTGGAGCTGACTGTTCCAACGTACCATGGACACTTCCAGCTCGGGGATTGTCGGGGTCTCCTCGACCTCTCCTGCCAGTACTTCTAGGGATATTGCAATAAACTCAGAACTCAACTTCAGTAGAGTGATGATTTTTATCGTGTCCACAGTAATAACAGAAACGTTCGGTCTGAACTTGGACCTTCATCAGTCACATGGACTACTGTGAGTAGGTGGACCCAGCAAAAAGAGGGCTATGCCCGGAATATCAGGTTAAATTCTGTTCGATATAGTGATCAATATGGCAGCGGTTACCTGGGGGTCCCGGTGGAGCAAAAAGTGCCTGCGGTGGACGCGGTATCCGCCGCTAGTCGTGCATGTCGTACCGCGTCACCGCAGCCATTTTTGCTCCACCGGACCCCAGGTAACCGCTGCCATATTTGATCACCTATATCGAACAGAATTTAAACCTGATATTCCGGGCTAGCCCTTTTTGCTGGTCCACTACTCACAGTAGTCCATGTGACTGATGAAGGTCCAAGTTCAGGCCCGAAACATTTCTGTATTCTGTGGACACGATTAAAATCATCACTCTACTGAAGTTGAGTTCTGAGTTTATTGCAAATTTATATGGTGTGGAACCTACTCAGATACCTATACGGCTGTGCACATGATATTCACTTGCAGTACTTCTAGGGGAAACCTATCGGGGTTACACTCTGTCCCTAGATTGGCAACCCCTAGGACAGGTATCCCTGGCTCGGGATCTTCGGGTCCAGAGGTAAACTTTTTACCTCCGATCTCAGCTGCTTGCTCACGCTCATTTAACAGTGTGGGATCCGCGGCTCTCTGACCGGCAGTAACTATTTTACAGCCGATCAGAAGTGGTGTTTGCCGCGCTGATGTGCACATGACAGCGCGACAACCATTCGGTGTTCGGGGGGGCTGAACCCGAACAGTGACATGAACTTCCTGGTGAAGTCTGTGTTCGGTGTCGGTGCCCAAACAGTAGGTGTTCGGTACGGACGCTGAACTTTAATGTTCGGGATCGCCGATCTCTAGTGGTGAGTTCTTCTTCAATGGAAGTATTGAAACAGAGGCTGCACAGACATCTGTCTGAGATAGCTTAGTGAATCCTGCTCTGCACTGAGCAGGGGGTTGGACAAGATGACCTTGAAGGCCCATTCCAACCCTAACATTGTACAATTCTGGGACTGAAAATGCAGCTCATTCATCATATGATTTGATTGTTTATGTTGCACGGGGGAGGCACTAGATGTTGCAGAGGGGCCAGCTGGGACATATAGTTCCACTGGCAGCAGATTTTATTGTCTCGGTAGCTGAAGTGGGTTACTGGACCCCTAAACACTTCCCTTATGTCCACAGCAATTGTCAATAGCAGGAGGTGGCACTTACAGAGACGACATAAGAGCCCCCGGGGGCACTTCTGTAGAGGTGGTGTCTGGTTGCAGGTGTTGGGAGTGCCTTTGATGTTCCACAATTTCAAACAGTCAGACATACAGTACAGACCAAAAGTTTGGACACACCTTCTCATTCAAAGATTTTTCTGTATTTTCATGACTATGAAAATTGTAGAATCACACTGAAGGCATCAAAACTATGAATTAACACATGTGGAATTATACATTACACTTTACAAAAAAGTGTGAAACAACTGAAAATATGTCTTATATTCTAGGTTCTTCAAAGTAGCCACCTTTTGCCTTGATTACTGCTTTGCACGCAGAAAAGGTGAACGGCTGGATTCTACATGCCTAGTTCCCACCGTGAAGCATGGAGGAGGTGGTGTGATGGTGTGGGGACGCTTTGCTGGTGACACTGTTGGGGATTTATTCAAAATTGAAGCGGTGAGCGGTCCAGCTTACCCCAAACCATCTCGATTGGGTTCAGGTCTGGTGACTGTCGAGGCCAGATCATCTGGCGTAGCACCCCATCACTCTCCTTCTTGGTCAAATAGCACTTACACAGTCTGGAGGTGTGTTTGGGGTCATTGTCCTGTTGAAAAATAAATGATGGTCCAACTAAACACAAACCGGATGGAATAGCATGCCGCTGCAAGATGCTGTGGTAGTCATTCTGGTTTACTATGCCATCAATTTTGAATAAATCCCCAACAGTATCACAGCAAAGCACCCCCACACCATCACACCTCCTCCTCTATGCTTCATGGTGGGAACCAGGCATGTAGAGTCCATCCGTTCACCTTTTCTGCGTGCAAAGCAGTAATCAAAGCAAAAGGTGGCTACTTTGAAGAACCTAGAATATAAGACATATTTTCAGTTGTTTCACACTTTTTTGTAAAGTGTAATGTATAATTCCACATGTAGTTTTGATGCCTTCAGTGTGATTCCACAATTTTCATAAGCATGAAAATACAGAAAAATCTTTGAATGAGAAGGTGTGTCCAAACTTTTGGTCTGTACTGTACATGTTAACTTGTAAACATAACACTTTCCTGAAGAACAAAATAGAGTACAGTCTCTATTATTTAGGCCACATTCACACGTTCAGCATTTGATCAGTATTTTACATCAGTATTTGTAAGCCAAAACCAGCACCAGGTGAGAAATATAGAAGTGGTGACCTGTTTCTTTTATACTTTTCCTCTGACTATTTCTCTCATGATTTTGAGTTACAAATACTGAGGTAAAAGAACGCACTAAATACTGACAGTGTGAACGTGGCCTTAAAGGTAAAGTGGTGTTAGTTCACAGTATAGGTGAATCAAGCCTCTCGGGGTGGCTGGAGCATAGTTCTTTTGACTTGTTATGGGGAAATGTTATGCACAGTCCAGGTAATGCTACACTGATAGAGGGACTTTCATGGGTTGACTCCCTATGGCCATACACTAGAGTAGATGCACTCACAAATTTGACCCTACTGTTCTCTATTGTAGGTTGGACAAAGTTTGTGGCGTGGCAGACACAATGGAACTGGTTCTTGCTAAAAGAACATGGGAAAAACTATTATGCAGGAGAGCAATTGTTCAGCCTTCTCTTTCTTTTTTGAGGCTTCACTCCTTTGTGGAGGCTACTGCGGAGAATGATGTCTCCTCAGCTTCGACTGGAATGGATTTAGGGAGCTATGGAGCTTCCTTCCTTTGCCTTCACTACACAGCACTAGACTAGTTTAAACCAGCTCATAGTAAGTGTATGCACAGCCATTTCTATGGTAACTTGTGAGGAGATTAATTACTTAACTTTCATACATATACATTGACCAGTAGATGTCAGCAAAGTACAAATTACAATAAAAATATTTAGAATTGAGAGTCCTCAGTGGTTGATACTAGAGTTGAGTGAAACAGGTCGGTCAGATTAAAAAATCACCGACTTTCGCCAAAGTTGGGTTTCGCCGAGCGAAACCTGACCATAGCGTGAGGTCGGCCATGCGGTCGTCGACCCGAGCGCCAAAGTCGGTTTTCCCAGAATGCTTGCAGGCGCCTTTTCTCAGCCAATGAGCAAGGACACACACTGTAGGCAACGAGATGACATGGGCAGCGGCCACCACCATCTTAGAGAAGGGCATTGTAGTGATTGGCTTGCTTTGTGTGGCGTCACAGTGGCTATAAAAGCCCTGACCGCCGACCGCCATTTTACTTCTGCCGATTTAGCGTAGGAAGAGGTTGCTGATGCTGTTTCTCAGTAGAGAGAGAGTTAGGCAGGAAAAAAAGTTATTCTGTGCTTGTGCTAATAGCAATTGTGCTGTACAGTTAGTGTGCAGTGACAGGGGAGGATTTTCTTGTGTGCAGCAGCGCTGGTTATTAGGCTGCCTGCCAGTGACAGGGGAGGAATTTCTTGTGCGCACCAACAGAGCTGATTATTAGGTTGCATGCCAGTGAGAGGGGAGGAATTTCTTGTGTGCAGCAGCAGAGCTGATTATTAGGCTGCCTGCTAGCTGTATTGCTGTGTGTACACTGCTGTGCAGACTGCTTTTTACACAGCACCTACACAGCACTAATACTCTTATTCTTTTTTTTCTGCAGTTACCGAGCGTTCATTTTTTCCCACACCGTATAGAGCTGTAACGCTCCTCACACACTACTGTACCGGCTGGTATCATAGACAAATACATGCTGACTATCTGTGTGTGACTCCGGAAATAAATACAGAGATTTCAGTTTTCCCCAAAACTGTATACAGCTGGTATCTTCTGATACAGTACCGTTTTTCTGTCTTCTGTATTACGGTCAAATCCATACTGAGAGAGCGTCTGTGTGTGACTCGGAAAATATATACGGAGATTTAAATTTTCCCCAAAACCGTATACAGCTGGTATCTTCTGATACAGTACCGTTTTTCTGCCTTCTATATTACGGTCAAATCCATACTGACAGAGCATCTGTGTGTTACTCCGGAAATATGTATGGAGATTTACAATTACCCCTACACTGAATACACCTGGTATCTTCGTATACATTAGCCTTTTTTGCTTTTTATATTCTGGTCTACTCCATACTGAGCCTGTGAGCGTCTGTGTGTTACTCCGGAAATATATACGGAGATTTAAAATTACCCCAACACTGTATACAGCTGTACGCTTCTGATACATTACCCTTTTTCTACTTTTTATATTCTGGTGTAAACATACTGAGCCTGTAAGAGTCTGTGTCTGACTCTGGAAATATATACGGAGATTTAAAATTACCTGTTGTGAATATGCTGAAGGCGGCTGCTGAGCTGGGTGTTGTGTTTTGGTAGCTGAGGAGAATAAGCAAAAACGGCAATACACCAGAGAGGCTGGAACCTATTGGATTGCAGTAACCTGAACTAACCACACAACTAGAGGTAGCCGTGGAGCGTTCCTACGTTGATCCTAGACACCTTGTCACAGCCTGAGAGATAACTACACCTAAAGGCAGAAAGATGAAAGCTATCTGCCCCGGAGAAGATCCCCATAGAAAATAGGAAGCCCCCAAACATGTAATGGCAGTTAGACAAGAAGAAGCACGGACACAGACAGAAAATAGAATGAGCAAACTGGGGCCCAATCTGTCAAGAAAGAAAAGTACAGGAAAGGATACTCACTGCAATCCAAAAAAAAACCTAAAAAATACCAACACTTCTGATTGCAAAAGATCACACGATCTCTACCACCTAAATCAGTTCTCTGGTGTAACAAAACTAAGCCGCAGCCACTGAAAAAAACAGGAAAAAGCAAATGAACAAATAACAGTGGCTTCAGATAAACTGAGAGGAGCATAAGCCCCCCGGAAGGGGACCTGGCTGACCTCCACTGAAGAGCAGGGAACAATGCAAAAAGCAAGCACAAAAATAAAAGCAGAAATATCTTATCTGATAGCAGAAGATGCAGGCAAGACTCAGCAAACTTCCAAATGAACCAGGAACCACAATTGAAACAAGAAAAATTGATCACCGGCAACCATCATGGGAGGGTACCTCCCTTATATCAGACCAGTCAGCGATCCCAGATTGCCATTCCTCGCTGAAAGGCTCAATACTGTCTGTAACCACCAGAGGGAGCCTCTGCTCAGAAACCACGCTAGCACATTCATAACAGTACCCCCCTTGAGGAGGGGTCACTGAACCCTCACTTGTGCAACCAGGCCGATCAGGATGAGCTCGGTGAAAGGCACGGATCAGTCTCCTAGCATGGATGTCCGAAGCAAACACCCAAGAATTGTCCTCCTGACCATAACCTATCCACTTAACCAAATACTGGAGTTTCTGTCTAGAAAAACGAGAATCCAATATTTTCCCAACCACACACTCCAGATGCCCTCAACCAAAACAGGGTCAGGAGGCGCAGCCATAGGAACCACTGGCTCGACAAACCTCTTCAATAAGGACTTATGGAACACGTTATGGATCCTAAATGTCCCTGGAAGAAGTAAATGGAAGGAAACAGGATTAAGAATCTCCATGATCTTATAAGGTCCAATGAAGCTAGGCTTAAACTTTGGAGATGCAACCCTCATAGGGATATTTCTTGAGGACAACCAAACCAAGTCCCCCACTTTAAACCGAGGACCATCAGTCCTATGCCGGTTGGCAAACCGTTGGAACTTCTCCTGAGAGAGAGACAACCTCTCCACTACCTGGTCCCAAATCTGCTGCATTCGCTCCACAACAGAGTCAACACCCGGACAGACAGAAGCCTCCGCCTGTCCCGAAGAAAATCGAGGGTGAAACCCAAAATTGCAGAAAAATGGAGACATCAAGGTGGCAGAGCTAGCCCTATTATTAAGAGCAAACTCAGCCAAAGGCAAAAAAGAGACCCAGTCATCTTGATCAGCAGACACAAAACATCTCAAATAAGTCTCCATGGTCTGGTTTGTTCTCTCGGTTTGTCCATTGGTCTGAGGATGAAAAGCAGAGAGAAAGATAATTGAACACCCAGTTTAGAACAAAATGTCCTCCAAAATCTGGAAACAAACTGGACTCCTCTGTCAGACACAATGTTCTCCAGAATGCCATGTAACCGAACCACGTGCTGAAGGAACAAAGGCACCAATTCGGAGGAGGAAGGTAACTTAGGTAATGGCACAAGATGTATCATCTTGGAAAACCTATCACAGATTACCCAGATAACGGTCATTCTCTGATAAACTGGGAGGTCGGAAATAAAATCCATAGAGATATGGGTCCATGGCCTCTTGGGCACAGGTAATGACATTAACAAACCACTAGAGCGAGAGCAAGGCTTGGAGCGAGAGCAAGTCCCACAGGACTGCACAAATTCCCTGATGTCACGAGACAAAGTAGGCCACCAAAAGGACCGACTCACCAAGTCTCTGGTACCAAAAATCCCGGGATGACCAGCCAACGCGGAACAATGAATCTCAGACATCACACTCTTCTTCCACTGGTCTGGGACAAACAATTTCCCAATAGGGCAGCGCTCAGGTTTATCCTCCTGACACCCTTCCAGAGCCAGTCTCAAATTGGGCGAGATGGCGGAAAGAACTACACCCTCTTTCAAAATAACAGTAGGATCAGATAACTCAGGAGAGTCCGCAAAGAAACTCCTCGAGAGGGCATCCGCCTTAACTTTCTTAGTGCCAGGAAGAAAAGAAACCACAAAATTAAAACGTGTGAAAAACAAGGCCCACCCGGCCTGTCTAGGATTAAGTCGCTTGGCTGATTCAAGATAAACCAGATTCTTATGGTCCTGAGGACCACCACCTGATGTTTGGCTCCTTCTAGCCAATGTCTCCACTCTTCAAAGGCCCACTTCATGGCCAATAACTCCCGATTACCCACGTCATAATTACGTTCAGTTGAAGAAAATTTTCGAGAGAAAAAGGCACAAGGGTTACTCTTAGAGGTCTCTGGATCTCTTTAAAACAAAACGGCACCTGCCTCCATTTCAGAGGCATCAACCTCCACCTGAAACGGTAGAGAAACATCAGGCTGCCGTAGAACAGGAGCAGAAATGAATCTCTGCTTAAGTTCCTGAAACACAGAGACTTCCTCAGGAGGCCAATTCACCACATCAGAACCCTTTTTGGTCAAATCAGTCAATGGTGTAACAATACCGGAGAAATTACCAATAAATTTACGATAAAAATTGGCAAAACCCAAAAATCTCTGAAGAGCCTTTAATGAAGTAGGTTGGACCCAATCACAGATGGCCTGAACCTTGACCGGGTCCATTTCAATAACAGACGGAGACAAAATGAATCCCAGAAATGAGACCTTCTGTACGCCAAAAAGACACTTTGATCCCTTCACATACAGCGCATTCTCTCTCAAAATCTGGAACACAGTCCGAACATGTTTCACATGAGAGTCCCAGTCATTGGAAAAAATCAAGATATCATCCAAATAAACAATCAGAAATTTATCACAAAATCCCTGAAAATATCATTCATGAAGGATTGGAAGATGGAAGGAGCATTAGTGAGCCCAAAGGGCATCACTAGGTACTCAAAATGCCCCTCTGGGGTATTAAACGCCGTCTTCCATTTATCCTCGTGCTTAATGCGAATAAGGTTATATGCCCCCCTGAGGTCAAGCTTGGTAAACCAAGTAGCACTTTTTATCCTGGAAAACAGGTCAGAAATCAAGGGTAACGGGTATTGATACTTCACAGTGATCTTATTCAAGAGACGATAATCAATACACGGCCTCAATGAACCATCCTTTTTGGCCACAAAGAAAAAAAGGCACCCAAGGGTGAAGAGGATGGTCTATATGACCCTTCTCCAATGACTCCTTGATATAAGATCGCATAGCATCGTGTTCAGGTACAGACAAGTTAAAAAGGCGACCTTTAGGAAATTTACCACTAGGCACTAATTCAATAGCGCAATCATAGCTCCTGTGAGGGGGCAAGGATGCAGATTTACATTCACTAAATACATCCGAAAAATCAGTCAAAAAGTCAGGAACATCCTGAGACTAGGGAGAGGCAGAAAAAACAGGAGTGTCGGCATTAACACATTGGCAGCCCCAACTGGTCACAGACACAGATTTCCAATCCAAAACAGGATTATGAGACTGTAACCAAGGGAAACCTAGTACAATAATGTCATGCAGATTATACAGCACCAGAAATTTGCAACTCTCCTGATGATCTGGTTCAACCCTCATTATCACCTGAGTAGAAAACTGGGGTTTATTCTCCGGCAAAGGGGTAGAATCAATGCCCAGTAGGGTAATAGACTTCCGCAGGGTATCATGGGAAACCCACAACGTTTGGCAAAGTCAAAATCCATCAGGTTAATAACTGCTCCTGAATCAACAAAAGCCTGAGCAGAAAATGTGGACAGGGAGCAAATCAGGGTAACAGTCAACAGAAATTTAGTCTGAACACTACCCAAGACAACTGAGCATGCAAAATGTCTTCCCCGCTTAGGGCAGACTGATATAGCATGAGAGGCGTCACCACAGTAGAAACATAACCCATTGCGCTTTCGAAACTCATGACGCTGTGCCCCAGAAGTCACTCTATCACACTGCATTGGCTCAGAAGCTGGCTCACAAGGCAACACTATCTCACGCATACCTCTGCGCTCACGCAAACGTCTGTCAATTTGAGTAGCCAATGACATAGAATCATTGAGACCAGAGGGAGCAGGGAATCCCACCATAACATCCTTTACATTCTCTGACAGCCCCTTCCGAAAAAGGGCTGCCAAAGCATCATCATTCCATTTGGTCAGGACTGCCCACTTTCGGAATTTCTGACAGTACAACTCAGCATCTTCAAGACCCTGATTTAATGCCAACAAGGTTTTCTCAGCTTGATCAGTGACATTAGGTTCATCGTACAATAACCCCAGAGCCAGAAAAAATGCATCAATATCATTCAAAACAGGATCCCCAGGTGTCAGGGAAAAAGACCAATCCTGAGGATCGCCGCGCAGGAGAGAGATGACAATTTGAGCCTGCTGTGCTGCGTTCACTGAGGACTTAGGCTTTAAGGCAAAAAACAACTTACAGTTATTTTTGAAATTCAGAAATTTAGCCCGATCCCCCAAAAACAAATCTGGCATGGGAATCCTAGGTTCCACAACCTGCAACCCAGCAAGATAGGCAGCAATACTCCGAACCTCAGTGGCAAGCTGATCCACACGGCCAGACAACTCTGCAAGCTCCATTGAGTGAAAAAAAAAATCCTCCTCAGCACCCAGAGAAAAAGAGGGAAAAAATGCAAAAACAGGAAAAAAAAATCTCTGAAACTCTGACAACTTTTTTTTTTCACACTGTTTTTCCCTTCTGTGAGTACCATATAATTTTCAGTTTGGGCCGGTGATACTGTTGTGTTTTGGTAGCTGAGGAGAATAAGCAAAAACGGCAATACACCAGAGAGGCTGGAACCTATTGGATTGCAGTAACCTGAACTAACCACACAACTAGAGGTAGCTGTGGAGCGTTCCTACGTTGATCCTAGACGCCTCGTCACACCTGAGAGATAACTACACCTAAAGGCAGAAAGATGAAAGCTATCTGCCCCGGAGCAGATCCCCATAGAAAATAGGAAGCCCCCAAACATGTAAGGGCGGTTAGACAAGAAGAAGAAAAAGCACGGACACAGACAGAAAATAGAATGAGCAAACGCTGGGGCCCAATCTGTCTAGACAGAAAAGTACAGGAAAGGATACTCACTGCAATCCAAAAAAACCCCTAAAAAATACCAACTCTTCTGATTGCAAAAACACCTGAGATCACACGATCTCTACCACCTAAATCAGTTCTGTGGTGTAACAAAACTAAGCCGCAGCCACTGAAAATAACAGGAAAAAGCAAATGAACAAATAACAGTGGCTTCAGATAAACTGAGAGGAGCATAAGCCCCCCGGAGGGGACCTGGCTGACCTCCACTGAAGAGCAGGGAACAATGCAAAAAGCAAGCACAAAAATAAAAGCAGAAAATATCTTATCTGATAGCAGAAGATGCAGGCAAGACTCAGCAAACTTCCAAATGAACCAGGAACCACAATTGAGACAAGAACAATTGATCACCGGCAACCATCATGGAGGGAACCTCCCTTATATCAGACCAGTCAGCGATCCCAGATTGCCATTCCTCGCTGAAAGGCTCAGTACTATCTGTAACCACCAGAGGGAGCTTCTTCTCAGAAACCATCTCTAGCACATTCATAACAGCTGGGGCTCCCTCCGGTGGTTGCTGAGGGTAATGAACTGATTAATGAATGGCCTTCAGCTGGTGCTGAATGGTAGGATATAAGTGGCCTGAGTTCCCAGCAGCCTTGCCGGTTATCAATTGTTCCTTGGTCTTGCTTGATGCACTGCTAGTTTCCTGCTCTCCTTCAGATAAGTGTTTGCTGTTTTTTTTTCTCTGTTTGATTTTCTCTGCTAGTTTGCTGCCTGCAGTGGACTGCAGCCTGTCCCCTTTTGGGGGTCTGGCGTTGCAATTGTGCTCCGTTTGTGTCTGCACTTTTGCTTTGCTCTTTTGTTACTTTTAATTTGCTGAATAGCGTTTTGTTACACCAGAGATCTGATTTAGGTGGATGAGGTCGTGTGATCTCAGGTTTTTTGGCAATCAGAAGTGTTGGTATTTTTGTTAGGGTTTTTGTTGGATTGCAGTCAGAATTCTTTCCTGTACTTTCTGTTTAGACAGATTAGGCCCCAGCGTTTGCTCATTCTATTTACTGTCTGTGTCCGTGCTTTCTTCTTGTCTAACCACCATTACATGTTTGGGGGCTTCCTATTTTCTTTGGGGATCTGCTCCAGGGCAGATAGCTTTCATCTTTCTGCCTTTAGGTGTAGTTATCTCTCAGGCTGTGACGAGGCGTCTAGGATCAACGTAGGAACGCTCCACGGCTACCTCTAGTTGTGTGGTTAGTTCAGGTTACTGCAATCCAATAGGTTCCAGCCTCTCTGGTGTATTACCGCTTTTGCTATTTTTTGCCATTTCTCCTCAGTTACCGAAACATAACAGTTACCCCAACACTGTATACAGCTGTACGCTTCTAATACAGTACACTTTTTCTGCTTTTCATATTCTGGTCTAATCCATACTGAGCCTGTGAGGTCTGTCTGTTACTCCGGAAATTTATACGGAGATTTACAATTACCTCTAGACTGTATACAGCTGTAATCTTCTGATACAGTACCCTTTTTCTTCCTTTTATATTCTGATCTAATCCACACTGAGCCTGTGAGTGTCTGTCTGTTACTCTGGAAATATATACGGAGATTTAAAATTACCCCAACACTGTATACAGCTGTACGCTTCTGATACATTACCTTTTTCTGCTTTTATATTGTGGTCTAATCCATACTGAGCCTGAGAGCGTCTGTATCTGACTCCTGAAATATATACGGAGATTTGAAATTAACCCAACACTGTATACAGCTGTACGCTTGTGATACAGTACTCCTTTTTCTGCTTTTTATATTCTTGTCTAATCCATACTAAGCCTGAGAGCGTCTGTGTCTGACTCCTGAAATATATAGAGAGATTTACAATTATCCCTAGACTGTATACAGCTGTACGCTTTTGATACAGACCATATATCTGCTGGTATTTTGGGTACATTTTCCCAAAAATGAGGAAGTATGGTGGAAGAGGCCGCGGATGTGGTTGTGGGGGGCCAGCTGGTACTGATGGTGGTGGTGGTGCATCTGCTGGAAGTGCCAAAAGCACAATAGCACCTAAGGCAGGAGATGTTGAGCCGGCGTCATCGTCTGGCTCAAGAAGGCCTGGAAGGCTCCCTTTTCTGGGAGTAGGTAAACCGCTTTTAAAGCCGGAGCATCAGGAACAGGTTTTGTCGTACATTGCCGAAGTAGCCTCCAGCTCTGTAGCCCCTCTTCTGAACTTTCAAAAAATGCAAGCACTGAGTCGTCAGTGCAGGCTCCTGGTCAGGAACAACACCTTTCCTGTGTCCTTCACCCCCACCAAAAGTGAAGGATGCGGCAGGCCACACTTCAGATTACTCCCTGGAGCTCTTTTCACATACCATGCCTGGATTATCAAGTCAAATCCTGATGCACAGCCACTGCTCGATGATTCTGTTGGTACATTCACCCAGAGCACTACATTGCCCTCGCAGTCTACTGAGCCAGAATCTGACCCTGATGAAATTCAGGTGCCCCTTCCCACATACTATACCACCTTACACGGTGACACAGAGGAAGGTGCAGATGAAATTGAAGAGTAGGTGATGGATGACCCAGTTGTTGACCTGGATTGGCATCCATTGGGGGAAGAGGGTGCCGCTGGCAATAGCTCAGAAGAGGAGAAGGATCCGCAGCAGGCATCGACATTGCAGCAGCGGTTATCTGGCAGGCCCGTAGCAGTCCAAAAACATGTTAAAAAAACTAAGAGTTGCAGGACAGCTTGGCCAGACGGTCAAATTAGCACAGCGTGCAAGCCCTGAAAATTTATCCCATAGTAGGAAGAGTGCAGTGTGGCACTTTTTTGACCAAAATCCTATTGATGAGGCAAAGGTTATCTGTAAGAAGTGCGGAAGGACCTTTAGCCGAGGGAAAAATCTCCGAAATTTGAATACTAGTTGCATGCTTAGACATTTAATCAACATGCACTTGCAAGCGTAGACGGACTACAAAACCTCAGGTAGCACATGTGCACCTGCTCCGACTGAAGGTAGCCAGCAACGCTCCATCGCTTCCCCCATTGTAAGCCCACCGGTTAGCACCAGGGTCGTATTTAGAGTTTATGCTGCCCTAGGCACTTTTCGTTCTGCCTCCCCCATTGGTGAGTATGACTAATGCAGACACTGTCATCAGTGACTTAGGCTACTTGCACATCAGCGATTTTTGCCATTTGCGGCAGATCTGGCAGTGTTTCCGCATCTGCCACGTAACGAATCACTTATGGCAACACTGCATTCATTCCCTATGCGACTTGCAGACATGTGCGACACTTACGGTTTTGACGAGATCCCGCAAATCCGATACTTGCAGCAACGGAAAAAAAAATGCTACTAGCAGTGTTTTTTTGTCTCACCGCAAGTGCTGCACATGTTTGCGAGTCCCATAGGGAATGAATGAGGCCGAATCTATGTGTTTGCCATGTAGCTCTTTCAAAGACAGTGGTTTCCTACCACACTCAAAAGACATACAAATAGGATGTTTAGATTGTGAGCCCCAATGGGGACAGTGTTAATGATGTATGTAAAGTGCTGTGGAGTTAATAGCGCAATATCAATGAATAAATATTGTTCTTAATATTAGGTTACAATACCAGGATCTGAGGATTTTCTGTTTCAGGTCAAGAGCTCTCTGATGTGATGTTGCTGCCTGTCTCGCTGTCTTCCTCTTTTGACACTGCAGTGTGGTGGACAAGAAAACATTAACTGGTTAACAGCAAGAAGTCTGGTGTTTGTGTACTAACTGAACTAGAAACTCTCCCCATACCATGTCCAGCAGACATTGGAGGATTACTGGATGTATTTTATTATTTATTACTGCCCAGTCTCTGACTAAGGCCTTATTCATATGTCTGGGTTTAAACAGATACTTACATATAAATCTGGACAATTTATCTTATAGATCTCCCAGTATATTATTTATTATAGATCTATAATATATAATGTACAAGGAGACCTATAGTATAAAATGTCCAGAATTATCTATAATATATTATGTACAATCTATTATATATAATGTTCAGGGTGATCTATAATATATAATGCTCAGGTGGTAGATTTATCATAATGTACAGTCCAGGCAAATCTATACTATATAATGTCCAGAGGCAGAGATATGTTTAGGGTACTTTTCCACGTTCAGGAAATGCTGCAGGTTGGACGCTGAGAACAACCGCAGAGTCCAATCCGCAGTATCCAAATGTTAGGCACAAAAAACAAATGTCCTAAAATAAAATAAATAAAACATTTTTTTGCAAAAATTGCATGAAGGTAGTAATAATTATAAGGGTTTTTAGTAAACATAATTTTAATCAAAAGAATATACAAGCCATCCCGCCACGTCAAGGCAACCCTTTGTGGGACAGTCCTACTCTAATATTAAAAACCTTTCCACTTGTCAAGTGACGTATATGTGAACAAGGCAGTGGGACTGAACCCACCAGTTGAAGTATAGGCCAGACAGGATGGATTTCTCAACTCAGAAACAGGGCGGTCCCACCCTTATATGCACAGAATGCACTCTGGACTACATAGGAAACTAAATCTGAACTGAAAAAGTAAGTTGATGTGTATGCAAAATGTAAATGCATATTAGCACATGACCATTACACAGAAAACCAGGCACAAAAACAAATGTCCTAAAATAAAATAATTAAAAAAAAAAAAAAAATTTTTTTTGCAAAAATTGCATGAAGGTAGTAATAATTATAAGGGTATTTAGTAAACATAATTTTGATCAAAAGAATGTACAAGCCATCCCGCCACGTCAAGGCAACCCTTTGTGGGACAGTCCTACTCTAATATTAAAAACCGCCCTGTTTCTGAGTTGAGAAATCCATCCTGTCTGGCCTATGCTTCAACTGGTGGGTTCAGTCCCTCTGCCTTGTTCACATTTACGTCCCTTGACAAGTGGAAAGGTTTTTAATATTAGAGTAGGACTGTCCCACAAAGGGTTGCCTTGACGTGGCGGGATGGCTTGTACATTCTTTTGATCAAAATTATGTTTACTAAATACCCTTATAATTATTACTACCTTCATGCAATTTTTGCAAAATCATGTTTTATTTATTTTATTTTAGGACATTTGTTTTTTGTGCCTGGTTTTCTGTGTAATGGTCATGTGTTAATATGCATTTACATTTTGCATACACATCAACTTACTTTTTCAGTTCAGATCTAGTTTTCTAAGTATCCAAATGTTACAGCATATATTTTATGAAATCCCATATCCACTATGCTTACAATTTCAAAGATGCAGGTGACAGACCTGCGTATATGCACATTCGGCGCGTTTGTCTATTTATCTCGCGGGGACGCTCAGTCTACGCAAGATAACTAACACAGTTCTATGTATAGGATGCGGTGATTCCACACGGTTCAATGAACACATGTGGAATCACCACGCGTACAAAAGCCGGCAAAGCTTTGGACGGAGCTGTGTCCTAGCTGCAGTGTTTCCTGAACGTGGAAACATAGCCTTAGGGTGTGTGCACACGTTGCAGATTTGTCTGCAGAAGTTTCCGTACATAATCCGCATCTCTTGGTAGAAAACGCAGGTGCGTATTTGATGCGATTTGTATGCCTTTTTGTAAGCTAAATAAAGATGTTATTTAGCAAAAAAAAGATTTGTGATGTCATTTCTGTCCCACCTCCTCTTTTACATTAGTCCAGCGTTCATTCTCCCAGCACTCATTCCCCCCTCAGTGCTCATTACCCCCTCAGCGCTCATTCCCCACCTCAGCGCTCATTCCCCACCTCAGCGCTCATTCCCCCAGCTCTCATTCCCCACCTCAGAGCTCATTCTTCACAGTGCTCATTCCCCACCCAGCGCTCATTCTCCCCCAGCGCTCATTCTCCCCAGCGCTCATTCCCTACCTCAGCGCTCATTTCCCCCCAGCGCTCATTCTCCCCAGCGCTTATTCCCCACCTCAGCGCTCATTCCCCCAGCGCTCATTCCCCACCTCAGCGCTCATTCTCCCCAGCCTCATTCCCCACCTCAGCGCTCATTCTCCCCAGTGCTCATTCCCCACCTCAGCGCTCATTCCCCACCAGCGCTCATTACTCCCCAGCGCTCATTCCCCCAAGTGCTCATTCATCCCCAAGCGCTTATTCCCCCAGCGCTCATTTCTCCCCCAGCGCTCACTCCCCCCAGCGCTCAGCGCTCATTCCTCCCGGCCCCCAGCGCTCATGTGTCGACCCGCCACCACAATTGTGGGTTACCAGGGCAATGGGGTACTCAGAGCCGAGCCCATGGAAGTCTATGGGGTTTGTTGTCACAGGTAGCTGTGGCTCGGTCTGTGGCCCGGGCGGTCTGGCGTATGTTGTTGGGGAATATTTACAGGGGATAACTATATACAGTTCGTGACGCCACCTGTAGTGTTCTGGTAATTAGTACCAGCGCTGCTGTAGATCTCTGAGGGGATGGTGAGGCAGCTAGATGTCAGGTCCCCTACAGGTGGGACTCTTCCCTCAAAGTCTGTTAAGATGGTGAAGTCGGGTGCCGGTAAATAACACAGTCTCACACAGTCAAAGTCTTTCCATACCTTTACTTGCAGAAAGATAAGGCAGGTCCCAGGGAGGCTGATCCAAGGGGAGTGTATATGGCAGCTGGACAAGTTAGGGGCCTCCTTTAACTCCAATAAACGAGTACAACCAGCCTGAAGCGTAGTTCCCTCTATGATTCCAGCAAATCTTAGCTGTAACTGCCCAGTCAGCTTAGTGTTAGGGATCTTCCTGTGAAGGAGCTGAATACTTATGTTTGTCCTGCAGAACTCCAAAGTCTTCACTCCCTCTGACCCCAGCTACGTACCGACTATAAGGGGCTTGTCTGCCGCGACCTAGGGTCCGGTAGATTCCTGGTTTTCCTGTCTCTGTGCCTGAAGCAACAGCGACTCTTCGGTCCCCAGTGACCGGTAACAGGGCGCTGGACTTCTGCAATCCTGTAGCACCAAATTCTCTAATCCACTTGCCTTTCGCCTTGTCCACGCTGGTAACATAAACACTCTTACTAGCCAGGGGTCGAGCAGTCACTTCCAATCTTTTTCCTTCCAATCAAGCCAACCACAGATGCTCAGTTATCACAGGCAGGAGCACGTCTCTGTACCTGATACTGTCCTTTTGACAGGAATGCTGAAGACTTTCTGGGTTACAACTTGTTCTTTCCTTCTTTGTATGCTGAGGAGATGACACAGCTCTGACCAGACTAAGGTGTATATCGACACCTATACCAGACTCCACTTTCCAAGCTGAAGAGATAGCAATCTAGACTCCTTCCTCCCTCCAGATGCAGACTCTCTCACTGTAGTCCAGACGCAGACTCTCCACGTCCTTACTGCCCGAAGACAGGAACAGGAACTGACTAAAATCACGCCTACACATACCTTCTTGACCACTCCCTAGAGTATACTTCACTACCCCAAGGGTGTGTCTAGTGTGTGTAGAATGAATGCATATTGAGCTTTAAGCCGCCGTCTCGCCATACACTCCCCAGGGTACTGCGTGTGCCTACCACCAGGGCTACACATTCCCCCATGGTAAACGACAGCACTCCCGGGCTGTGAAATACAAAAGACAGAAAAGTTTTGTTTATGCAATAACATTTGGAACAATAACATCTTCCCATCCGGGAGGTAAGAATACTTTGAACGTTACAAACTTTAATACAAATAGTATTCAAATAGCATTTTCAATAAATAGATATACAAGATACTTGTGAAGGACCCGCACCAAACCTTCAACGTGGGTCCTGGGTGGGCTGCAGGACATCCAAGTGCAGACCTCACTCAGTGCCACACCACACGGGTTTTGTTTTTCAGAGGTAGATATGGATGGCTTATGTAAAACCAAGATAGGGCGCTGAAGCGCAACTATGTACAAAAGAGTTCTGGGTAAGCATAGTCCTTTACCTCAAAAAGTCCATTTATAAAAGAAGACATAATAAATCACATTAGCAATTATTCATTATCAATTACCATCTATCAATTACCCAGCCGGGCATTCTATAACTAGAAATATATATTCATTATATATAACTTGTGCAAAACTCTTTTTCAAAAACATTGTAAAACTTTCTACTTTCTACTTGTGGTAGATCCGATAGGGATCTCACCAACTTTTACTTATTTATTCATCAGCTACTAAGACATTTTCCACCACATCTTCCACGCCGGGGGCTGGAACAACGCAATGGGCCCTTGATCCCAGGACCAGCAAATCATGTGCTGCGATCAGGGTCTGGGTTGCGACAGTTCTGGTTTGAACCTCCAGGGGCGCAACGGGTATACTTTCTTCGCATGACACCGATTGCGTCTCCATTACAGTCAATGATATAGACCGCGTCAGGGTTTGCGATCTAGACTGGGTCGCATTTGGCGATATGGAAGTGGCTTTTACTTGCGATAGACCTTGGGTCGCAGGTTGCGATGACTTTGACGGGGGCGATGCTGGGGCACGGCCGGATGCTGCTGAAGCTGAGTACGGGGACGCTGCGGTAATGGTGACGATACCTGCGTCTGGGACGGGGTCGCGGACGATGGCGACGTTCAGGGCATACCACCCCTTCATTCCCCAATGCCGCGTATAGGTGACTATGTCGCCGTTTACTAAGTCCCTCCCAGGATGACCTTGCTGCAGGTGAGATTCCACGTCACGCCTGCTGACGAAGACCGCTGGGTAGAGGCCCGGTTCACGAATAAAGCCCCAGCCCTTCCGGAGCTGGAACTCAGTCACACACCCCTGCCGCCGCGGTTCCCGTAAGGTACCTTTGTCGCGACGGACAGTCTCCTTGTCAGCAATCAGCTCAGCAAACTGTCGCTGGCGGTTCTTTTTGATTTCCCGCGCTTCCTCCTGCTGGCGCCTCTTTGTCTCCTCACGACTCCGCCATTCTTGCTCCCACTGGGCGGTATAGGCGACGTCATCCAGGCGCGCCATCTCGTCCCAGTCGATGTCTGGTAGTGACGGACAGGACCCCTCCGGTGTCCCTGCCGGGGACCGATAATCCGCTGCGGCCTCCTGGCCGGGCGGGCGTTCCGGGATTGGCTGTACCTCCTCAACCTCCTCCGCATCCACCGCTTCACCAGTGGGATCGGGAACGGTAATTTCGGGGGCAGCCTCCGGTTGCTCCTTCGCCTTGGGCAGCAGACTTTTCGGTACTTTGAATCGTGGGGGTTCGTTGAGGGGAGAGGACGCCGTGTTCGTCATCCGCCATTTCTGCAGATTACAGCGGCGCCTCTCAATCTCCTCCAGTCCAGGTTGGAACAACTGCTTTAGGCGTGAGTTCTCCTCCTGGACCTCTAACAACGCCTGTTGCAGGTGCAGAATCGCATAGGCCTCGGATGCCGATGGCAGCTTGGCGGGACCCCGGGGCCTGCCTTCCTCCGCTGCTCCGCTCGGCTCCACACGTCCGGCCTCTATCATTTTTCTTTCTTTCTCTGGAGTCATCCGGTCTCTTCCGTGGAGGTGGGGTTTGCGTTCTCCTCCTCCTCGCAGGGAAGGTGAAGAGGAGGCGGACCTCCTTTGCTGTAGGGCAGGACCGCATGTTGTAGTAGCACTTTGAGAGGGCAGGCATTTTCTTCGCGCCACAGGGGGGTAGACGCCCACGAAGGTACGCCCACCTTCTTCTCCAGCGCCTGAGGGCGCGAATATGGCGACAAAAAATGGCGATTTTGGCGCCAAAAGTGCAAACAGTCCTTTTTACAAAAACAAGTCCTTAGGCACGCAGGGCTCGCAATTTCGCGAGTTTGGTATCCTGTTCGTGACGCCAAAGTTTAGTTGTGTCGACCCGCCACCACAATTGTGGGTTACCAGGGCAATGGGGTACTCAGAGCCGAGCCCGTAGAAGTCTATGGGGATTTTGTCACAGGTAGCTGTGGCTCGGTCTGTGGCCCGGGCGGTCTGGCGTATGTTGTTGGGGGATATTTACAGGGGATAACTATATACAGTTCGTGACGCCACCTGTAGTGTTCTGGTAATTAGTACCAGCGCCGCTGTAGATCTCTGAGGGGATGGTGAGGCAGCTAGATGTCGGGTCCCCTACAGGTGGGACTCTTCCCTCAAAGTCTGTTAAGATGGTGAAGTCGGGTGCCGGTAAATAACACAGTCTCACACAGTCAAAGTCTTTCCATACCTTTACTTGCAGAAAGATAAGGCAGGTCCCAGGGAGGCTGATCCAAGGGGAGTGTATATGGCAGCTGGACAAGTTAGGGGCCTCCTTTAACTCCAATAAACGAGTACAACCAGCCTGAAGCGTAGTTCCCTCTATGATTCCAGCAAATCTTAGCTGTAACTGCCCAGTCAGCTTAGTGTTAGGGATCTTCCTGTGAAGGAGCTGAATACTTATGTTTGTCCTGCAGAACTCCAAAGTCTTCACTCCCTCTGACCCCAGCTACGTACCGACTATAAGGGGCTTGTCTGCCGCGACCTAGGGTCCGGTAGATTCCTGGTTTTCCTGTCTCTGTGCCTGAAGCAACAGCGACTCTTCGGTCCCCAGTGACCGGTAACAGGGCGCTGGACTTCTGCAATCCTGTAGCACCAAATTCTCTAATCCACTTGCCTTTCGCCTTGTCCACGCTGGTAACATAAACACTCTTACTAGCCAGGGGTCGAGCAGTCACTTCCAATCTTTTTCCTTCCAATCAAGCCAACCACAGATGCTCAGTTATCACAGGCAGGAGCACGTCTCTGTACCTGATACTGTCCTTTTGACAGGAATGCTGAAGACTTTCTGGGTTACAACTTGTTCTTTCCTTCTTTGTATGCTGAGGAGATGACACAGCTCTGACCAGACTAAGGTGTATATCGACACCTATACCAGACTCCACTTTCCAAGCTGAAGAGATAGCAATCTAGACTCCTTCCTCCCTCCAGATGCAGACTCTCTCACTGTAGTCCAGACGCAGACTCTCCACGTCCTTACTGCCCGAAGACAGGAACAGGAACTGACTAAAATCACGCCTACACATACCTTCTTGACCACTCCCTAGAGTATACTTCACTACCCCAAGGGTGTGTCTAGTGTGTGTAGAATGAATGCATATTGAGCTTTAAGCCGCCGTCTCGCCATACACTCCCCAGGGTACTGCGTGTGCCTACCACCAGGGCTACACACTCATTCCTCCCCACTGCCCCAGTGCTCACTCCCCCCCACTGCCCCAGTGCTCACTCCCCTCCACTGCCCCAGTGCTCACTCCCCCCACTACCCCAGTGCTCACTCCCCTCCACTGCCCCAGTGCTCACTCCCCCCCACTGCCCCAGTGCTCACTCCCCTCTACTGCCCCAGCGCTCACTCCCCCCCACTGCCCCAGCGCTCACTCCCCTCCACTGCCCCAGTGCTCACTCCCCCCCACTGCCCCAGTGCTCACTCCCCTCCACTGCCCCAGTGCTCACTCCCCCCCACTACCCCAGTGCTCACTCCCCTCCACTGCCCCAGTGCTCACTCCCCCCACTGCCCCAGTGCTCACTCCCCTCTACTGCCCCAGCGCTCACTCCCCTCCACTGCCCAGTGCTCATTCCACCCCACTGCCCCAGCGCTCACTCCCCCCCACTGCCCCAGCGCTCACTCCCCCCCACTGCCCAAGCGCTCATTCCTTCCACTGCCCCAGCGCTCATTCTTCCCCACTGCCCCAGCGCTCACTCCCCTCCACTCATTCCCCACCTCAGCGCTCATTCCCCCAGCGCTCATTCCCCACCTCAGAGCTCATTCTCCCCAGCGCTCATTCTCCCCAGCGCTCATTCCCCACATCAGCGCTCATTTTCCCCAGTGCTCATTCTCCCCAGCGCTCATTCCCCACCTCAGCGCTCATTCCCCCAGCGCTCATTCCCCACCTCAGCGCTCATTCTCCCTCAGCGCTCATTCTCCCCAGCGCTCATTCCCCACCTCAGCGCTTATTCCCCACCAGCGCTCATTACTCCCCAGTGCTCATTCCCCCATTGCTCATTCCTCCCCAAGCGCTTATTCCCCCCAGCGCTCACTACCCCCAGCGCTCAGCGCTCATTCCTCCCCCGGCCCCCAGCGCTCATTCCTCCCACTGCCCCAGTGCTCACTCCCCCCCACTGCCCCAGTGCTCACTCCCCTCCACTGCCCCAGCGCTCACTCCCCCCCACTACCCCAGCGCTCACTACCCTCCACTGCCCCAGTGCTCACTCCCCCCCACTGCCCCAGTGCTCACTCCCCTCCACTGCCCCAGCGCTCACTCCCCCCCACTGCCCCAGTGCTCACTCCCCTCCACTGCTCCAGCGCTCATTCCTCCCCACTGCTCCAGCGCTCATTCCACCCCACTGCCCCAGCGCTCACTCCTCCCCACTGCCCCAGCGCTCATTCCTCCCCACTGCCCCAGCGCTCATTCCTGCCTCCTGCCCCAGCGCTCATTCCTCCCCACTGCCCCGTGCTCATTCCTCCCCATTGCCCCAGCGCTCACTCCTCCCCACTCCCCCAGCGCTCACTCCCCCCCACTGCCCCAGCACTCACTCCCCCCCACTGCCCCAGCGCTCATTCTTCCCCACTTCCCCAGCGCTCACTCCCCTCCACTGCCCCAGCGCTCACTCCCCCCACTGTACCAGTGCTCACTTCCCCAGCACTCAACCCCCTCCACTGCCCCAGCGCTAACTCCCTCCACTGCCCAATGCTCATTCCTCCCCACTGCCCCAGCGCTCACTCCCCCCCTTCCCCAGCGCTTACTCCCTCCACTGCCCCAGCGCTCATTCCCCCATCATTTTACTCACCTCCTCCTGCTGCAGCTCAGATGGTCCAGCGCCAACATCTATTTCCTGTATAAGCGCGTGGCCACATGTCACGTGGTACCACTCATTAAGCTCTTGAATATGGGCGCCGCGCCTATGAGAGTGGAGTGGCATCCATATTCACGAGCTTAATGAGCGGTACCACGAGTGACCGCTCGCTCAGTACAGGAAGAAGATATCGGCGCTGGACTATCGGAGTTGCAGCAGGACGAGGTGAGTATAATGATGGGCGGGTGAGGGAAGCAAGGGGAGGGCCGACCCCCGGACCGAAAAAAAAAAAAAGTCTTGCTCAGGTGCCGGCCCCCGTAGAGTCCCGCCCTAGGCACTTGCCCACGAGTGCCTAGTGGCAAACACGGCCCTGGTTAGCACACCACCAGCAAGAAATGTTGAGGTGTCGTCGCAAGGCCAAAGCAGTCAGGGAATCACAATGTTTTTGCAACGAAAGACTGAATCTAGACCATCACCACCACCACCATCACCAACCCCCTCTCAGTCCGTCATGTCCACCCTAGTTCACCCATATGCAGCTCTCAAGTCCAGCTCACCCTAGCAGACACTCTGAGTAGGACAAGAAAGTACTCATCCTCTCATCCGGTACACTGGCTTTGAACGCCTACATTGCCAAACTGATCTCATTAGAGATGATGCCCTTCCGTTTGTTTGAAAGCGCAGCGTTCTGAGAGCTCATGGCCTACGCTGTCCCACGCTATACCTACCCAGTTGGCACTTCTTTTCTAGAAAAGCCATCCCTGCCCTCCACCTGCATGTGAAAGACCGCATTGTCCAGGCACTCAAAGCATCAGTGAGTGGAAAGGTGCACCTCACAACAGATGCATGGGCCAGTAGGCATAGCCAGGGCCGTTATGTGTCCATCACTGCACACTGGGTTAATGTGGTGGATGCAGGGTCCACAGGGGACAGCGGCAGTGGGACAGTGCTGCCTAGCCCACGGTATAGGCAACAGTTAGCTGTAGGTGTTCGACCCTCCTACTCCTCCAGAAGCGAAAGCTCGTCGACAGAGCGCAGTCGCATGAGCACTACATCAGCAGCTGCCAGTGTTGCACACGAGGTGTCCCACTATCGAACAGCTAGTGGTAAGCGTCAGCAGGCTGTTTTAAAAATGATGTCTTTGGGCGACAACAGACACACCGCAGAGGTACTGGCCGACTACTTGCAGCGAGAAACTGAGTCATGGCTGGGCAGTCTACATCTTGCGCCAGGCAAGGTAGTCAGTGATAACAGCTGTAATTTTGTGGCGGCCATAGCCCTGGCAAAACTCAGACACATTCCTTACCTGGCTCACACCATGAACCTGGTGGTGCAGTTGAGTCGCACAACACACGGTTCCAGGGCTTATGGGATACTCGGCACCGAGCCCATGGAAGTCTATGGGGGATGTCACTGGCAGCAGAGCTCGGTCCGTGGCCCTGGGCGCTCATACAATGGGGGATATTTACAGGGGATTTTAGTAATAGTTCGTGACGCCACCTGTGGTTTCTGATCAATAAGACCAGCGCTGCAGGGCTAATCTTCTGAGGGGATGTTATTAGGCAGCTAGATGTTAAGTCCCCCACAGGTGGGACTGGTCCCTCAAAGTCTATGGTGGTGTAGAGTTCAGGTAATAAAGCAACCACACACAATTCAGTCTCTTTCCATACCTTTACTGATGTTGTCGGCAGGTATGTCCCGGGAAGCTGCTCAGGGTGGAGAATGCACATTCAGGGAATTGCTGAGCAGGTTTAAGGCCTCCTTTCTCCTTGTAATGTATGTGAGTCCTAACTTGCATAAAGTCAAGTTTAACTCGTAATGCAACAGCTATGCCCGGTCGACATTGTGGTAGAGCCTTTTCTGTCTTCGGTACCCAGATGTTGGCAAGAACGAAATCCTTCTAAGCAGTGCACTTGCTAAAAGTCCTTGTTCTCCCTGACTCAAGTTACGTATCAACACTTAGGGCTACCTTCTGCGACTTGAAGTCCAGCAAGGCCTCCGGTTTTCTATCACTAGCCGTGAAGTACTAGCAATGCTTCGGACCCCGGTGTCCGGTTAATCAAGTGAAAGTGATCTGTCACCGAAGTCACTCTTCCTTATGTTTTCCACTCGCCTGTCGCCCTGCTCTTACCCTTAACATAAGCACGGGTAGCAGTAAGTGTAATAGTCAGTTGTTCTTCCAAGCTCACTGACCTGATCTCAGTTGGCTCGTTGTTATAACTGCAGTAGTTCCCTTCCTTTTTTCCTTCAAGACTCTGTCCAGAGCAGCTCACAGGACGTTCCGTCAAACTGTATACACGCTGTAGCTCCGAGAGTCGCTTTCCACGTTCTAGAGGACACAAGCAGCTGGTTCTGAGATAACAGTTTTGGCTGTAGCTCTGACTAGACTAGAGTAATTCCTTCTACTCGTACTAGCCTCCACTTCAATTCAAGATGAGCTAATCAAGCTCTGTCAGGATTCAGTCTTCTCTCCTCTCCCTCCAAGACCAGACACTTGAACTGCATCTGACTCAACTCAACTCAACAACTCTGACTGAACTGGACACTGCTACATGTCTCACTAACCTTATATATTCTAAGATTCCCCCTGGTGGTGGTGTTGGGAAGTGTGAGATGTGAATGAATATCAGGTTTTCACAATTACCTTCCTGTGCATCCTCCTGGAGACATGTGTACCAAGCGCAGCTGGGCCACACATCCCCCCTAGTTATCATCAGCACTCCCGGGCTGAAATAGGAAAGAAAAACATTTTTATATATAACATCAACAATATAACTCATCCCTTGCGGGAGGTAAGGACTCTTTAACGTTACAATGTATACAATGAACATTAGAAAAATATCAAAATTACTTTTCATATTAAATATTTACAAGACAAGATTCTTGTGGAGGACCCGCACCAAAAACCTCCCACGTGGGTCCTGGGTGGGCTGCAGGACTTCATTGCTGCAGACCTCACTCTAGGCCACACCATACGGGTTTTTCTTCAGAGGTAGATATGGCTTTATGTAAAACCAAGATGGGGCACCGAAGTGCGAACTTGTCACGGGTGTGTCGTCATGAAGATCGTCGCGATTACACAATCTGACTTCGCGCAGCTGAGTTTTTGGTGCTTGGTGTTTTTCGGCAGTGAGGGAGTTAATTCTTTCTCTCTCTGTGCTAGGCCTCACCCAGCTGCAATTAATGGGATTCCTTCAAATACCTGCCAGTCTGCTAGGAATGTGTCGGTGAAAGCATTAGACCAGCAGAGCGGATCGTGGTATTGTGAAGTCTGAAGTGAAGAGTACCTGGTGTGGTCTTTTTTCCCCTCCTCGCTTTATCATTTATCTCCGGAACCCGTTGGTGTTCCCTCTGTTTTTTGTGGTGTGAGTTTTGTATGCAAGGTGGATTTTAGTTTACCCCTTGTACTGTCTCGTTCGTCTATTACTGTGTCTAGGCATATACCTTCCAGTCCCCTGTGTTGTGATCAGGGTCCTTCTCATGACTAGATCACTGAGGTTCAGGGATCCTCAGGAGGTAGGGATTACGCTGGCGGCCTGGACCTCTGTACCATCAACAGTACCTCCAGGTAGAGGGATTAGTCAGGACCCCAGCTTAGGGTCAGCATAGACCCCGGACCTCCTGTATGCAGTAACAGCGTGACATTTTCACCGACCACTAAAGATTTTCTCCAGCCACCATGGATCCAGTAGCCAGTAGCCAGTCTAGCTCGGCAGTTGCAGAGTTTGTCTATGGAGCTGGCGGACGTTAAGTCCAAGGTTTTGTACCCCCTGGAGCAAGCCGGACCAGAACCTAAAGTAGCTCTCCCTGACAGGTTCACTGGGGGGGCGGGATAAGTTTTTTGCTTTCCGGGAGGCATGTAAATTGTACTTTCGGCTGCGACCTCGGTCATCTGGGAGTGAAGAACAAAGGGTGGGGATTGTCATCTCGCTCCTACAAGGAGACCCCCAATCCTGGGCGTTCTCTCTCCCCCGGGCTCCCCAGCTCTCCAGTCAGTGGATAGGTTTTTTGCAGCTCTGGGTCTTGTATATGATGACCCGGATCGGGTCTCCCTTGCTGAATCTATGTTACGTAGGATCCAGCAGGGAGATCGTCCGGCGGAGGAATTCTGTTCGGAGTTCCGTAGGTGGGCCACTGACACCCAGTGGAATGACCCGGCTCTTAGGAGCCAGTTTTGTCAAGGTTTATCTGACAAATTAAAGGATGTGCTGGCACAGTATGACCCTCCCACGTCACTGGAAGCCGCTATGGCCCGTGCTATTTGTATTGACAGACGGCTTCGGAAGAGGTGCGGGGTAACTCCGCCCCCTGTGATGACTCCACCTTCCTCAAGGGTCCCTTATATGGAGGTTCCCCTGGTCAGTCCAGAGGAGCCTATGCAATTAGGAGGGACATCATTCCGGGGGAGGGGATCGGTGTGGCGCCACAAAACAGGAAGTTGTTTCTTCTGTGGGAAAAAGGGACATTTTATTGGGGGGGTGTCCATCCCGTCCTTTGCAGAGTGAGAAGTTGCCGGAAAACTATTGATCCCAGATTGTGTGGTGGACGGCAATCTGGGAGTAAGTATTTCGTCCCTAAGTTCGTCTCAGTTTCTCGTACCGGCGGAGGTGGTGGTGGGTGCGAGAACTGAGAGGATATCTGTTCTTCTGGATAGTGGGGCCGGGGCTAATCTGGTGGATGCTCGCTTTGCCCGGGTTCAAGGTATGCGATTGAGTGTGTTGGCTAAACCCGTCCCCATATTCTCGATCGACGCCAGACCTCTCGGTCAGGGTAGTTTTTTGCAAGCAGTGCATAACATAGATCTTCAAGTGGGGGCGATACATAAAGAACTGTTGTCGTGTTACGTGTTGGAGGGTCTTCCCACTCCTATAGTGCTGGGCCTTCCTTGGTTAACTAAGCATAACCCGGTTATTAATTGGCAATCCAGAGAGATAAGCCAATGGAGTGAATTCTGTAATAAAAACTGCATGAATACGGTCATCGGTGCGGTCGCTCCTAGGACCTTACCTCCATTTCTGGTGGACTTTGAGGATGTATTCTCGGAGAAAGGGTGTCAAGAGCTACCTCCTCATCGCGTGTATGACTGTTCTGTAAAATTGCTCCCTGAAGCTAAGTTACCGAAATCTAGGTTGTATAACCTTTCTGGTCCTGAGAGGCAGGCCATGAAGGATTATATTTCGGAGAGTCTGGCTAAGGGGCATATTAGACCTTCATCTTCCCCGGTGGCCGTGGGGTTCTTCTTTGTGAAGAAGAAAGATGGAGGCCTGCGCCCTTGCCTGGATTTCCGTGAGCTTAATTGGATTACGGTCCGAGATCTGTATCCGCTCCCACTTATTCCTGATCTCTTCAATCAGATCGTGGGCGCCAAATGGTTCTCTAAGTTGGATCTCAGGGGGGCGTACAATCTGATTAGGATGAAGGAGGGGGATGAGTGGAAGACGGCGTTTAACACTCCGGAGGGGCATTATGAGAACCTTGTCATGCCATTTGGTCTGACTAATGCCCCGGCGGTGTTTCAACATTTTGTTAATGACATCTTTCGCCACCTAGTGGGACAGTTTGTTGTCATATATCTGGATGACATCTTAATTTACTCGCCGGATCTTGTGTCTCATCAGGAGCATGTTAGGCAGGTGTTACAGATAGTGTTGAGCGATAGTGCTCGATATCTAAAAATATCGTATCGAAATTGTATCGCTGATAGCAGTAAATATCGTCGATATCCGATTTCGATAGTGGAAGTCCCATGTAAGTCTATGGGAACAAAATATCGCAACAAAAAAAAACCCTTTCTTACGTTGTAAACACAAAATATACACACATAGAATACATATATATATATTATACATGTCATTGTGACATATATATACATATATTTATAGTTTATACACTTCTACATAGTAAAATAGACTCTGATTCAATTGCCGGGTAAAGCCGTGACATACCCCATAGAAGTCGACGGGCTCGGTGCCGAGTACCCCCAAAACCTCTGGCTCTGTGCGACTCAACTTGGGCGTCACAAACAGGATTCTGTAGCTCGCTATAAGCGAGTCCTGTGTGCCTGAATTGAACTGGTTTTGTGCTTGAGAATTGCTAAAATCATCAGAGAATGTATTTGCCATTTTTCCGCCATATCTGCGTCACGACGAGGCACTGGTGAAGAAGAAGGGCGTGCTCTTCATGGGTGTACTGTACACTCACTCAGTGACGCGAAAACGATGGCTCTAAATGGTACTGCAATGTAAGATCGTGCCCCACAGCTCTTCAGTTCCGCCTCCTCATCCTCCTCAGTGTGTGGAAACTAACACGAAGGTCCCGCCGCCCTACAAAAGAGGGGCCCTCTCCAGATGCTAATGATGACACAACATGTGACTTGGCAGAGATGGCTAATGGACACGAGCAGAAGTGTGAAGGGATGGAGCAGTCAGTGCTCTCCCCCCACGGAAGCGACCCGATCGCCACGGAACCACCGTTGGGCACCCGGCCTGGAAACCCTCCTACGCTGCAAGAAGCGGCGGATACCCTAAGAGGCCTGGCCCGGCACCGGGAGGAGGTCGCCAGGATGGAAGCGAGCTGGCGTGCCCTAAAACTAAACTTGGAGCGGCGCCAATCCCTCTTACCTGAAGTGTCTATACCGGAAGGTGAGGCACCCGTTCTAGTAGAGGAGTCCTTGCAATGTGATCCGGTTGACGTTGTCGCAGTGGAGGCACCCGTTCCTGCAAAAACCGCAGCACCGTCAGCACCCCAGATCCCGCTGTCTGCCCCCGTCGCTGAGACAGAAGAAGCGACACCCGTCCTCATGGAGGAGGCCGCGCAGGCACCAGAGCACTACCTGCCTGTACCGGAGCCCCGACTGTCATCTGATTTAGAGCCGTTTGCTTCCTCCGCAGGGGAGCGCCGCCAGGACTGGGGGGCGACAGGAGAGCTGCCGCAAACCGGACACTGTAAGCTGCAGTGGAGTGGTGGAGACATGGAGCAGCTGGTGGAGGAGAATTTCAACCGGCGTCAGGAGGAAGAGTGGAGACGTTGGGAGCGGGAAGCAGAGCGACAAAGGGAGCAGCGAGAATCCCAAAAACTTCGCCAACGTCAGGTGGAGAAGGACCGGGCAGATAAGGACCGGATGAGAAAGGATAAAGGAACCCTGTGTGAGCCGCGGCGTAAGGGTGCAGTACGGAGCTTTAAATTGAAAGGTGGTTGGGGCTTCATCAAGGAGCCTGGACTTTATTTAGAAGTCTTTGTGAACCGGCGGGACATGGAGGCTCACCTCCCAGAAGGACACCCGGGGAGGGACCTGTTGCCAGGAGACTTGGTGACTTACACCCGACACTGGGGTTACAATGGATGGTACGCCCTAAATGTTACCAGGTGCGACCCCTACTCCCCAGTGTGTCAGGAACCTGTGAGACCCTCGGAGCCTTCAGCCTCCCACATCCAGGCCTCTGCAAAAGTGCCCACCCCACGCCGTAAATCTCCCAAGCCTCCCTCAGTGGTCTCCTCAGCAGCCCCAGCTATGGACATGATAAGTATAGCTGGCCCGTACCCGGCGCCTGTTAGGCCCCCTGGGGTTCGTTCAGTCCGGGACATAGGGTTCCAGACCCGGAGGGAGATGAAAGAGGTGGCCACACAGACCCAGATAGCGGGTCACGACTTGACTGTACAGGCCACACGACGTCATCAGGTCTGGTGGTCCTTGGTGCCTCGGATGTTTGGCAAGCATCAGAAGAGTACCAGGTGGTACCTGGAACACCCCTGCCAAAGAAGTATAAATAACCCGGACAGGGTCCCTGTATGTAAATAGTTAAATTGTTGATAAATAGTTAAATTGTTTATGTACCCGGACGGGTGAATGTTTATAAAAAAGTTTTTTAATTTAATAAAAAAAAACAAAACACAGTTTTCATTACTTTTATTACAGTCTCATCATGCGACGCCATCGATCTCCTGTAAAAAAATGAAAAAAAAAAAAAAGTATACCACCTGACCGACGCAGTCCATAGTAACGAGTGTCCCACGACGATCCAGCTCTGCTACATCAGAATCCGGCGCAGCACAGCTGATTACCTGCTTCCACCGGCGGTGACGTCATCGGACTGGTTTACGGCCGGGATTACCCTGCAGTCACTGCAGTTATCGCGAAAAACTGCATGTGACTGCCAGGGAGAAGATAATGGCGGCCATCAAGCAGTCCAGGACGTGACCGCCGGAGATCTTCTGCCAGGTAAGTGCCGCTGACTCCTGACAGACCCGACCGACGGACACTCACAGTGACAGTGACAAATCCGATTCCGGTATTCGATAAGACGAAAATATCGAAACGAATTATCGAAAGGCCGATAGAGCTAATATCGGCCGATAGCCGATATTTGCATTATCGTATCGCTCAACACTAGTTACAGATCTTGCGGGATAATAAACTGTACGCCAAATGGGAAAGTGTGTGTTCGCTGTACAGGAACTTCAGTTTTTAGGATTCCTGGTGTCAGCATCCGGTTTTCGTATGGACCCTGGGAAAGTGCGGGCAGTTCTTGAGTGGGATCTGCCAGAGGATCTTAAGGCATTACAACGCTTCCTGGGGTTTGCTAACTACTACCGGAAATTTATTTGTAATTTCTCGTCCATAGTTAAACCTCTCACAGACATGACTAAAAAAGGGACGGATTTTTCAAGGTGGTCTGACAAGACTTGTCAAGCATTTTCCTCCTTGAAAAAATGTTTTGCTTCGGCACCCATACTTATTCAACCTGATGTGTCACAGCTGTTCATTGTAGAGGTGGACGCTTCCGAGGTAGGGGTGGGAGCAGTATTGTCACAAGGTTCGTCCCCTGGTAAATGGCATCCGTGCGCCTTCTTCTCTAAAAAATTGTCGTCCGCTGAGAGGAATTATGATGTCGGCAATAGGGAACTCTTGGCCATTAAGTTAGCTTTTGAGGAGTGGCGTCATTTTTTGGAGGGGGCAGTCCACCCGGTCACCGTCATTACCGATCACAAGAACCTGCTATATTTAGAGTCCGCTAAACGTCTGAATCCCAGACAAGCTAGGTGGTCGTTGTTTTTTACCAGGTTTAATTTTGTCGTCACATATCGTCCTGGGTCAAAAAATGTTAAGGCGGATGCCTTATCTCGCAGTTTCCCTGGGGCCGGGAAGACGGATGACCCGGTTCCGATCCTTCAGGAGGGGGTGGTGGTGTCGGCAGTATGCTCTGAGCTTGAGGAGGAGGTATTGGAGGCTCAGGGGGACGCCCCTGTAGGACCTCCAGGAAGACTGTTTGTTCCAAATCAGTTGCGACAAAAGGTGATCGAGGCACACCATAATTCAGCTTTGGCAGGACACCCAGGGAGTAAAGCAACTGAGAATCTCCTCTCGCGCCGGTTTTGGTGGCCTAACTTACATAGGGAGGTGGTAACTTTTGTCGCGTCCTGCGAGGTTTGTGCGCGCTCTAAGACCCCACATACCCGTCCGTCTGGGACCCTCTTACCTTTGAAGATCCCGGAGCGTCAGTGGACTCATCTGTCTATGGACTTCATTACGGACCTCCCGCCGTCTTCGGGTAAAACAGTCATACTCGTTGTAGTGGACAGGTTCAGCAAGATGGCACATTTTATCGCTCTTCCTGCTCTTCCTAATGCTAAGACTCTTGCGCAGGTGTTCATTGGGGAGATTGTGAGGCTTCATGGGGTACCCTCCGATGTGGTGTCTGATCGGGGGTCTCAGTTTGTGTCCAAATTCTGGAAGGCATTTTGTACACGGCGGGGGATGCAGTTGTCATTTTCATCGGCTTTTCATCCGCAGACCAATGGTCAGACAGAACGTCTGAACCAGAGCTTGGAGACATATCTCCGGTGTTTTGTGTCAGAGAACCAGGAGGACTGGGCTTCTTTCTTGCCTCTGGCGGAATTCGCTCTTAGCAATAGGCAGAGCGAGTCCACTGGTAAGTCCCCGTTTTTTGGGGCATATGGTTTTCACCCCCAGTTTTGTACTTTCAATAGGGGGGGCTCTTCTGGGGTTCCTGAGGAGGAACGATTTTCGTCGTCACTTGCTTCTGTGTGGAGAGGAGTGCTGAATAATCTGAGTACTATGGGGAACCGATACAAACGTATGGCTGATAGGAGGAGAGTGTCTGGTCCGGACCTATGTGTGAACGATCGGGTATGGTTGTCTACCAAGAATATAAAACTTAAGGTTCCCTCCTGGAAACTGGGTCCCAGGTTCATCAGGCCATATAAGATCAGTTCTATAATTAATCCGGTTGCATTCCATCTTGACCTCCCTCCTACATTTAAAATTCACGATGTGTTCCACAGATCGTTGCTTAAGAGGTATGTGGCGCCGGTGATACCGTCACCTTTACCTCCTCCTCCTGTGGTGGTCAATGGTAACTTGGAGTTTCAGGTGTCGAAAATCATCGATTCACGTCTGAATCGCCGGTCCCTTCAGTACCTGGTTCATTGGAGGGGGTATGGTCCTGAGGAGAGGACGTGGGTTCCTGCGTCGGATATTAACGCAGCACCGATTAATTCGGGCCTTCCACACAACTCACCCAGATAAACCTGGCCCTGAGGGTCCGGAGGCCCCTCATAGAAGGGGGGGTACTGTCACGGGTGTGTCGCCACGAAGATCGTCGCGATTACACAATCTGACTTCGCGCAGCTGAGTTTTTGGTGCTTGGTGTTTTTCGGCAGTGAGGGAGTTAATTCTTTCTCTCTCTGTGCTAGGCCTCGCCCAGCTGCAATTAATGGGATTCCTTCAAATACCTGCCAGTCTGCTAGGAATGTGTCGGTGAAAGCATTCATGCAGACCAGCAGAGCGGATCGTGGTATTGTGAAGTCTGAAGTGAAGAGTACCTGGTGTGGTCTTTTTTCCCCTCCTCGCTTTATCATTTATCTCCATACCCGTTGGTGTTCCCTCTGTTTTTTGTGGTGTGAGTTTTGTATGCAAGGTGGATTTTAGTTTACCCCTTGTACTGTCTCGTTCGTCTATTACTGTGTCTAGGCATATACCTTCCAGTCCCCTGTGTTGTGATCAGGGTCCTTCTCAGGACTAGATCACTGAGGTTCAGGGATCCTCAGAAGGTAGGGATTACGCTGGCGGCCTGGACCTCTGTACCATCAACAGTACCTCCAGGTAGAGGGATTAGTCAGGACCCCAGCTTAGGGTCAGCATAGACCCCGGACCTCCTGTATGCAGTAACAGCGTGACAGAACTATTTACAAATAAAGTTTTTGGGCTGGCACAGTCCTCAGCCACGCAGTCCTTGCATAGAAACATTTCACAAGAAAATCACATTTGAAACTTCACATTAATACTATATCTTATTACCTATTACCCAACTGGGGTATTCTATTTAGATTTATGCAACTAACATTATCAAAATATTAATAAAGTGCAAATCTTCTTCATCAACTTCTTCAAACTTTATACAGGTGCAGTAAACCCTGTCTGGGTCCTACTGTTCTTCTTCTTTCTTGCAGATATTAAGGACGTCTTCCATTCCTGGGGCTGGAACGACGCAGTGCGCTTTTGAATGCATAACGAACAAGTCATGGCCTGCAATCTGCGTTTGCGTTGCCACAGTTCTTGTGCGTTCCACTAGGGGCCCAATGGGTGCCTCTCCAGAATATAGATTCGGCTCATGTTGAGACGCACTTTCTTGCTGCGTTTTTAAATAAGACTCTGGTTGCGTTGTAGAAGGAGCCGCAGTATACAATGCCGGTTGCGATGCAGAGTGGGTCGCAGAATATGAGGCTGGATAGGATCTTGGTGCAGAGGAGGATGCAGGTTGCGATGCTGGTGCACGGCCGGGTGCTATTGGAGCTGGGTCTCGGGACGCTGTGGCATGATGTAGATTACCGGCGTCGGGGACGGGATCACTGACACGGGAAACATTTAAGGCATACCATCCTTTTAGACCCCAGTGACGCGTATAGCTGACGATGTCCCCGTTTATGAGATCCCTTCCCGGGTGGCCAATGGGCAGATGAGACTCCACATCTCTGCGGCTGACAAATACCCCTTGGTACAGGCCCGGCTCATGGATGAAGCCCCAGCCTTTGCGGAGTTTGAAATCACTAACGCACCCCTGGCGCCGCGGTTCCCGGAGCGTACCTTTGTCTCTCCTGACGCTTTCTTTATCAGCAAGAAACTCTTCCTGGTACCGCTGACGGAACTGCTGCACCTCTCTCTCCTCCTGCTGTCGTAGCTGCTCCTGCTCACGGCGCCCCCATTCGTTCTCTGTCTGGACGGCATAGGTCACATCGTCCAGGTACTCCATCTCGTCCCAGTCGACCTCCATCACGGACGGCTGGGTCCCCTCCGGTGTCCCTACCGGGGATCGGCATTCCGCTGCAGCCTCCAGGCCTGGCTGGCACTCCGGAACTGGCAGGGCCTCCTCAGCCTCCTTCTCTCCCGCCGCATCATCGGTGGAGTCGGGATCAGCACTCTTGGAGCCGGCCTCCGGTTCTTCATCAGCCGCTGGCAGTGGTGGCACAGGTAATGGTTTCGTTCCTGGGGGAGAGAGCATTGCGTCCCACAGCAGCCGCTGTTTCCGGGCACGCCAGCTTCTCTCTGTCTCGTCCATCTCTTCACGGTGCTGGACCATGTCCCTGAGCACCGCATTCCTCCAACTCCAACATTATTTGGTCGGTGTCCCGACCTGGGGACGGCTCCGGTACAGGCAGTAGCTCTTCAGGGGAACGGGGCCTGCGCGCCGCCGCTCCTCCACACAGCACCTCCTGTCCTTCTGCCATCTCTCTCCAGGCCAGACTGTGCTTTCCATCTCGAACAATCTGGTCCTTTCCGTGGAGGCGGGACTTGCGCTTCCTCTTCTTGGCATAGAGGATTAAGAGGAGGCGGATCTCCCTTGCAGTGGGGCAGGAACGGACATTATAGTAGCATTTTGACAGGGCGCCCATCACTTTCGCGCCACAGGGGGGGTACGCCCACGAAGGCACACCCTTCTTCACCAGCGCCTCAGGGCGCGAATATGGGGGCAAAATGGTGGAAAATGGCGCAAAAATCACAAAAATTGCACACAGTCTTTTCTGCACCAAACAGTCCATTTAGGCACACAGGACTCACATCCAGTAAGCTTCGTATCCTGTTCGTGACGCCAAAGATGAGTCGCACAACACACGGTTCCAGGGATTATGGGATACTCGGCACCGAACCCATGGAAGTCTATGGGGGATGTCACTGGCAGCAGAGCTCGGTCCGTGGCCCTGGGCGCTCATACAATGGGGGATATTTACAGGGGATTTTAGTAATAGTTCGTGACGCCACCTGTGGTTTCTGATCAATAAGACCAGCGCTGCAGGGCTAATCTTCTGAGGGGATGTTATTAGGCAGCTAGATGTTAAGTCCCCCACAGGTGGGACTGGTCCCTCAAAGTCTATGGTGGTGTAGAGTTCAGGTAATAAAGCAACCACACACAATTCAGTCTCTTTCCATACCTTTACTGATGTTGTTGGCAGGTATGTCCCGGGAAGCTGCTCAGCAGGTTTAAGGCCTCCTTTCTCCTTGTAATGTATGTGATTCCTAACTTGCATAAAGTCAAGTTTAACTCGTAATGCAACAGCTACGCCCGGTCGACATTGTGGTAGAGCCTTTTCTGTCTCTGGTACCCAGATGTTGGCAAGAACGAAATCCTTCTAAGCAGTGCACTTGCTAAAAGTCCTTGTTCTCCCTGACTCAAGTTACGTATCTGCGACTTGAAGTCCAGCAAGGCCTCCGGTTTTCTATCACTAGCCGTGAAGTACTAGCAATGCTTCGGACCCCGGTGTCCGGTTAATCAAGTGAAAGTGATCTGTCACCGAAGTCACTCTTCCTTATGTTTTCCACTCGCCTGTCGCCCTGCTCTTACCCTTAACATAAGCACGGGTAGCAGTAAGTGTAATAGTCAGTTGTTCTTCCAAGCTCACTGACCTGATCTCAGTTGGCTCGTTGTTATAACTGCAGTAGTTCCCTTCCTTCTTTCCTTCAAGACTCTGTCCAGAGCAGCTCACAGGACGTTCCGTCAAACTGTATACACGCTGTAGCTCCGAGAGTCGCTTTCCACGTTCTAGAGGACACAAGCAGCTGGTTCTGAGATAACAGTTTTGGCTGTAGCTCTGACTAGACTAGAGTAATTCCTTCTACTCGTACTAGCCTCCACTTCAATTCAAGATGAGCTAATCAAGCTCTGTCAGGATTCAGTCTTCTCTCCTCTCCCTCCAAGACCAGACACTTGAACTGCATCTGACTCAACTCAACTCAACAACTCTGACTGAACTGGACACTGCTACATGTCTCACTAACCTTATATATTCTAAGATTCCCCTGGTGGTGGTGTTGGGAAGTGTGAGATGTGAATGAATATCAGGTTTTCACAATTACCTTCCTGTGCATCCTCCTGGAGACATGTGTACCAAGCGCAGCTGGGCCACACACAGTGCTTCCTAAAAAATTATCCGTAGTTAACAGCCTTGCTCCATAAGGTGCGAAGACTGTGCTCGCACATCCGTCGCTCGTCCGTAGACTCCAGTCATATGCAGAGGCTGCAGCGATCGCCAGGGTGGATAAAAATCATGATTTTTTTTAAAAAATCAAAAAAATCGGATTTTTTTTGATTTAAATCGGATTTTTTTGATTTAAATCAGATTTTTTTGATTTAAATAGGATTTTTTAATCAAGTTGTACACAAGCAAAACTTTGTCTTTTTGCAAATCAAATTATTTTACACAAATAAAAATATTAAAACAGTTGATGATTATGAAACCTAATAATTTTTATTTGCACTATTAAACAATCAGAATTGAACTACAGAGAGTAAGTACTTTTTAACAATAGCCTATCTCTAACGTTTGATGTAAGCAAACATCTTCAGTGAATACATCAGTCCTTTAAGCCTACTGTTTATTTAGGACTTTTAATAGGAAAACTAGTTGTCCTGCTTTAGCAGTTCCTAAGATGTTTCGGACTGTTGTGTGCACAAAACCAAAGAAGAAAACAATCTCTACTCCTGCCGATGAAGCCGATGCAGTCAGTAGCTGAGTAGCTACATTTATTATCTTCGCTGGAAGAACAAGTGATTGCGACTTCCACCAGTCCAGTGGTTTTAGTTCATTAACGACGTTATCTGCAAACATGTATTTTTGAAATGGTGCAGATTCACACTTCAATTTCAGCACAGTTGCCACAATGTCATGGTTAGTATTGGCGAGCCACTTTGTCTTTCAAATATTTTGTACAAGCCGCTCTTTCTTTGTCGTATACAGCCTGAAGATGTTTTCCTGAGATATCAAATCTACTTGGTGGTTTGTAGCCTGGTCTTATTCCTTCGATCATTTATACAAACAATGGGTGTTCAACTAGTCGGAAAGAAGAATTGGTTGCAAATATGAATTTAGCAATTAATTCATCAAAATGTTCTTTCTGGCTCGTCGTAGTCTTTAAGAGGAATTTTTCTACACTTTGCACGCAAAGTTTTTTGTTGGGCTGCTTTGTTGAAGTTGTACCCAGATATTGATTGTCACGTGCAGCACAAGCCATATTTGACCCTGAAAGCACAGTAATTAAAAATATAATTCGACTGCGTATTTGAAGAAATATAACGAAAATATTTTGAAACAAACTTTTTGAACAATGTAATGGTCCTCGTCCTATAAGGGCTGTCTCAAAGTTATGCTACTCAAGTTTCCGGTGAAGTTGCTGTAATACTAGTAATATCAGAGCAACTGAAAAAAATTATGTCACAAAAGTTTTAAAAATGTTTTTTTTTAAAAAATGGTCAATTTGGCAGACTTCAAAAGTGAATTGTAGCCTACAATAAAAAAAAAATAGGCGTATACACACTCTTTTATTTTTACTTAACGTTAATCTTCTGTGAAATATTGCCTTAACATAAATTTAAATTCTATACTCCAGAACTAGTGCTAGAAATTTTTCTTTTCATAGACTTTAACCATCCCAGTAAAACGTCTGTTAAAATAGGTTGTAATTGCCAGACTTACCACTAGTACTAGGGTCCTGGTGCATAAGAAGCTGTGGGGGTTCATTGACATTAGTTGTATCACTATCAACATCTTCATTTCCCTTCTGGTTGCAGTTTTCATAATGTGATTTCAAACGGCAAACAAGTCCTTGGATATCCTTTTGACAGTATTTGCACTTTACTCTCCCACCTTTCTTTCCAAGCTCTGCTGGCATCTCAACAAAATGAACCCAAATAGGGTCTCTCTTACGACCTGCCATGGCTCACGCAGATCACTTCTGAAGTTTGATTGTTACTACAGCCAAGTACTGCTGACTGACTATCCAACAAGTTTGGGCATGTCAACTGAATGGAAAAAGAAACTGAAACCAAGCTACAGAAAGTGAAACCAAGCTAGAAGTGTGGAGTTAATTGAACAATGATTGAAAGTTTTAGATTTTAATCGTGATTTATATTAAAAAAATCTTTTGATTTAAATAAGTGATTAAAATCACGATTTAAATCGATCTGATTTAAATAGAAAAAAATCATTTGATTTAAATCATGATTTAAATCGTTGATTTAAATCGGTGTGATTTAAATCAATCCACCCTGGCGATCGCTCCACCTCCCCAAGCACTGCCTAATCATAGACGTTGCAACAAGGTGGAACTCCACCATGCACATGGTTGAGAGGCTGTGCAAACAGAGGCAGGCTGTAATGCATTTGTGGGAAGATACATGGGCAGGCAGTTTGAGGGCAGACATGGAGTTGTCAGGTGTGCAGTGGTCAAAGCTGAAAGACCTCTGTAAAGTCCTTCAGTGTTTTGAGGAATGCACACGGCTGGTAAGCGCAGACGACACCATCATAAGCATGAGCATCCCACTTATGCGTCTGCTCATGCAAACTTTGATGCACATTAAGAATCAGGTGTCTGCAGCGGAGGAGGAAGAGGAGGAGGAGGAGGGAAGCCTTGATGACAGTCAGGCATTGTCTGCTCAGGGAAATGTCCTGGATGAGGTGGAGGAAGAAGAGGAGGAGGAGGATGAGGGGGATGATTATTTTGGGGAGGAGGATGCTTCTCAGGGGGCAAGAGAAAATGTTGGCTTGCCAAGGTCAGGTACAGGGTTTGTGCATGACTGGAGGGATGTGGATTTGGCAGAAAGTGCTCCTCCACCCACCACTGTCAGTGCATCACTGACACCTGGAACTTTGGCCCACATGTGTGATTATGTCTTGCGGATCCTAAAAAGGGACCCCGCATTGCCAAAATTATGAAGGATGACGACTACTGGTTGGCCAGCATCCTCGATCCATGCTATAAAGGAAAATTACAGAACATCATGCCACAAGAGAACCTAGAGCTAATATTGGCGAACAAAGAAGCAACTCTGGTAAACCGTTTGATAGAGGCATTCCCAGCACACAGCAGCGGTGCAGGTTCTACCACGAGCCGTACTGGGCCAAACGGAAGAGGTGTTCGTGGTGCACACAGCCGAAGTGCCGTTGGAGACAGGGATTTCATGACCATGTTGTGGACTGATTTCTCGTGTAACGCTCACACGACTGGTAATACTGAATCGATTGCAACAGACAGGAGACAGCAGTTGTCAACTATGGTTCAAAATTACATCTCCTTTCCTATCGATGTTCTCCCTCATAGTTCATTCCCCTTTGACTACTGAGCCTGTAAACTGGACACCTGGCCTGAATTGGCCCAACATGCTTTACAGGAGCTCGCTTGCCCTACTGGTAGTGTGCTATCTGAAAGAGTCTTCAGTGCAGCTAGATCAATCCTGACAGAAAGAAGGACCTGGCTGTCGACCCAAAATGTTGGTGATCTCGCCTTCATAAAAATGAACCATGCCTGGGTTTCAAAGGATTTTGTACCACCTTCCCCTGATGACACATAGGTTGCCAGCAAAATGGCTCGCTATGTCCTCCTCTTACTCCGACTTCTCCAATTCCTCCATTTGCAGCTGCTGAATGTCCAGCCTACACCTCTACATATGCCAATTTTTCCACCTCCCTAACTGGGCTGTACCTCCCCCAGGGCCGGCATCAGCACCTGGCGCACCCGGGCAAGTGCCTGTTCCCTGAGCAGGTGGGGGGCCCACTCGTGGGCGACGGCACTGGCACAGGGCCCCTCATAGTACACAAAAGTGTCTCTGACGGTGGGGGGGCCCACTTGCCGTCAGACACACCGGCATACTATGAGGGCCCTGTGCCAGTGCCGTCACCCACGAGTGGGCCCCCCTGCTTGCTCAGGGCCACAGCACTTGCAATACTTACCTCTCCCTGCTCCACCGCTGTGACGTCTTCCGCGTTTCCTGACAGTGACATTCAAGTCAGAGAGCACGATGATGTAACGCCTGTACGCCCTCTGCCTAAACAGTCCAAGTGCAGAGAGCTGGAAGATGGCGACGCTGAGGAGTCCAGAGTAGAGCAGTGCCCAGTGAGTAGAGGTATTTCATTTTTTTTAATGTTTGGAGCAATATATGGGGAGCATTAAACACTGGAGAATGATATATGGGGCCCATCATACACTGGAGCATCATCCATGGCGCCCATCATATACTGGAGCATTCTAAATGGGGGACATCAGACACTGGAGCAGCATTTACGGGGCCCATTATACACTGGAGCATTATAAATGGGGCCCATTATATATGGAGCATTATATTGGCCCATCATACACTGGAGCATCATCCATGGGGCCCATCATATACTGCAGCATTCTAAATGGGGGACATCAGACACTGGAGCAGCATATACGGGCCCATTAGACACTGGAGCATTATAAATGGGGCCCATTATATATGGAGCATTATATTGGCCCATCATACAATGGAGCATCATCCATGGGGCCCATCATATACTGGAGCATTCTAAATAGGGGACATCAGACACTGGAGCAGCATCTACGGGGCCCATTATACACTGGAGCATTATAAATGGGGCCCATTATATATGGAGCATTATATTGGACCATCATACACTGGAGCATCATCCATGGGGCCCATCATATATTGGAGCATTCTAAATGGGGGACATCAGACACTGGAGCAGCATTTACGGGGCCCATTATACACTGGAGCATTATAAATGGGGACCATTATATATGGAGCATTATATTGGCCCATCATACACTGGAGCATCATGCATGGGGCCCATCATATACTGGAGCATTCTAAATGGGGGACATCAGACACTGGAGCAGCATTTACGGGGCCCATCATACAATGGAGCATCATCCATGGGGCCCATCAAATACTGGAGCATCATCCATGGGGTTCATTATTTATGGGGCATCATATAGGGTATGGAGCATCATGTGGAGCACATATGTGGCCTATTCTGTATGAAGCATTATATGGAGCCCATTTTTTATGGAGCAATGTATGGGGCCCATCATATACTGTATGGAGCTTTATATGCGACTCATTATACTGTATGGAGCAATATGTGGGGCTCATTCTACTCTAAGGGGACCGTCCTATACTGTATGGCACATTATATGGGGACCATCATATACTGGAGCATTATGTGGAGCTCATCATAATTTGTATGGAACATTATATGGGACTAACTATTCTGTATGGAGCAATATATGGGGCTCATTATTCTGTATGGCGCACTATGTGGTGGCCAAAATACTGTATGGAGAAATATACTGTCCGGTTTTTGAGTTATTGTAGAATTTAGAATAGATATCAGTCATGTAATGTAAGAAGTGAAGTATTTGTCATTGTACTATACCTATATTTCTGTGCCGTGTCGGAGCATCATGAATTGTGGTATGTGTTAAAGGGGCCCACTGACACTCTTTCGCCCGGGACACACGAAAACCTGGAGCCAGCCCCACCCTCCCCCACAACTTTAGGCAAATAACCCCCAGTTTTTCAATGCGTTACTATTATTATAAAGTAAATTAAGGTTGCCAAGTTTAAGTAATAAGAATTGATGTCGTTGGCATTGAAATGGGCACTGTAGGTGTGTTTAGTATCCTCCACTCCCTGCCGACTTTGCTTCCCCATTGACTTGCATTGGGTTTCGTGTTTCAGTCAGACCTCCGACTTTTCCGATAGTCGTCCGATTTCGTTTGACTCGACTTTAGAGAAGTGGGGTTTCATGAAACCCGACTCGACCCTAAAAAAGGCAAAGTCGCTCATCTCTAGTTGATACCTTTTAATGGCTAACTGAAAAGATGCTAACAAATTGCAAGCTTTCTAGGCTTTTCAGGTCTCTTCATCAGGCATTAAATAATGCAAAATCTGAAGAATCACATATTTATACACAACACAACAGAGAAATAATGCAATAGATAAGACAAGTGACATGAAGAACTACCATTATGGGAGAATGATAAACAGTTGTGGCCATAAATATTGGAACAGTTCATAGATAAGGAGTGTGAATGTTTTACTGTCCTCTGGTTGGGTCTGGTATAGTGTTGTGATGTCCCCACAAGGTCAGAGGAGAAAATTCCTTAATTGATGTAAAAAGACGTAAATCCATGCAACACATTCATTCCTGCACTGAGTGTGTCAAAGGTTGTCATAAGTTTATACTCCCAGACTCTCCTGTCTTTCTGTGATTTGAAGTTACCTTTTAATACAAGTAACCTCATGTCCGTAGTGCTGTGATGTGGGAGACAAGTGTTTGGCCATAGGTAGATCCATTCTTTTTTCTCTTATTGTGTGGCAATGAGAATTCATCCTTGTTCACAGTTTTTGCCCGGTCTACCCTACATACAGACCCCCAGTTGGACATTTAGTACAAATAAATGAGTACACCACATTAGATGTGATGCAGCGGAAATTACCTGGAATCTTGTAGTCTTGATGTGAATTGGGGATCTTTTTCTTGTCCGTGGTCATTATAAATTACAATGCACATTTATGAATCCTCACTGTACACACATGCAATGTATTACATCTCCTAACTCACATTGCCAAAAGTAGTTCTATATGCAAATTGCCTCTTCAGAGACAAAGAGGACTAGAACTCTAGTGGCACCTATTTGAAGTAGAAATCCTAAAATTCAATATCGCCCCTTTAAAGAGCCCTTTAAAGAGCCTTGCCACATGAGTTAGGATAAAAGCCAAACCAGAATCTCAATTTGCAGACATGTGTTTCAGGATGCTGCCCCTCATCAGTGCAAAGCAAGAAATCTGGCACACTGGAACAAATCTACTGTCACACGACAACTGTTTCACTGAGCAGCAGTAGATACCACAGATTGATCCATTAGTGATTATTCTGTCCGCATCATTCTTCATCAGCCTGCTTAAAGAGGCTGAGTTTGAACTCAGCACATGTCAATACAATCAAAATGGTTGAGTGTGATGGTGCAATATGTGAGCATTTAGAGAACCACTTTAAACTTTTGCCCAGGGCTCCACTTTGTCTAAAACTGGCCCTTGTTAAGTGTCACTGGCGCCCCTGAGGGTCCAGTCGCCACAGAGGTACTGCACCTCAGCCAGAGATGTGGCATCCCATCTTTCAGTAAGGGGGAGACACTACACCTGGCTCTGGCAACACTGCATCCATCACACACACTAGCTGAGCTCCACTAGCATGCCTGCAGCTAGGAAAGGGTGTTAGATGTGGGTGGAGCCTGTGGGTTAGAGCAGGAGTTGAGGGAAGCTAGAGACAGTCTTCCCTTTGGGGAGGAAGAAGATAGATGCACATAGGCAGCTCTCCCATAGGGGAGAGGGGAAAGAGATAGAACCGTGCAGCAGGCTCCAAGTCCTGAGGAGCTGCTCACAGAGAGAGAGAAAGAAGGAAGGTTCCTTGCTACATCTCCCAGCACCATTACTCTTTCTACAACATCTCCCTGCCCTGAGACAACAAGCTTCACCTGTGGGAAGCTATTCCAACTCTGCTGCATCACACCATCAGTCTCAAAGGATCTGCACTGCAGCGCTGGTCACCTCTGACGAGAAACCACAGGTGGCGTCACGAACACTTTACTACAAACTCTATCATCCCCTGTAAATATTCCCCTTTTTATTGGACGCCCAGGGCAACGGACCTGGTCACTGCTGCTGTGACACATCCCTTTAAGACACCGGCCCGGTACCGAGTATCCCACTGCCCTGGCGGGCGATCCATCACCATATTTACATCTGTGGGATAGGTCATCAATGTGATATCATCAGGGGGACCAATATCTGACACCACCAGCAATCACCTCAAAACATATCAAAAATGTATATTGCGCACTATATTTCCTTATATTTGTGTTATGGGATTGTTTCAAATGGTTCTTCTGAATGCAAATGTCAAATTTAGTGGTTTGTAATAATATTGTCCCTCTGTCTTCATTTTCCATTTGTTCACCCTAATCTTGTCACTAAATATTCCTTTTGTAGATAATGCTCAATTATTATAATCTTGACTGCTGATTTACGTTGGAGAGAAACACAGATTGTGACAATTTTATTTGAGAGGATAATGACATTCAGAATTTTAGTTCTAACATTTGTCAGATGGTGGCGCTATGAGAACGCTGTCAGAAAACCTAGCCTAAGGAGCAAAGACATGAAAATGTGAGAGACTGATGATTTACATATAAAAGTTAACTTACTGTCTGATCTGATCTGTAAATTAGCATGTAAGAATTCAGCGAGTACAAACAAAAACAAGCAACTACCTAGTAACAAGGTAATAATAAGGTTCAACTCAAAGGAGCTTACAATCTATGTCAAAATAGTCATGACACAAATGGTGCAAATTCTGAGCTTGATTTGTACAAAGTTTCAGCCATCTTTTATAAAAAAAAAAACCCCAAACAATATGGTTATATGCATGAGGCTTGAACCATTCACAGTATTTATGTATGTACAAATATAAGTGCATTAGAGTGCATTATGTGTAGGCTACACTGCTGAACAGTGGAAAAGGAAACAAGCTGTCAGGGGTAAACCATTCAACAGAGCTGGTGAAGCACAAGAAAAGGCTTAGAAATGGGAGCGATGATGGATTTGGAATATGGAGGAGGTAAAAACTTATTCCTTCATTAATTAAAATACCTGGTGTACGTATTCATATGAGTTTAGTGGACAGTCCTATTTAATGACTCACAGTCTTTCCTTCATGGCTGCATGCAGAGATAGCAATCAATCACTAGTAGGACCGCTCATTGGACTCATATGTATACAAACACCAGGGATTTCAATGAATAAAATACAAGTTATACTAAATCTTTTCCAAAAACCTATATGTCATTCTGTTTGGCTTATATTTCTCTCTACCATTTTGTTCACAGCACAGACTGTGTGTGTTGAACATCACAGGTTCCCTTTAATTTCAGATTATTGGCAGAAAGTAAAGCATAGATTGGGAGGAAGATAAGGCGAGGGAGACAAAGGATAAGATCAAGGGAAGGGCTTCGTTGTGGGGACCATTGTCAGTGAGACTAGTATTTCTAATATTGTAATATTTTATTTCTGTTTTATGAATTCCATTGTTATTCTATTATATTTTTGCCCTAGAGCTGTTAATAGTATACCTTCTTTTTATTGGTTCAGTGTTATTTGAGGACTGGTTTTACATAGGCTCTTTACAAGGGATGTGTAGTGATGTGGATTGTCTTACCTAGTTCCTGCCCCTGAAGATAACAGACGCAATATGTGAATTCCGTTGTGCGGTTTTATATGTTAAAGTATCGTGTGTTTAATGTAATGTATACTGATGTTCAGTATATAAGGTGTTAATGCATAATGTGAATATAGCATAAGGATAAGCTTAGGACAGCATATAATATAGCAGAAGAGTAATAGATTAGCACGTAAGATAGGAAATGGTTAAGGTTAGGACAGTGGCGTAGCAACTGTTTGTGGCGCCCGGGGCGGCAAATTTTAGGCCACACCCCTAGCCACACCCATTTCACTAGTCACACCCATATCCACGCCCTGACCACACCCACTTAGCACTGCTGATCACACTGTTTCATAAACAATAATTATAAACAGATACCTCTCAACCGTCCCGGTTTCAGCGGGACAGTCCCGATTTCGGGACCCTGTCCGCTGTCCCGGCCAGGCGGTTTACTTTCCGCATTAGAATCGTACATACGGAAACCCCGGGGACCTCCCACACATTCTGGCAGCCACAAGTCACGTTCCATCGCTGACCTCATTTCCCCAGGATGTGGGGATCTCACCAGCTATGAGGTGCTCCATTCAATACCCGGCTCTCACTGAGCGAGACAGGCAGGATCTGGGGATATCTTCATCTGTTGAACAGATCCCATGTTGAGATCCCCACATCCTGCTTGTCTCGCTTAGTGAGAGTCGGGTATTGTATGCAGCGGTCCGTACAATACCCGGCTCTCACTCCAACAGATCCAGCGGCTCGATGCATCGCCGTTCTGAAGACTCTCCCAAGAACGAGTTACAGTACCTGCTGCTGTAAGCTGACCGTCGGAAATGAGGTCAGCGGTCATTTCCAGCGTTCAGCTGACTTACAGCACGTCACCTCCGGACGGTGGAACGTGACATGTGGCTGCCAGAACGTGTGGGAGGTCCCCAGGTTTCCGCATGTACGATTCTAATGCGGGAAAGTAAACCTCCCGGCCAGGACAGCGGGACAGGGACCCAGCCCTACACAGATAACAGCATTCGCTCCGTCCCCACGCAGACCCATGCACATAATGGCACCCCTCCTTCCCCCCTGCAGCCCCCAAGCACACAGATCCCGCAAGTAACAGGACCCTTGTACATGCGCGGCTTCGCTCTTTGTGGCCCTGTATACACACGGCTCCGCTCCACACACCTCACACGCACAAGGCTCCGCTTCGTACACCTCGTACACACACGGCTTTGCTCCGTACACCTCGTACACACACGGCTCCGCTCCGTACACCTCGTACACACACGGCTTCGCTCCGTACACCTCGTACACACACGGCTTTGCTCCGTACACCTCTACACACACGGCTCCGCTCCGTACACCTCGTACACACACGGCTCCGCTCCGTACACCTCGTACACACACGGCTTCGCTCCGTACACCTCGTACACACACGGCTTCGCTCCGTACACCTCGTACACACACGGCTTCGCTCCGTACACCTCGTACACACGGCTCCGCTTCGTACACACGGCTCCGCTCCGTACACCTCATGCACACACAGTTCAGCTACATCCACACTGTAAACCCCTTATGATCCCACATATAAACTTACCATCATCCAGCACCATGACGATGATGACGACCAGTACAGCAGCAGCTTCCTGCACACAGGGGCCTGATCATGTGACACCTAACTCCTCCCCTCCTGTGACCTCATCACAGGTCCTGCTAGCATCTTTACAAAGCACAGCACAGCAATGGTAAATGCTGGCTGTGCGAAGTTGGGAGGCCAAGGAAGGGTGCGCCGCCCCCACACACAGGTGCCGCCCCCACACACAGGTGCCGCCTGGGGCGGACCGCCCCCCCCGCCCCCCCCACGCTACGCCACTGGGTTAGGATCAGCCCAGTGGGGCCACACTAATGCTTATAAGAAAGGGGCACTTCCTGGTTAGTGGGACTGCTGTGTCAGCTAGTGAAGGGTATAGTGGAGTTCAAGTTCAGGTGGGGTGGGTTGCTAGGAGCAGCATGCGCCAATTATTTGAGGCAGTAGGAGGCCAAGTGGAGTTCCTTAATTGACATTCCAACAGCATCTGGAGCCCAGGGTTCAGGCCAGGTACCATGGAGTGGGCCTGGTCTTCTGACATCATGAGGTTGGTGAACGTGGAACTACGTGTGGGGGCACGTGGTCAGTCCTGAGTGCACTGCCAGATGTGACAAGGAATCCCTGAGGCTGGTGGAGTCAGAAGGCTTGGGAGTAGTCCAGAACAAACAAGTAGCAAGACAGTAGAGGAGTTATACTAAGGGGAAGTGTGAATTGCTGTGGTCTATCCCACTTGTATCCACCCGATAAACTTGGACTGTGTAGTAAAAGTTTGATTAGTGCAAGGAACCTGGTGTCCCATGCACTGTGTGTGGTGGCTCCTGAGGACAGAATCCTGGAGGCAGCAGAGGCCTACAGCCTAAAAGTGAGTGTGATGCTCCCCACACCCTACAGCAAACTAGGACTGAGACACCCCTTTTCTTTAAAGTGACAGAGCGCAACTGGACAGCAGCTCGTGACTACCACTCTCAGCCACTTTACAGATGCACAACCTTTTCTGAAGGACAAATTGTTATACTGAATCACTCCCAAGGGCCGCAATAAAACTAAAATGGCTATTACCATCTGATACATTTCTGGCACAGCAAAAGTATATGCCATAAATACCTTATAAATGACCAGAAAGTGGAAGTGGAAAGAATTAGGGTAAACTCAATTGCCGTAATTTACAATGGACAGTGCCACATACTGTACATTGATACTCACCTGCAACTCATAAACACTTTTCTGAATGGCCAACCATGGTTAAGAGAACCCATTCTCCTAAAATTTGTAGGGGATACATAGATGGCTATGTACCATTCTTCTTTTCTCAAATTTGGAAAGTACATTTAAGAGGCAACACATAAGCAATCATGTCTGTGACCAGATGGTTGGGGGCCACACAGAATGGCATGGTTAGACACATATGACCCCAGTCCTCAGGTTGTGAACACCTTCACTAGACACACTCCGGTAACTAAATTCATTACTGATATTGCCAACAAATACAGTTGTGCTCAAAAGTTTACATACCCCGTCAGAAGTTTTGCTTTCTTGGCCTTTTTTCAGAGAATATGAATGATAGCACAAAAACGTTTTCTCCACTCATGCTTAGTGCTTGGGTGAAGCCATTTATTGTCAAACTACTGTGTTTTCTCTTTTTAAATCATAATGACAACCCAAAACATCCAACTGACCCTGAACAAAAGTTCACATGCCCCATTTCTTAATACAGTGTATTGCCCACTCTAACATCAGTGACATCTTGAAATCTTTTTATGGTAGTTGTGGATGAGGTTCTTTATTTTCTCAGATGGTAAAGCTGCCCACTCTTCTTGGCAAAAAGCCTCCAGTTCCTGTAAATTCCTGGGCTGTCTAGTATGAACTGTGCGCTTGAGATCTCTCCAGACTGGCTCAATGATATTGAGGTCAGGAGACTGAGATGGCCATTCCAGAACCTTCACTATGTTCCGCTGTAGCCAATGACATTTCGACTTGGCCTTGTGTTTTGGATCGTTGTCATGTTGGAACGTCCAAGTACGTCCCATGCGCAGCTTCCGGGCTGATGATTGCAAATTGGTGATACCATGCTGCATTCATCTTTCCTTCAACTTTAACCAAGTTTCCTGTGCCTTTGTAGCACCCACATCCCCAAAACATCAGCGATCACCTTAGTGCTTTACAGTAGGAATGGTGTTCCTTTCACCATAGACCTTGTTGACCTATCTCCAAATGTAATGTTTATGGTTGTGGCCAAAAAGTTCAGTTTTTGTCTCATCACTCCAAATTATCTTGTTCCACAAGTTTTGAGGCTTGTCTCTGTGCTGTTTTGAATATTGTAGGCGAGATACTTTATGGCATTTGCACAGTAATGGCTTTCTTCTGGCGACTCGACCATGCAGGGCATTTTTCTTCAAGTGCCTCCTTATTGTGGATCTTGAAACAGCCCAGTATTTCAGCTGATGTTGTTTGTGGGTTTTTCTTTGCATCCCGAACAATTTACCTGACAGTTGTGTACGAAATCTTTGTTGGGCTACCTGACCGTGGTTTTGTTTTTACAGAGCCCCTGATTTTTCATTTCTTAATCACAGTTTGAACGCTGCTAACTGACATTATCAATTCCTTGGATATATTTTTGTATCTCTTTCCTGTTTTATACAGTTCAACTACCTTTTCCCGTAGATCCGTTGACAATTCTTTTGCTTTCCCCACGACTCAAAATCCAGAAACGTTAGTGGCTGAATGAAAGATACAAGAGTCTGTCTGGATCCAAGAAACTCACTTAGCTTTTATGCACACACAAGGATTACAAGTAAACAGGTCACAGGTGAGGATGTTACCTTTAGTAGCCATTCAATCCCATTTGTGTCAACTTCTGTGCATGTTATCAGGCAAAAATCACCAGGGTATGTGAACTTTTGATCAGGGTCAGTTGGATGTTTTGGGTTGTCATTATGATTTATAAAGAAAAAAAACAGTAGTTTGACAATAAATGGCTTCACCCAACCACTAACCATGAGTGGAAAAAAAGCTTTGGTGTTATCATTCATATTCTCTGGAAAAAATCCAAGAAGGCAAAAATTCTGCTGGTGTATGTAAACTTTTGAGCACAGCTGTAACATTGTAACAGGTTCATTGAATGCCTCAATTCATAGACAAGTTTAAATGGTAGGATAATAATGAAAGTCTTAAGAATGGCAGCCAAAATGACAATTAATGCACAACCGTCTCTGACCTAAAACTGCGGTAACTTGAAAACAGGACCATTTCATTAAAGTCTAGCAACTAGCTGCCCAACATTCATAATACTTCTTTGCCAAAAAATTATGAAAACACAAAGTTTATTCCTACCAAAAGTCAAATTGCTGATACACAAGATGCCCTCACAAGGCTGTGAGGTCTCTCTTCAGTAACTTGACTTCGCTTACCAAGAAGACCTAATATTGCATAAACCACATGATATCATACTTGGTTTTACTTTAGTTTTTATTAGTCCTATTATAGTCAAGTGATGACCGCTGTCGCGGAATCTATATGAAATGGAGCTGGAGAGCACGGTTCCATTCAATGTGTAGTGGCCACTTCTAGGTACTGCAAAAGAATAGAATTATTAGTTATACTATAGTCAAATGATAAACAAAAATATATAGATTTGTAATTATTTCCCATCCTAATCCTTTTGCTGTATGTGCATGGAGTAGAAAATGCTGACTGAATTTACTTGTCAATTATATGTGGCAAATAATTAGATTTGTGCTCAAATCCTCACAGACTCCTGAATACGGAAACATTGCCAAAAACAGATGTGGCATTCTCTTCTCACTTTTAGTCTTGCATGCACAAGATTGGTGTTCACCACCATTGTGAATGATTGTTTATATGCAGAATGCTTTTCAACTTGTCTTTCTCATGTGATTTTTCATGTGATTTTTAGATATATACTACTTACAGCCAAAGCTAACGGATAATACTCTATACTCCTCCTTCTAGACATGTCCTCTGATTTCGACACAGTTGACCACTGCCTCCTACTGCAGGTCCTCTCCTCCTTTGGCATCAAAGACCTCACCCTATCCTGGATCTCCTCATACCTTTCCAACTGCACATTCAGCATCTCCCACTCCCACACTACTTCCTCATCCCACCCTCTCTGTAGTCCCCCAAGGCTCTGTTCTAGGACCCCTACTCTTCTCAATCTATACACTTGGCCTGGGGCAACTCAAAGTCTCATGGATTCCAGTACAACCTTTATGCTGATGACACTCAGATCTACCTCTCTGACCCAGATGTCACCACTCTGCTGTCCAGAATCCCAGATGTGTCTATCAGCCATATCCTCCTTCTTCTCCACTCGCTTCCTCAAACTCAATGTGGACAAATCTGAACTCATCATCTTTCCTCCATCTCACAGATCTTCCTTACCTGATCTATCTATCACAATTAACGAGATCACGCTTTCCCCCGAACGGGAAGTCCGCTGCCTCAGAGTAACCCTTGACTCTGCCCTGTCCTTCAAACCGCACATCCAAGTTCTTTCCACCTCCTGTCGCCTCCAGCTCCATCCTTTCCTCAACCCTCAATCTACTAAAATGCTTGTGCATGCCCTCATCATCTCCCACCTCGACTACTGCAACATCCTTTTCTGTGGCCTCCCTGCTAACACCCTCGCACCTCTCCAGGCCTTCCTTAACACTGCTGCTCCTCCACTCTTCCCTCTGCAAATCTCTTCACTGGCTCCCATTCCCTCATCTTATCCAGTTCAAATTACTAATACTGACCTACAAGGCCATCTATAACCTGTCTCTTCCATATATCTCTGAACTAATCCCCCAATATCTTCCCCCATGAAATCTCCGGTCCTCCCAAGACCTACTTCTCTCCTCCACACTTATTCGCTCCTCACGTAACCGCCTCCAAGACTTCTCCCGAATATCCCCCATACTCTGGAATTCTTTACCCAACACGTCCGGCTAACAACCATATTCTGATCCTTCAGATGGAACCTGAAAACCCACCTCGTTAGGAAAGCTTACAGCCTGCAATGATTTCGCTGCCTCCTCATCACTCCCGGAGCTACTGCCTCACCAACACCGGAGCTGCTGCAACCCCCCCAACCTACTGTCTCCTTCCCCACCATCCTGTATAATGCAGGCCCACAAGGGCAGGAACATCTACTGTTGTGAATGGACTTGAAATGAGTTCTGAGCAGAGGCTCCCTCTGGTGGTTACAAGCGGTACTGAACTGTCCAGTGAAGATTGTGAGGATTGGGAATCAGGTGTTACTGACTGGTCTTATATAAGGGAGTCGCCTTCCCATCAGGGTTGCCGGTGATCAATTGTTCTGGTCTCAATCCTGATTCCTGTTTCCTTGTAGCCTGCTGTGTCGTGTCTGCATCTCCTGCTAACAGATAAGACATTTTCTTCTTTTTGTTTTTGTGCTTGATTTTTGCATTTTGTCCTGCACTTCTGTGGGGGCCTTCAGGGTCCCCTCCAGGGGCTTTTGCCCTCTCAGTTTAGTTCAGCCACTGATGTTTGTACATTTGCTTTTTCCAGTTTTTTCAGTGGCTGCTGTTTTGATTTTGTTACACCAGAGAACTAATTTAGGTGGTAGAGGTCGTGTGATCTCAGGTGTTTTTGAAATTAGTAGAGTTGGTGCTTTTCAGGGTTTTTTGGGATTGCAGTAATTGCCCTTCCTATCCTTTTCTATTTAGGTAGTTTGGGCCCCATCGTTTGCTCATACTATTTTCTGTCTGTGTCAGTATTTCTTCTTGTCTAACCGCCATTACATGTTTGGGGGCTTTCTATGTTCTTTGGGGATCTGCTCCGGGGCAGATAGCTTTCCTCTTTCTATCTTTAGGTGCAGTTAGTTTCTCAGGCTGTGACGAGGCGTCTAGGACCAACGTAGGAACGCTCCACGGCTGCCTCTAGTTGTGGTGGTTAGTCAGGGTACTGCAATCTCATAGATTCCAACTGCTCTGGTGTATTGCCTTTTTTACCTGCACTCCTCAGCTACCGAAACATAACAGTATCACCGGCCTAAAAATTGAAAATTGTATGGTACTCACAGAATGGAAAAATATTGTGAAAGAAAAAAAAGGTTGTCAGAGTTGTCAGAGATATTTTTCTGTTTGTTGCATTTTTTTTTTTTTCCCTCTGTATCTCTGGGTGCTGGGGAGGATTTTTTCTCTCAATGGAGTTTGCACAGCTGTCTGGCCGTGTGGATCAGCTTGCCACTGAGGTTCAGAGTATTGCTACCTATCTTGCTAGGTTGCCTGTTGTGGAACCTAGGATTCCCATGCCTGATTTGTTTTTGGGGGATCGAGCCAAGTTTCTGAATTTCAAAAATAATTGTAAATTGTTTTTTGCCTTAAAATCTAAGTCCTCAGGGAACGCAGCGCAGCAGGTTCAAATTGTCATCTCTCTCCTGCACGGCGATCCTCAGGATTGGGCTTTTTCCCTGACACCTGGGGATCCTGTTTTGAGTGATGTTGATGCGTTTTTTCAGGCCTTGGGGTTATTGTACGATGAGCCTAATGTCTCTGATCAAGCTGAAAAAGCCTTGTTGGCATTAAATCAGGGGCTTGATGATGCTGAGTTATACTGTCAGAGATTCCGTAGGTGGGCAGTCCTGACCAAATGGAATGACGACGCTTTTGCAGCCCTTTTTCGGAAGGGTCTGTCAGATAATGTAAAGGATGTTATGGTGGGATTCCCTGTCCCCTCTGGTCTCAATGATTCTATGTCATTAGCGATTCAAATTGACAGACGTTTGCGTGAGCGGAGAAGTATGCGTGGAATAGTGTTGCCTTGTGAACCTGCTTCTGAATCCATGCAGTGTGATAGAGTGGTTTCTGGGGCACAGCGTCATGAGTTTCGAAAGCGCAATGGGTTATGTTTCTACTGTGGTGATGCCTCTCATGCTATTTCAGTCTGCCCTAAGCGGGGAAGACGTTTTGCACGCTCAGTTGTTTTGGGTAGTGTTCAGACTAAGTTTTTATTAACTGTTACTCTGATATGCTCTCTGTCCTCATTTTCTGCTCAGGCTTTCGTTGATTCTGGAGCAGCTATTAACCTGATGGATTTTGATTTTGCTAAACGTTGTGGGTTTCCCTTGATACCCCTACAGAAGTCTATTCCCCTACTGGGGATCGATTCTACCCCTTTGGCTGAGAATAAACCTCAGTTCTCTACTCAGGTGATAATGAGGGTTGAACCTGATCATCAGGAGAGCTGCAAATTTTTGGTTCTGTATAATCTGCATGACATTATCGTGCTGGGTTTCCCTTGGTTACAGTCTCATAATCCTGTTTTGGATTGGAAATCTGTGTCTGTAACCAGTTGGGGCTGCCAATGTGTTAATACCAACACTCCTGTTTTTTCTGCCTCCCCCCAGGCTCAGGATGTTCCTGACTTTTTGATTGATTTTTCTGATGTGTTTAGCGAAAGTAAATCTGCATCCTTGCCTCCCCATAGGAGCTATGACTGCACTATTGAATTAGTGCCTGGTAGAGTTGAGCGATACTTTCCGATATCCAAAAGTATCGAATCGGAATGGTATCGCCGATACCCAAAAAATATTGGCGATACCCGATACCGATACCAGAAATCCAATGTAAGTCTATGGGAACAAAATATCGGAATTAAAAAAACCCCATTCTTGCCTTGTTGGTTAATTGTACATGACGGAAAACAACAAAGAGTAATGTAGAATGTATTGGGGAAGGTTGAGGAGACATTAAAGGCATAGATGTTTAACCCAATCAAATGGAATAGCATAAATATTTTTTTTTTTAAGATGTTCGGATTGACGAAGAAATTGACAATGTTGTTAACGTTTTTTCTATTTTGGCAAATATGTATATTTCACAACTTCCATGCTCTTCACCTTTTTAACTTTTGACACACTTTCTCCTTCATAATCTTCAGCAGCATCATCTTTTTCATCAAATTATTCTTCATCTTCACCTTCTTTATCTTCTTCTTAAACTTCTTGCTATTCATCTTTTTGTTAACATTACTCATATTCTTCTTATTAAACTATTATTCTTATTCATATTGTACTTCATCTTCTTCATCATATTCTTATTGTGACAGAGAATCCTGTACTTGTAATCTGTCAAAGTATGAATTTTTCATCCTTCCGTTCTTGCTGTCACAAAAGATTTAAATTACAACAGTATTTGTCCGTGTTCAGTTTAGCCTGCAGCAGCAGGCATTTTCCAGGGGCACCACGAGGAGGAACGGACTCACCCCCATACAATGCTTAGTCTTCTTCTGCTTATAATTTAGAGCATATATTTTGCTCTTCATTTTGGTCTTATACTTCATGTTCTTCTGCTTTTTGATCTTCTGCTTATTGTTCTTAAGTCTCTTGTTCTGTATCTTGTAGTTTGTCTTAACCTTCTTAGTCCTGTTTGGTAATCTTTTATTTCTTCTTTGTGATGGTGTTTAGGCTGGTTGGCTTGATGCTCGTCGTCCTTGTGGTCATCATCTTCTTCGGGGTGGTCATCAGGGTCGTCGTCTTAATTGTTGGAGATCCAGAGTGATTACCCAAAAAAGCATTGAAAAAATCTTCAATTTGTAAATGTAGCAGAAGGTATAAGAGTCAATGCAAGTAACGAGGACCAGCTGACTGTGCTGGAACCCGGAGGGGCAGCAGAAGGAACTAAGCCAATGGCACAACCGAGGACCAGCTGACGTTACTGGGACACGGTTACTAAGCAGGAGGTACCTGTGCTCCAAAGCACTACCAAGGACCAGCAGACGTTGCTGGAACTCGGATACCGAGATGGAGGCACCTAGGCCAAAGGCACTGTGGAGAACCAGCTGACGGTACTGGAACCGGACGGGTAGCAGAAGGTACAAGAGCCAATGCAAGTAACGAGGACCAGCTGACTGTGCTGGAACCCGGAGGGGCAGCAGAAGGAACTAAGCCAATGGCACAACCGAGGACCAGCTGACGTTACTGGGACACGGTTACTAAGCAGGAGGTACCTGTGCTCCAAAGCACTACCAAGGACCAGCAGACGTTGCTGGAACTCGGATACCGAGATGGAGGCACCTAGGCCAAAGGCACTGTGGAGAACCAGCTGACGGTACTGGAACCCGGACGGGTAGCAGAAGATACAAGAGCCAATGCAAGTAACGAGGACCAGCTGACTGTGCTGGAACCCGGAGGGGCAGCAGAAGGAAAAGAGCCAATGGCACAACCGAGGACCAGCTGACGTTACTGGGACACGGTTACTAAGCAGGAGGTACCTGTGCTCCAAAGCACTACCAAGGACCAGCAGACGTTGCTGGAACTCGGATACCGAGATGGAGGCACCTAGGCCAAAGGCACTGCGGAGAACCAGCTGACGGTAACTGGAACCCGGACGGGTAGCAGAAGGTACTAGAGCCAATGCAAGTAACGAGGACCAGCTGACTGTGCTGGAACCCGGAGGGGCAGCAGAAGGAAAAGAGCCAATGGCACAACCGAGGACCAGCTGACGTTACTGGGACACGGTTACTAAGCAGGAGGTACCTGTGCTCCAAAGCACTACCAAGGACCAGCAGACGTTGCTGGAACTCGGATACCGAGATGGAGGCACCTAGGCCAAAGGCACTGCGGAGAACCAGCTGACGGTACTGGAACCCGGACGGGTAGCAGAAGGTACAAGAGCCAATGCAAGTAACGAGGACCAGCTGACTGTGCTGGAACCCGGAGGGGCAGCAGAAGGAAAAGAGCCAATGGCACAACCGAGGACCAGCTGACGTTACTGGGACACGGTTACTAAGCAGGAGGTACTTGTGCTCCAAAGCACGACCAAGGACCAGCAGACGTTGCTGGAACTCGGATACCGAGATGGAGGCACCTAGGCCAAAGGCACTGCGGAGAACCAGCTGACGGTACTGGAACCCGGACGGGTAGCAGAAGGTACCCATGGAAATTTAAGTTGACAGGCCGCGAGCCGGCCGCAGTTACCGAATCCCACAGTACTACAGTGGATGATTGTCCTATTGTCACAACGGAAACAGCCTTTATTTGCATATCCCGCAGCACACATAGGAAGCACCTAAACTCCAAGCACCATAGAGTCGGCTAACCCGACCGCAACACGACAGGACAACTTATTGGAGCTAAGTGACGTTTACACTGACAGGAAACAGATGGCGTGCTGTAACCAGTCTGGGCAGGAGTGAGTACCCGTGCCAATGACACTTCCGAGCAACAACTGGCGGTGTTGAAGCCCAGGGATGAGAAGACAACAGGGTGGAGGCAGCATGATTTTTTGCCGTTCACACAGCAGGGGAACAGCTGACATTACTGAACCCCAGTAACACAGGAGCAAGTGTTCACTGTGCTAACAGCACTTCCGAGCAACAACTGGCGGTGTTGGAGCCCAGGATGAGAAGAGAACATGGTGGAGGCAGCAGGACTTTTTGCCGTTCAACAGCAGGGGAACGCTGCATTACTGAACCCCAGTAAACAGGAGCAGTGTACTGTGCTAACAGCATTCGAGCAACAACTGGCGTGTTGTAGCCAGGAATGAGAAGAGAACATGGTGGAGGCAGCAGGATTTTTGCCGTTCACACAGCAGGGGAACAGCGACTTACTGAACCCAGTAACACAGGAGCAAGTGTTGACTGTGCTAACAGCACTTCCGAGCAACAACTGGCGGTGTTGTAGCCCAGGGAATGAGAAGAGAACATGGTGGAGGCAGCAGGACTTTTTGCCGTTCACACAGCAGGGGAACAGCTGACATTACTGAACCCCAGTAACACAGGAGCAAGTGTTCACTGTGCTAACAGCACTTCCGAGCAACAACTGGCGGTGTTGTAGCCCAGGATGAGAAGAGAACATGGTGGAGGCAGCAGGACTTTTTGCCGTTCACACAGCAGGGGAACAGCTGACATTACTGAACCCCAGTAACACAGGAGCAAGTGTTGACTGTGCTAACAGCACTTCCGAGCAACAACTGGCGGTGTTGTAGCCCAGGAATGAGAAGAGAACATGGTGGAGGCAGCAGGACTTTTTGCCGTTCACACAGCAGGGGAACAGCTGACATTACTGAACCCCAGTAACAGAGGAGCAAGTGTTCACTGTGCTAACAGCACTTCCGAGCAACAACTGGCGGTGTTGTAGCCAGGAATGAGAAGAGAACATGGTGGAGGCAGCAGGACTTTTTGCCTTTCACACAGCAGGGGAACAGCTGACATTACTGAACCCCAGTAACACAGGAGCAAGTGTTGACTGTGCTAACAGCACTTCCGAGCAACAACTGGCGGTGTTGTAGCCCAGGGATGAGAAGAGAACATGGTGGAGGCAGCAGGACTTTTTGCCGTTCACACAGCAGGGGAACAGCTGACATTACTGAACCCCAGTAACACAGGAGCAAGTGTTGACTGTGCTAACAGCACTTCCGAGCAACAACTGGCGGTGTTGTAGCCCAGGGATGAGAAGAGAACATGGTGGAGGCAGCAGGACTTTTTGCCGTTCACACAGCAGGGAACAGCTGACATTACTGAACCCCAGTAACACAGGAGCAAGTGTTCACTGTGCTAACAGCACTTCCGAGCAACAACTGGCGGTGTTGTAGCCCAGGGATGAGAAGAGAACATGGTGGAGGCAGCAGGACTTTTTGCGTTCACACAGCAGGGAACAGCTGACATTACTGAACCCCAGTAACACAGGAGCAAGTGTTCACTGTGCTAACAGCACTTCCGAGCAACAACTGGCGGTGTTGTAGCCCAGGGATGAAAGAGAACGTGGTGGAGGCAGCAGGACTTTTTGCCGTTCACACAGCAGGGGAACAGCTGACATTACTGAACCCCAGTAACACAGGAGCAAGTGTTGACTGTGCTAACAGCACTTCCGAGCAACAACTGGCGGTGTTGTAGCCCAGGAATGAGAAGAGAACATGGTGGAGGCAGCAGGACTTTTTGCCGTTCACTCAGCAGGGGAACAGCTGACATTACTGAACCCAGTAACACAGGAGCAAGTGTTGACTGTGCTAACAGCACTTCCGAGCAACAACTGGCGGTGTTGTAGCCCGGGATGAGAAGAGAACATGGTGGAGGCAGCAGGACTTTTTGCCGTTCACACAGCAGGGGAACAGCTGACATTACTGAACCCCAGTAACACAGGAGCAAGTGTTCACTGTGCTAACAGCACTTCCGAGAAAACAACTGGCGGTGTTGTAGCCCAGGGATGAGAAGAGAACATGGTGGAGGCAGCAGGACTTTTTGCCGTTCACACAGCAGGGGAACAGCTGACATTACTGAACCCCAGTAACACAGGAGCAAGTGTTCACTGTGCTAACAGCACTTCCGAGCAACAACTGGCGGTGTTGTAGCCCAGGGATGAGAAGAGAACGTGGTGGAGGCAGCAGGACTTTTTGCCGTTCACACAGCAGGGGAACAGCTGACATTACTGAACCCCAGAACACAGGAGCAAGTGTTGACTGTGCTAACAGCACTTTCCGAGCAACAACTGGCGGTGTTGTAGCCCAGAATGAGAAGAGAACATGGTGGAGGCAGCAGGACTTTTTGCCGTTCACTCAGCAGGGGAACAGCTGACATTACTGAACCCCAGTAACACAGGAGCAAGTGTTGACTGTGCTAACAGCACTTCGAGCAACAACTGGCGGTGTTGTAGCCCAGGATGAGAAGGAACATGGTGGAGGCAGCAGGACTTTTTGCCGTTCACACAGCAGGGGAACAGCTGACATTACTGAACCCCAGTAACACAGGAGCAAGTGTTGACTGTGCTAACAGCACTTCCGAGCAACAACTGGTGGTGTTGTAGCCCAGGGATGAGAAGAGAACATGTTGGAGGCAGCAGGACTTTTTGCCGTTCACAACAGCAGGGGAACAGCTGACATTACTGAACCCCAGTAACACAGGAGCAAGTGTTGACTGTGCTAACAGCACTTCCGAGCAACAACTGGCGGTGTTGTAGCCCAGGGTCAAGGAGGATGTTTAAATACTATATCAAGTATTTTCCTTGTTACGTGTCAATTAAAAATGTCTATACTCCAAACAAGAGAAATATAAACTTTAGTACGATAAGATGATGATTTAACTTAAAAAAATATATGTAAAATTAATAATTTACAAACATAAACGCATACATTAACATGTTGAAAAGCAATGCAAACCACAATTAAAATAGGTTAAATAATCTGCTATACGGTTTAAAAATAAAAGCATACAAGTACATATCAGAATCCAATTAATGATGGCTAAGTAACAGTATGTACACCATTTTTATTGTGTAGACAATGAATGGCTGACTTAAAAACATAATCAGCATTACAAGTTATCTTTGACATTTCATAAACTTTACATTTGGTGAATAATTATCACTAAAAATTTTTTAAAAATATCTAAAATTTCCATCATGTAATACTGATAATATGTGCCAATCATTTATATTAACAAACAAAAAATTTAAAAAGTGCATAGTGCAGAGTGAAAACAGATATTTATGCCTGACTGTGGACTTGCAAGCATGACAACGGATAGATAAAGTATATATAGATGAGACTGCATAGCCACAGATGGTGAATGGCGATGTAATACTGTACCTCAATAAAGTGTGTGTTACTACTACATCCTTTTTTTTATATAGCTTTATAAAAGGTTACATGCATGTATGGTTGCGCCTTTGTTTGGACGCACAGACTGGCTTCCTGCTGTGACGCTTGGGTATTGGAGCGTCTGTACGTCTTATGACGCAGACTAACATTCACGGTGCGCATCGTTCATCATCGCAAGCGTACCGACAACACAAAGGCGTTGTCATGACTGCTTTACTCAGTAAACATGCACCTATGATGAAACATACACGCATGTGCCCTATTACATAACAAGCTACAGAAAAACGAGTGTGAGGTGTGACACAGCTGTTTTGTTAAGGTACAGTATTATATCGACATTGTAACAGGTGTCACTATTCAGTCTGATAAATAGATATCATTCACCTATTCTATCAGTTGTCGTTCTTTCAGCACCACTTACAGGTATATATTTTGCTATTGTGACTATGCACTATTGACTTTACCAAGGTAATGCATGATTTTTGTTAGCGATTATCATGTTTACATGAGGGCCTTTATGATTTGGGCTGTTAACTTTCTAATTAAATATGTATTTTTTTAAAATGACACAAATATAAGTAATGTTGAAGAGGACTATTCCTACATGCATTGTTTGCACAATATTACAGGTGTACATCACGTCCTTAATCAACATTGGATTATTATATTTACTTGTATGCTTTTATTTAAAGGCAAGAACACTGAAGTATAACCTTCGCACTGCAGCAGTTGTCAAAGTTCAACCCACATTATGCACTTCCAACATTGCAGAATTTGAGTCATGATGTGAGTTGGATTTGTCTAAAGCTATGGAGTGGACAAGGTTGACCATCAGTATCCTATAGCATAAGTAGGCTTTTGTGTTTGCATTTGTTTTCGACATGTGCATATCTGTAATAATAATGTCACAATTATTTTGTAACAGATTTGTGACAAAGACTAATCATTTTATGGTTTTTAAAGTTGACGTTTCAAATGTTTACAGCTTAGAAATCAGGGTGTAGCCTCATATTATGTGTAGCACTAGACACTTTGACATGTCATGTTTTTTTCACCATGATTAGGTAGCTAGCAGTAATTTTTGCCGGACACACAGCAGGGGAACAGCAGGCGTTACTGAACCCCACAACACACATCAGCGATTGTTTTCATCTGTGCATCTAACACTTCTGAGCAGCAACTGCGGTGTTGAAGCCCAGGGTCAAGGAGGGTGTAGGCAGAGGCCTAGTATGAGATGTTTGAAGTTGAAGTTGTAGTTAGCAGCAGTAATTTTTGCCAGACACACAGCAGGGGAACAGCAGGCGTTACTGAACCCCACAAACACATCAGCGATTGTTTTTCATCTGTGCATCTAACACTTCTGAGCAGCAATCGGCGGTGTTGAAGCCCAGGGTCAAGGAGGGTGTAGGCAGAGGCCTAGTATGAGATGTTTGAAGTTGAAGTTGTAGTTAGCAGCAGTAATTTTTGCCAGACACACAGCAGGGGAACAGCAGGCGTTACTGAACCCCACAAACACATCAGCGATTGTTTTCATCTGTGCATCTAACACTTCTGAGCAGCAACTGGCGGTGTTGAAGCCCAGGGTCAAGGAGGGTGTAGGCATAAAAATATTGAGTTATTGCCTTGTTACGTTGGCCATTGCAAATGTATGTACTTCAAACAAGAATAAATGAAGTTTTACTAGGACAATAAAATGATGAATTTCATTCCAAGAATAGAAAAATATTTATACTTGAGAGTCCGCTGTGGTTGATACCGTTTAATGGCTAACTGAAAATATGGTAACAAATTCCAAGCTTTCCAGACTACTCAGGTCTCTTCATCAGGCTAAGACTAAAACAAAAAATGAAGAATCACATATTTCTACACACAACAGGACACAGGAATAGGTAAGACAAGTGAGGGGGACAAGTGAGGGGAGACCGGCCAAAAAATGAGAACAAGGATGAATTATCCCGCGCCACACAATAAGAGAAAAAAATAATGGATTTACCTGTGGCAAAACACTTTTGTATGCCCGGTCATAGCAGATGGATATGGAAATTAGTGGTATTAAAATATAACTTCAAATATGAGAAAGATACAAAGGTTTCAGAATATAAGCTCATCATGACCTTTGACACTGTTTAGTGATGGAATGAATAGATCACACGGATTTATGTCATTCTATATCAATTAAGGAATCTGCGTCTCTGCCCTTCCAGGGGCATGAAAACACAAAACCAGACCCCAATCAGAGGGCAATAAAACTTTCTATCCTTATCTAGGAACTGTTCCAATATTTATGTTCATCCCCTGTGATAATGAGAGTTCTGCTACACGTCACTTACTTGTCTTACCTATTGCACTATTCCTGTGTCCTGTTGTGTATAGAAATATGTGATGCTTCATTTTTTGTTTTAGTCTTTGCCTGATGAAGAGACGTGAGTAGCCTCGAAAGCTTGCAATTTGTTACCATCTTTTCAGTTATCCATTAAAAGGTAACAAACCACTGCGGACTCTCAAGTCTAAATATTTTTCTATCTACTGGCTAACACGGTACGAAGATACACATGTTTCCTAACTTCAAGAATAAAAATAAAGACACTGCAAATATAAACGCATGTAAACAAAACCACCAAGGTGGAGAAAAGATGTACTAGTCCATGTATAAAACAAGATTCTTTATTAATTACCAAAACAACAACAAGTAAAAGGCAGTAAGGGGCATGAACAACACCTAGTGGATGTACAAACAGCACACATGCAGATTAAAAGTACGAGACGGGGCACACCACCCCCAACAACCCTCGAGTTTAAGGAAGATTAGTGGCACAAAATGCAGAATGATAACGGTGTCTAATGATCCCGTATCCTTACAAGGCAAATGTACAAATTATCTATATGCAGTCAGGAATTACCAAGCTTCGCTGAGACATAGCCGTGCTAACATATATCAACATGAATGGCAATAACAGCGCCACTACCTAATGAAACAAAGAATAACAATAATAAGTGCAGATACCAATGGTAGGCAAATCCTCCGTGTTGTGAGAAATGTAAAAATAGCAATAAAATGCACCTGGTTGTCAGGAGACAGAAAATATGCAATAAGCTATATAATCAATCAAAATGGCCATCAGGAGTATCCTGTCTACAAGAAAATACAGGGTGCCTAATTAGATCAGAGAGGCATGTTACCTGACACCACGGAAAATGCACACTGTGTATGCGAGGGCAGGAGGGGGTGTGTGTGCGCACAACCAGGGTGCATTTTATTGCTATTTGACATTTCTCACAACACGGAGGATTTGCCTATCCATTGGTATCTGCACTTATTTTTGTTATTCTTTGTTTCATTAGGTAGTGGCGCTGTTATTGCCATTCATGTTGTTATATGTTAGCACGGCTATGTCTCAGCGAAGCTTGGTAATTCCTGACTGCATATAGATAATTTGACATTTGCCTTGTAAGGATACGGGATCATTAGACACCGTTATCATTCTGCATTTTTGTGCCACTAATCTTCCTTAAACTCGAGGGTTGTTGGGGGTGGGTGTGCCCCGTCTCGTACTTTTAATCTGCAATGTGTGCTGTTTGTACATCCACTAGGGTGTTGTTCATGCCCCTTACTGCCTTTTACTTGTTGTTGTTTTGGTTAATTAATAAAGAATCTTGTTTTATACATGGACTAGTACATCTTTTCTCCACCTTGGTGGTTTTGTTTACATTTATAACCAATGTGTCTATATATTTCCATGTCACTCCTAGTTCCTCATGTTAGGGTATGATTTATTCATGTAATTAGGATGTGGTGTTTCTGGTTATTTGTGTACCAAATATAAAGCATATATGCACATGCCAACAAGAAATGGAACAACACACCACCAAAAAAATTGGTTACAAAATATAGTGTTGTAAATTTAAGAATAAAAGTCCTTTTTTTGTATTTATGAATAATGCTTAAGGAACGCTATGTTAAAACCATAACATAGTGAAGACAATGGATTTTGTAATGGGTCACTCATCATTATCATCATTGCAATTTAGATGTGGACAGTCACAGACATTTCAATTATTTAAGTTAATAAAATCGTTACTTTGTACAGCATGTATGACATGTCCAGCAATGGACTCATCAATGTGATGACACAATAATGTACGATAAAAAATAACATTTAAAAAAACATAATGCATTGTCACAATTTAGGGTGTGTGCCTGCAAGTGTAGGTGAAACAAAGGCTAGGATAGCAAAGGTATATTCTATGTCTGTATCAGACAGTGGACAGCCTCTGATGGGTAATGGCGATGTTAAAATGTACGTCAAAAAATGTCTGCGGCTGCAATCATGCATTTTTTGCTTGTTACAGTTTTTGAAGGGGTAAAGATGTCTGGTTGCGCAAGGCTTTATCCGTCAACACTACCTTCCTACTGTCACGCGTAGGGTCGGGTAGCGTGTGTCAATTAGATGACTCTATAAAATGTGACGTTACGCAGCGTTATTGCGCCCTAGGGACGCCAAAATACGACAGCAGTAATCATTTACTGTCTAATACTCCACCTATGACCAACAAAAGAAGAACGTTCCCTCTTTAACAATCTACAAGAATAACAAGCATAATGGTTGACGCTGACTTTATTGAGGTACAGTATTACATCGACATTGTCCATGGGGTAACTATGCACTGTGATACCTATATACCATTATTAATTTATTATCTGTTGTAGGGTTGTTTCAACGCACTTGCAGGGATAACTACCTATTGTCCGTATGCATGATGCACTTTCTAGATGTAATAATTTATTTATTGCACATTATTACCAGGTTTACATGCTGGCCATTTCATATATTGGTGTGGAAGTTACAGTTGGCATCAGTATGTGTATTTTATAATGTCTGTCAAAAAATAAAACTCGTGATGATGATGAGGATTTTATGATTCGTACATTTCCCTTGATGCATTATCTTACAGGTACAGATAAAGTTCCTTAAAAAGCATTAATTGATAAGTATGAAATGTACTTTTATGCATTAATTTCAAAAAGTGAACACTATGTTTTAGTTTTTGTTACCATTTCTAATAGACATTTTGCAGATATGCGCTTGTGAGACAAATTATTATTTGTCCATATTTGTCATAAAAATTTATCATTCTAGGCCTGGAAAACTTCACAATTTCATGTTTTAAGCATAACAATCAGGGTGACGGCTCTTCCCTATTTGGAGCATGTTCGACATGGGTTTTTCTGTGCATGTGTAGGGAACAGGAGAATTCTTGCCAGAACACACAGCGGGGAACAGCTGGCGTTACTGAACCCCATAACACTATAGCTTGTGTATTGGTCTGTGGACACGACACTTCTGAGCAGCAACTGGCAGTGTTGTAGCCAGGGAGTAGAGTTCAGGTGGTAGAAAGATGAACATAACAGGAGACATGGATAACGTTGCAAAACCAGGTTATTTAATCTGAAAACGGACAGACAAATTTGGCGAGATCTATGCCTTGTTCATTTTCAGAAAAGTAAGCTGGTCTACATTATCGGAGGATAGTCGCATGCGACGGTCTGTTAGTACACCACCTGCAGCACTAAAGACGCGCTCCGATAATACACTGGCAGCAGGCAAGCCAGCACCTCCAATGCATACTGGCTAAGCTCTGGCCATGTATCCAGCTTAGAGACCAAAACTTGAATGGGGAAGACCCATCTGGGAGTACACTGGAGAGGAAAGACATGTAGTCTGTCACCATCTTACGGAAACGTTGCCTCCTGCTGACTGGAGCCGTCTCGGATGGTGTAGACTTTGTGGCGCTGCCACAAAACTTCGCCACATTTGGAACTACTGGTCTTGCCTTTTGAAGAGGCGCTGCTTGTGCTCCCTCTTGTTGCAGAGCTGTCTCCACTGCCTCGACGCACAGAGCTGCTTTGTAAAGCATAGCAGCAGCAGCAGTGCTCTCGGCTGGAATGGAGAACATTATGGATTGCACCAGTGTGTCTTGGTACTCCCGCATTTTACGCTCCCGGTTTGTGATGAGGCTTTGTAAGTTGTCCCGGGTAGCGAGGGTCTAGGAGGGTGTAACCTAATAATCAGACGTGGTGAGAATGTGGGCGATGCGGCGGTCGTTTCTCAGGCACTGCAGCATGAAATCAACCATGTGCTGCAGGACTCCCAACTGGCCAAGAAACGCTGTCCCCTGCAAGAGGCGTCATTCTGCCTGCTCTACATCACCCCACCCGCTCTACATACTGACTAGAGCGTTGTGTACCTCCCTCTGGAGCGATGTCTTCCTCCTCCATTGACTCCTCCTCATCCTCCTCACAAAGTGAGCCCTGCCCAGCCCTTTGTGAGGAACCACGTTGCGCTGATGTCCAGAAGGTGATGGAATTTGTGACTCCTCATCCTCCACCTCTTCCAAAACCTCATCCCTTAGTGCTTGCAGTGTTTTTGATGCAGGCAGATATGGGGGACAGTCAGGCTGACTAGTGCATCATCTGCACTCGCCATCCGCGTTGACTCATCAAACGCACGCAAAACGTGGCAGATGTCCTTCATAGAGGCCCACTCAGTAGTGGTGAAGTGTGAATGGCGCAAATTGCGAGTTGATTGCGCCTGATGCAGTTTGATATTCCATTACTGCTGGCTGCTGCTCACACAACCGCTCCAACATATGTAACGTGGAATTCCACCTGGTGGGTACGTCACATATGTTTGCGATGTTCAGGAAGGCGAAATCTGCGTTGCAGAGCTGCAATGCGCGATCTGGCGATGCTGGAACGTCGCAAGTGAGCGCACTCTAGGCGGACCTTGTGCAGCAGTGCATCAAGATCCGGATAGTCCCTCAAAAAACTCTGCACGACCAAGTTCAGCACATGTGCCAGAATGGTATGTGAGTGAGGTTGCCAAGGCCCAGAGCTGCCACCAGATTTCGGCCATTGTCCACACTACCAAGCCTGGCTGGAGATTCGCTGGCAAAAACCACAAACGTTGCTCTCCTGTTGATGGCTTTCCAGAGCTCCTGCGCTGTGTGGCTTCGGGTTCCCCATGGAAATTAATTTCAGGACGGCCTGTTGACGTTTGGCCACGGCTGTGCTCATATCGGTCGCATCAGGTAAGCGTTCACGGGGCCATGTGGAGGTAGACCGTGAGGCTCCTGCAGCGATGATTCTGAGGAACTGGAGTAGGAGGAGGAGTCAATTGGACAGACTTGATTCCTGCAATCCTTGGAGTTGGCAAGAACACGTACAAACGCCCCCTCGCAAGATCTGTACCCGGGTCCACAACATTGACCCAATGGGCAGGGAGGGAAAGGTATCGTCCCTGGCCATGGGTACTGGTCCACGCATCGGTGGTCAGGTGGGGCCTTGCTACTGACGGGTTTAGTAGCGCATGTTTAATTTTTTTCCTCAACATGCTTTTGAGACCAGGGACGGCTTGCCTGCTGAAATAAAATCGGCTGGGCACATTGTATTGTGGGACTGCCAATGCCATTAAGTTACGGAAACTGTCAGTCTCCACCAACCTGAATAACAGCATTTCAAGGGACAGGAGTTTTGCAATGCCAAACATTCAGAGCCTGTGCTCGTGGATGGTTTGCCGAAATATGGCCGTCTTTTTATCCCATGCCTGTGCTACCCATGGGTTTTGTGGCCTGGGAGTGTGAGGATGACAGGGAACTTGCAGCTGTGGGTGGAATAACACTGGGTCTCTGGACAACAGTGACAGAGGTTCTTCCAAAGGCGATCCTGTGAGGAAGCCGAACCAGCTTGTGTGAGCTGGAGGAAGAGGCTCCAACCGAGCTGAAGATGTAGGTGCTGCTGTAGGTTGGCCTACATCTCCAGTGTGTCTTTGTAACTCAACCACGTGCTTTGGGCCGCACATGTTTCCACATATTTGTGGTATTAGGTACTGACACTTTTACCTCTTTTTACTTTTGATTACACAGCTTGCATTTGACATAGCAAATATCATCTGCAAGTGTGTCAAAAAAGGACCACGCAGTGCAAGTCCTGGGAGCGCCGTTTTGGCTGTTGGAAGAGAACTGCTACGAACGGGTGCCAAACTGGAGGCTACAGGCAACCGAGTCTGCAGCCTACCTCTCCCTACTGTTTGGACCGTTGGGGCAATCTCTTCCTCAGAGCTGCTACCACCACCTTCCTGTTCCTCACGCCAATGTTGGGTCTTGGACCTCATCATCTCCACTACCCTCTTCCAACACCTGCTGCTGTTGCACCATGCTCAACAGAAACTGGCACCTGAGTCTCATCATCATCAGATGCGTTCTGCGGTGTGCTGACCATCGGCACTGGCTCACCGCCTCTTCACATTCAGAGAGACACAGCTGTTGCGCATCACTGCATACTGCCTCTTCTTCACATTCCAGAATGCTGCTGGGCTGGGCCCCTGTTTGCAAGCCAACAGATTCTGAGAACAGAAGCAGAGACTCAGCTGGCTCCAGTTCAGAACTCTCTGACTGCCTGGGCAATTTGGCAGGCGGTGAAGAGACAGATGGTTGTTCAACAGTGCTGTGGTCCTGAGAGGAGGTGGAAGCAATTGAAGTCGATGCATTGGCTGCCATCCAAAACAACAACGGCTTCAATTTGTTCTTCCCGCAGCAGGGGGTACGCTGAGCTCCTACAAAAGTGCGCATAAAGGAACGCTCATGGGGAAAACTGGTGGATGCTGTGTCACTGGGTGCGGCAGCAGCCACAGAATCCCCACGTCCTCTCCCTGCTGAAACTCCACGGCCACGACCACATGCCTTACTCCCTGCCTTCTTCATCTTGGTAGATTGATAAAGAAAGTCAGAAAAGTTATAAGGCCTAAGTATGGTTATTCCTCAGAGACTGCAGTGAACACTGCAGACAACTGTTCAGTAGCTGTGAAAGGCCCCTTTGTGTACTTCTATAGTGTTTGCAACCAATGTATTGTATACGGATGGAAGCGCGTCACACTAATAGATTAGATTTTTTTCAAATATAATGGAGCTGCACCAATTAGAGAAAAATGTGAAGGATGAGGCAGTGAACACCGCTCAGCAGACTACAACCAGCAGTGGTTGAAGAACTAACTGGAGCATAATCTGCACTCAAAAATGAAAAGCTCACAGACTACAGTGAACACTGCAGACAACTGTTCAGTAGCTGTGAAAGGCCCCTTTGTGTACTTCTATAGTGTTTGCAACCAATGTATTGTATACGGATGGAAGCGCGTCACACTAATAGATTAGATTTTTTTCAAATATAATGCAGCAGCACCAATTAGAGAAAAAATGTGAAGGATGAGGCAGTGACACACGCTCAGCAGACTACAACCAGCAGTGGTTGAAGAACTAACTGGAGCGTAATCTGCACTCAAAAAATGAAAAGCTCACAGACTACAGTGAACACTGCAGACAACTGTTCAGTAGCTGTGAAAGGCCCCTTTGTGTACTTCTATAGTGTTTGCAACCAATGTATTGTATACGGATGGAAGCGCGTCACACTAATAGATTAGATTTTTTTCAAATATAATGGAGCAGCACCAATTAGAGAAAAATGTGAAGGATGAGGCAGTGACACACGCTCAGCAGACTACAACCAGCAGTGGTTGAAGAACTAACTGGAGCGTGATCTGCACTCAAAAAATCAAAACCTCACAGACTGCAGTGAACACTGAAACACAACTGTTCACTATCTGTGAAAGGCTCCTTTCTGTACTTCTATAGTGTTTGCAACCAATGTATTGTATACGGATGGAAGCGCGTCACACTAATAGATTAGATTTTTTTCAAATATAATGGAGCAGCACCAATTAGAGAAAAATGTGAAGGATGAGGCAGTGACACACGCTCAGCAGACTACAACCAGCAGTGGTTGAAGAACTAACTGGAGCGTGATCTGCACTCAAAAAATCAAAACCTCACAGACGCAGTGAACACTGAAACACAAACTGTTCACTATCTGTGAAAGGCTCCTTTCTGTACTTCTATAGTGTTTGCAACCAATGTATTGTATACGGATGGAAGCGCGTCACACTAATAGATTAGATTTTTTCAAATATAATGGAGCTGCACCAATTCCACAAAATAAAATAAAAAAAAGAGTCAGTGAGTGACACGTGCAGATGCCTACAAACAGCGGTGGATGCAGAGCAAACTGCAGCGTCACCTGCACTCTCACACACACCTTGCACAGAGCTGTTAAAACAACACTGCAAGGCAAAAGGAAGCTTTACACAGCGGTTGGTGCTAGCCTGCCTACAGCACAGTACACTAAATCGCAATCTCTACTGTCCTCAGAGTCAGCACAGCAGCGTTCTGTCCCTAACTGAGTTCACAGCACAGTGACGCTAAAATGGCGGCGGCGCCTTTTATAGTGCATTCTGACATCATTTCAGCAGCCAATCACAGCCATGCCATTAGTTAAGATGACCGCAGCATTACAGGATGTGCCCACACTTCATAAGATTCCTCATTGGCTGACTAAAATCACATTGCCTCTCAAAGAATTATGGGAACTTCCGATTCCGGTATACGATATTGGAAAAATATCGGAACTAAGTATCGGAATTCCGATACGCGAATATCGGCCGATACCCGATACTTGCGGTATTGGATTGCTCAACACTAGTGCCTGGTAGTAAATTCCCTAAAGGTCGCCTTTTTAACTTGTCTGTACCTGAACATGACGCTATGCGGTCTTATATCAAGGAGTCATTGGAGAAGGGTCATATCAGACCATCCTCTTCACCCTTAGGTGCCGGTTTTTTCTTTGTGGCCAAAAAGGATGGTTCATTAAGGCGTGTATTGATTATCGTTTTTGAACAATATTACTGTGAAATATCAATACCCGTTACCCTTGATTTCTGACCTGTTTTCCAGGGGAAAACGCTACTTTGTTTACCAAGCTTGACCTCAGGGGGGCATATAACCTTATTCGCATTAAGCACGGGGATGAATGGAAGACGGCATTTAACACCCCTGAGGGGCATTTTGAGTACCTTGTGATGCCCTTTGGGCTCACTAATGCTCCTTCTGTCTTCCAGTCCTTCATGAATGACATTTTCAGGGATTTTGTGGATAAATTTCTGATTGTTTATTTGGATGATATCTTGATTTTTTCCAATGACTGGGACTCTCATGTGAAACATGTTCGAACTGTATTCCAGATTTTGAGAGAGAATGCTCTGTATGTGAAGGGATCAAAGTGTCTTTTTGGCGTACAGAGGATCTCATTTTTGGGATTCATTTTGTCCCCATCTGTTATTGAAATGGACCCGGTCAAGGTTCAGGCCATCTGTGATTGGGTCCAACCTACTTCATTAAAGGCTCTTCAAAGATTTTTGGGTTTTGCCAATTTTTATCGTAAATTTATTGGTAATTTCTCGGTTATTGTTAAACCATTAACTGATTTGACCAAAAAGGGTTCTGATGTGGTGAATTGGCCTCTGAGGCAGAGTCTGCATTTCAGGAACTTAAGCAGAGATTCACTTCTGCTCCTGTTCTACGGCAGCCTGATGTTTCTCTGCCATTTCAGGTGGAGGTTGATGCCTCTGAAATTGGGGCAGGTGCCGTTTTGTCCCAAAGAGATCCAGAGACCTCTAAAAGTAACCCTTGTGCCTTTTTCTCTCGAAAATTTTCTCCTACTGAACGTAATTATGACGTGGGTAATCGGGAGTTATTGGCCATGAAGTGGGCTTTTGAAGAGTGGAGACATTGGCTGGAGGGAGCCAAACATCAGGTGGTGGTCCTTACTGACCATAAGAATCTGGTTTATCTGGAATCTGCCAAGCGACTTAATCCTAGACAGGCCAGGTGGGCCTTGTTTTTCACACGTTTTAATTTTGTGGTTTCCTTTCTTCCTGGCACTAAGAATGTTAAGGCGGATGCCCTTTCAAGGAGTTTCCTTGCGGACTCTCCTGAGTTATCTGATCCTTCTGTTATTTTGAAAGAAGGTGTAGTTCTTTCCGCCATCTCGCCCAATTTGAGACTGGCTCTGGGGGGGTGTCAGGAGGATAGGCCCGAGCGCTGCCCTGTTGGGAAATTGTTTGTCCCGGACCACTGGAAAAAGAGTGTGATGTCTGAGATTCATTGTTCCGCGTTGGCCGGTCATCCCGGAATTTTTGGTACCAGAGACTTGGTTAGTCGGTCCTTTTGGTGGCCTACCTTGTCTCGTGATGTCAGGGAATTTGTGCAGTCCTGCGGGACTTGCTCTCGCTCCAAGCCTTGCTCTCGCTCTAGTGGTTTGCTGATGCCATTGCCTGTGCCCAAGAGACCATGGACCCATATCTCTATGGGTTTCATTTCCGACCTCCCTGTTTCTCAGAGAATGACCGTCATCTGGGTGATTTGTGATAGGTTTTCCAAGATGATACATCTTGTGCCATTACTAAGTTGCCTTCCTCCTCTGAATTGGTGCCTTTGTTCCTTCAGCACGTGGTTCGTTTACACGGCATTCTGAGAACATTGTGTCTGACAGAGGAGTCCAGTTTGTTTCCAGATTTTGGAGGACCTTTTGTTCTAAACTTGGTGTTCAATTGTCTTTCTCCTCGGCGTTTCATCCTCAGACCAATGGTCAAACTGAGAGAACAAATCAGACATTGGAGACTTATCTAAGATGCTTTGTGTCTGCTGATCAGGATGACTGGGTCTCTTTTTTGCCTTTGGCTGAGTTTGCTCTTAATAATAGGGCTAGCTCTGCCACTTTGATGTCTCCATTTTTCTGTAATTCTGGGTTTCACCCTCGATTTTCTTCAGGACAGACGGAGGCTTCTGTCTGTCCAGGTGTTGACTCTGTTGTGGAGCGTATGCAACAGATATGGGACCAGGTAGTGGAGAGGTTGTCCCTCTCTCAGGAGAGGGCCCAGCGGTTTGCTAACCGGCATAGGACTGATGGTCCTCGGTTTAAAGTGGGGGACTTGGTCTGGTTGTCCTCAAAAAATATTCATATGAGAGTGGCATCTCCTAAATTTAAGCCTAGGTTCATTGGACCTTATAAGATCATGGAGATTCTTAATCCTGTTTCTTTTCGTTTGCTTCTTCCAGGGGATTTAAGATCCATAACGTGTTCCACAAGTCCTTGTTGAAGAGGTTTGTTGAGCCAGTGGTTCCTACTGCTTTGCCTCCTGACCCTGTTCTGGTTGAGGGCAATATGGAGTTTGTGATTGAGAAAATATTGAATTCTCGTTTTTCTAGATGGAAACTCCAGTATTTGGTTAAGTGGAGAGGTTATGGTCAGGAAGACAATTCTTGGGTGTTTGCTTCGGACATCCATGCTAGGAAACTCATCCGTGCGTATCATAGAACTCATCCTGACCGACCTGGTTGCTCAAGTGAGGGTTCGGTGACCCCTCCTCAAGGGGGGGGGTACTGTTGTGAATGGACTTGAAATGAGTTCTGAGCAGAGGCTCCCTCTGGTGGTTACAAGCGGTACTGGACTGTCCAGTGAAGATTGTGAGGATTGGGAATCAGGTGTTACTGACTGGTCTTATATAAGGGAGTCGCCTTCCCATCAGGGTTGCCGGTGATCAATTGTTCTGGTCTCAATCCTTGATTCCTGTTTCCTTTGTAGCCTGCTGTGTCGTGTCTGCATCTCCTGCTAACAGATAAGACATTTTCTTCTTTTTGTTTTTGTGCTTGATTTTTGCATTTTGTCCTGCACTTCTGCGGGGGCCTTCAGGGTCCCTCCGGGGGCTTTTGCCCTCTCAGTTTAGTTCAGCCACTGATGTTTGTACATTTGCTTTTTCCAGTTTTTTCAGTGGCTGCTGTTTTGATTTTGTTACACCAGAGAACTAATTTAGGTGGTAGAGGTCGTGTGATCTCAGGTGTTTTTGAAATTAGTAGAGTTGGTGCTTTTCAGGGTTTTTTGGGATTGCAGTAAGTGCCCTTCCTATCCTTTTCTATTTAGGTAGTTTGGGCCCCATCGTTTGCTCATACTATTTTCTGTCTGTGTCAGTATTTCTTCTTGGTCTAACCGCCATTACATGTTTGGGGGCTTTCTATGTTCTTTGGGGATCTGCTCCGGGGCAGATAGCTTTCCTCTTTCATCTTTAGGTGCAGTTAGTTTCTCAGGCTGTGACGAGGCGTCTAGGACCAACGTAGGAACGCTCCACGGCTGCCTCTAGTTGTGGTGGTTAGTCAGGGTACTGCAATCTCATAGATTCCAACTGCTCTGGTGTATTGCCTTTTTTACCTGCACTCCTCAGCTACCGAAACATAGCAATCTACCCTCTGTATCAGTCTGTCATTGTTAGTTTGTTTACTGTAAGAGATACGATACGATACGATACACTTTATTGATCCGGGGGGAAATTACAGTATTACAGCAGCAATACAAACAGCAGTACATAAAATATTAGGACACAAATCTTGCATACCAACATTACATAATAAATAAAAGTGTGTAGTTCATGTGTATATAAGACAATGTTAATTGACATTAGTACACCAGCCATCAGTCATTATTTTCTACCACCCTTAGGAAATTATTATACATCCCCATAGCAGTAGGTACAAACGATTTCCTGAATTTCTCCTTCTTGCACCTTAATAGAATTAGACGGCTGCTGAATGTGCTCTTCTTCAAGAACAGCTCGTATAGGGGGTGTGTATTATTGTTCATTATAGCCCTACACTTCTTCTGAATTCTATCCTCCAATACCTCCTCAAAAGAGTCAAGATGGAGGCCAACAGCTGCACTTGCCTTCTTGATAAGTTTGTTGAGCTTATTAACGTCAGCTACTCGCACACTACTGCCCCAGCAAATGATAGCAAAAAAGATGGCGCTTGCTACAACGGACTGGTAGAACATCTCCAGCATTTTACTGCACACATTGAACGACCTGAGCTTCCGCAGAAAGTACAGTCTGCTCATTCCCTTCTTGTAAACCTTTTCCGTATGACACCTCCAATCGAGTTTACTGTCAACGTGAACCCCCAAATATTTGTAGCTCTCAACAATCTCAACCTCCTGGCCAGCAATGGTGATCGGTAAGTAATCCTCCTTTTTCCTTCTATAACTCACCACCATCTCCTTGGTTTTCTTTACATTTAGTTCTAGACAGTTAGTCTGACACCAATCCACAAAGTCAGAAACCACCCTTCTATATTCCTCATCCCCCCGGCCCCCCACAATGCCCCTTGCAATCACGGAGTCATCTGAGAATTTTTTGAGGTAACAAAAATCAGATTTATACTGAAAGTCAGCTGTATACAATGAGAAGAGGAAGGGTGACAACACTGTACCCTGAGGGGCTCCAACACTGCTCCGTACACTGCCAGATACCACCTCCCCATCCTTACAAACTGCGGCCTGTCTGTCAGGTAGTCACTTATCCAGTTCACCATACCCTCATCTACCGCCATATCAGTCAACTTATTGCGTAGTAAGAGCGGCTGTAGGGTATTGAAAGCACTAGAGAAGTCAAAGAACATGGCGCGCACTGCAGTTCCATCATTGTCCAAGAACGAATGCATAGTATGTAGCAGAGACGCTACAGCATCATCCACCCCCAATCTCTGCTGGTACGCAAACTGCAGGGGGTCAGTGTAGGCCCTCACCCTCGGGCACAAGTAGGCGAGTATTATTCTTTCCAAGGACTTCATAGCATGCGATGTTAAGGCCACTGGACGATAGTCTTGTAGGGAAGTTGGAAAAGTGGTCTTAGGAACTGGCACCAGGCAGGTGGTCTTCCACAGTTCTGGTACCCCCTGTGATTGAAGGCTCCAGTTAAACAGGTGCTGGAAGACAGTACACAGTTGGTTTGCACATGCTCTGAGGACACATGGGCTGAGGCCATCAGGCTCAGCTGCTTTGCCAATAACAAGTCTGCTAAACTGTCTTCTCACGTCGCTTTGGGAGACAGTGAAAGCAGGCAGCTTATCCCCCAATGTCAATGCTGCAGATCTTTTCCCGAATCCATCCCCCATTTCTGATGACACTGTGCTTGTGTTGGTGAATCTGTTGAAAAACTCATTCATTTCATTAGCCCAGGGCAGATCCACTTCCCCATGCTCCGACTTTGCCTTAAACCCAGTTAGCTGTTTCATGCCCGACCACACCTCCATGGAATTGTTCTGTGACAATTTATTTTCTAATTTAATTCGGAACGCCTCACGGGCATTCTTAATTTTCCCTTTTAAGTTCCTTTGTATCAATTTCAGTTTCTTAGTATCCTTCATTTTATCTGTAATTTGTATGTAACCCCTTCTCATGTACAGCACCATGGAATCAATGGTG